>CM061534.1:58532903-58989846 GCA_030545055.2 Neoaliturus tenellus | reverse complement strand
AGAACAAATTCTTACTTGGCAGGACGATGTGATGAGATCATACGAACTGAACATTGGTGTTGGGTACTTTGTTGCAAGAATGGCTTAATAACCACATTACCCTTCCCCCACCTCCACCCTATCCCTTCCCAATCCTTATTCCTTCCCCCTCCCCATATTTAAAATTTATAAAAGTGGGGCTATGAACCTTCAGGTTTCTAGTCTGTACTCGCACTTTGTGCCGTGAAGTACATCTCTTGTATTTTTTTCTCCACCTTTTAAAATATTATTTATTTGAAAAAATGCCTCCTAATGTGAATTACCATTTTAATTCTTCCGAAATTTCCGATGTTTTTGTACAACCTGAAGACATTTTAAATAATGATAGTGAGAGTGAGAGTGAAGAAGATGATGATTATAGTGTTGAACTTAGTGAAGAACGTAAAGTTATAGCAATTGATCCACAATTTCCATTTGATACAATAGAAAACTTTTTGGTTGAAGCTAATAAATGGTTAAATTTAGGATGTTATATACGAATTGACTCTTTTATATTGTATGGTGATAGTCATTCTTTCCTTGTCACACCAAATGACAGAGACCGCATGTTGCAGTGGGCACAATCTATGATGGAGTGCTATGAACAAGGTGTGGACACTGGTGGCTATTTTCTTGCACAAGTAGTGTAATAACAAAATTACTTTTCCCCCCACCCTATACCCTATCCCTTCCCAATCCTTATTCCTTCCCCCTCCCCATTTTTAAAATTGATGAAAAGGCAGGCTATGAACCTCCAAGTTTCTAGTCTGTACCCACACCTTGTAGCATCAAGATGCTTACCAGAATTGATGGTTTTATAGCCAATGATATTAATATATGGAGTTTAATAACAAACTTACGGATAAAAATTGAAGAAAAAATTATGGGAAACAATGAGCTAGGAGTTATTGTTTTTGTTTCATTAGTAGAACATTTTGAAATTTTGTATAGTATAAAAGTAACAATTAACAATATTAATGAACTATTTCCTTGGACAATATTTATTCGCAATAAAATTGAAGAGCAGAAAATTATAGTAGATGTGACAGCAATGAAATATAACCTAGATAGAGAAGAATAGATACTAACCCCCTTCCTATTCCTTTGTTTTGCAAAAATAGTGGGGGTAGGAGTATATATAAGACTAAGTAAGCGATACATAGTTTGTTATTTGAAGTAAAAGAAGTAGTAAAGAAACATGTTGTCTAGAGATACTCCATTTATTAATTATTCTCAAGTTAAAGATGTTTTTGAAAGCACAAATGAAATACAGGAAGAAAACATAGAGGAAACTTATGACGAAACTGATAATGATTCTATGATGGAAGAGGAAGAAATGGTACAGATTGAACAAGAACTATTTGAAGAAATGATAAATGATAGTGATGAAGATATAATTAAGGAAGCTATTGAAATATTTATATTGGATTCATCATTGGAATCACCCATATCACCTTTACTGTCTTCTGAATCTGAATCTGAATTGGACTAAGGTACCCCCACTATTTTGAAGAAGTAGTGGAGGGAAAATATCCCCACCACAAGTTAAAAGTTGGTGGGGGAATGTTTATAAATGTGTTAAATATTTGTGCAGGAGATCAGTCTTAAAGAGACTAGTGACCGAAGATGTTTCGTAAAATACCTTTTCATCCTTCATACTACAATCTGTTTGATATACATCGTTTTCCAGACATTGAGGAGAAATTGTACAAGAAATTTTGTTCTCTACTGGATAAACCACAAAAACTACCACCTAATACTTTTACCTACAAGCTACCTATCATGGACAAGGACGATGTAAGCAAAATACCATTGGTTCAAGTCAAATTTTTGGAAGAAAAAATTCTTGTTTGTGTCAGGGAAGTATTTCACAATGATTATTCAAAAAAATTGGCTTTCAACTTTATTCAAGAACATGCGGGATCTGAAAGAGAACAGTATCCCGAACCATATTACAAATATCTTTTCGAGAATGGAGCGAGTGTAACTGTAGAAATAACCATTACATTAGTATAACTCTCCCCACCACTGACGTCTCCCCACCATTGGCATCTCCCCACTACTGACTTAAATTTGGTGGGGGAATGTGGATAAATGTGTTGACTATCTGTGTAGAAGCTTACTCTTCGAGAAATTGTTGATCAAAATGTTTCATCATGTACCTTGTGATCCGACTTCTTCCTTCAGGGAAAAACAAAGATTAAAACGACTAGAAAAAGAAAGACAAGACCGAGAAGATATGAAGATGGAATTTAATAGACTACAATTTCAAATACCAGGAATTGAACTTGGAGCACCAAGATTGAAAACTCTCCACTGGGCTGGAAGTTATATCAAATTTTTGAAAGTACAAGTTGAAGCAAGAGATCTAAAATTGAAAACATTAGAAATGGAAAATCGAGAATTGAAGAAATTAATATCACACATGTCTGGTAATACAACTGTTCAAGAAGGTGAAGAAGAAGGAAAAGAAATTTTAGGAATCTAAATTATCAGCACCCCTTTTAGAGAATAGGGAATAGATCACTTTGTGGTAATGTAATAACATGCCGCTTAGTGATCTATTCCCAGTTCTCGCTTAATATCCGATGACCTTGACCTACATAAAAGTGGTGGGGGTAAGAGCATATAAAGAGATAGTTATGGATATAACTTTCAGTACAAGTCTAACACTATGGACAGCTTGTTAGTTTTGTGTTTACAACAAATTATCAATAATGGGTTTCTTTACCGTTATATAATAACATCAAATAAATGTGAAATACCTCAACCAATTCGTGAAATGGTCATGAAATTTAAGAAGGACAATAGTGGATTTGGTATTTATCTTGCTTTTATTTTTGAAGATGGAACAAAAATGTGTCATGATTGTGGAAAAGCATCTGTTTTAGACTTTGAACAATTTGAAGATGATGGAGGTAAATTAGTTCACCTTGTAAAAGGCCAAGTGATGAAATTTGAAACAGTCAAGAAAAAATGTAACATTTGTGCACAAAACTTGTTTGAATTTATTAAGTATAGTGCATTAAAATCATGATATCCCTTCTACATATGAAGAAGGTGGGGAAGAAAAAAAAGTGGGGATTATAAAGTGGTGGGAGAACTTGTATAAATGTAGGCTGTTTGAAGAGACTTTTAATATTGTTGCAGCATTTGTTGAAACAACATGCAGTTCGAAATTTGCCATTTTAAAATTAAATATGAAGATTGGAGCTCTGTTGCAGGATTTGTCAAGTCTAAAGAAGAAAATCAAAAGTTGCTAAATGTACATTGCTATATTCACAATGAAGAAAGTCATGACAAAATAATGGCATATTTAAACACACCTAATGTAACATCAGAAAGCTCTGCATTTATAAAATATTTAAAAGAAGAAGATTTGGATGTGACCCTAGAAGTTTGGTATCCAATTTAAATTATTGTGGTGGGGGAAATGTAGAAGTTATTGGTGGGGGAAATGAGATAAAACCAGCAAAATTGTAGAACAGAATTCACTCTATACAACGATGGAGCATCCTTCCACAACACCTGTATTGGCATCTGTGGATTGGCATCAAAATTATCAACTAAATACTTCAAGTTCAAATTGTTATGAAAATCATCAGCCTAGCACTTCAAATTCAAATTGGTATGAAAATCAGCTGCCTAGTACTTCAAGTTCAATTTGGTATGAAAATCAGCAACCGGCCACTTCAAGTATAAATTGTTATGGAAATCAGCAAACTATTACTTCAACACAAAATTTCTATGAAAATCAACAGCCGACAACATCAACTAATTTTTGTACATCAGTATTTAAAGTATCAAAACCCCATTTGGAGTGTAATAAGTTAATATCAGCTCAATCAGGAAGAATCAGGAAAAACACATACATGAGAGAAAGGTGCAAGAGAGAAAGGATAGAATTTACAAAATTACAGTTAACAGTTCCCTCTATTAAAGTGGGATGTACTAGAATACAAACTTTGCAAGCAACCAATGCATATTTGTTGGAATTGTTAGAAAAAATTGAAAAGTTGGAGAAGAAGAATGAACATTGTAAGAAGTAAACACTCATTCCCCCCAAGAAAAACAAAAAAAAATAATAAAATAGTAAAATGAAAAAAAAAAAAGTAGATGTAGAATAGAGAGCGAGGAATAGATCACTTTGTGGTAATGGACTAACATGCCACTTAGTGCTCTATTCCTCGTTCTCGCGTTATATTGGATGACCTTGACCTACATTAGTAGGGTGGGGGACATTGAAAATGGTGGGGGAAAGTGTATAAAGGAGAAGCCTACTGTAGAGGAATCACTCTGAAAGTAAACTTGTCAGAAGTATGGACTTGACCACAAGCAAAGGAGAAGATAGAAAACAAAGATTTCGAGAAATGGCTAAAGTAAGAGAGTCAAGAATAAGGTTGAGATTTTACAAACTACAGAGATTGATTCCTGGTGTTAAGTTAGGAGAAATAAGATCAAGAACGGTAGACATGGCGGCTGATTACATCAGTTACTTACAATCGGAATTAATGATAAAGGAAGCAAGAATAGAAGAGCTGGAGCACAAGATAAAACAACATATTGAAACATCGTACAATGAACCTATAAATTGTGTAATAAAAGAAGAAGATGTAAAAGACTTAAATTAAACAAAAAAATGAATTTGGACTTTGGTTATTGATTGGACACTTCTTAGAGAATGGGGAATAGATCACTTTGTAGTAATGAATCATCATGCTGCTTAGTGATCTATTCCCAGTTCTCGCTTAATCAAAAATGACCTTGACATACTTAGCAAAATATCATATAAGCCGGATCAAAAACAGTTATTCCTCATTTACTGGAAATGGCTCCTGTAGACAACACCGATTATCCAAGGAAATCTATGATTGAAATATTGTATAAAATTCAATTAGAGGATTTAAATATGGAAGAAGATGAAAATAATAGCGAAACTTCAGAAGTAGAAACTATAAATGATATGGATGTGGATGTAACAACATCAGAAGAAGAAAATGCCAATGATGTGGAGAATGAAAATTTGGATATGGATGTAGTAATATCAGAGTCTTCGTCATCATTTGAATATGAAGAAATACATATTGAAACTCCAATTCATATAGAGAATATTAATGAAGAATCTGTTAGTAGAAGATTAATATTTTGTCCAAGACGTTTGTTTTCTTCTGAAAGTGAAGAAGAAGAAGATGAAATAGTAGTGGGGGAACTATTATAAAAGAAGGAAAGGGAGAGCTCATTTCATTTATTGGCGAAATTTTGAAGAGTGAACACCACCAAACATGTATCATTGCGATAAATGTTTGGAATCGTTTAATGATGATATTCTGTTAGAAATACATAAGGAACTAATTCACAACAACATAGAAGAACAAGAAGAACAAGAAGAACAAAATGAAATAACAGCAAGACCTACAACAACTTTACCAAATTTACAAGTATCAGCTTTACCCGGAAAGGTAGTAATGCATCATAAGATTCAAAATGAAGATTTAAACTTAGAAGAATTTATTAGAGAAGCAAAACCAATCATCAGTAGAACTTTAAAAGAAGAATTAAAAAGATTGAATTTTCTCAAATTTGGATTACTACTAGAAGCTATGTTTATAAATGTACAAGAAGAATTATCACCAAGAGGATTTATAACTAAAAATCAAACTATCATAGGAAGTTCAGACATTGATTCAATAGTTGAAAAATGTATAGAAGAAATATTAACTAAAATTCAGGAACATGAAGGACGAGGATCAGGGTGGAGTCTTATAAGTATTGAAGGATTAAATATAAGAGTTCATAAACATGGATATGGACTAATGGGATCTAGTTATATTCGTTTACCAAAAATAATTGAAGATACAAGATCATGTGTTAATGTGAAAAATCAAGATAACGAATGTTTTAGATATGCGATGACATGTAAATTTGTACCAAATCATTGTAATGAACCAAACCAGCACTATGAAAATCAAAGATATAGATATAACTTTCAAGGAATTAGTTATCCTGTATCACTAAAAGATATATCAAAATTTGAGAAGAAAAATCCCGGCACATCTATTAATGTTTTTGGATTAGATAGTTCAAATAAAGTTTATCCTTTACGTATTGCTAAAGAAGAACTAGCAGATCATACAGATTTACTACTACTAACACAAGGAGATGTATCTCATTATGTGTATATAAAGAAATTTGACTCTCTTGTTAATAAACAACTTTCAAAAAATCGAAACAAAAAGCTGATCTGCAAAAGATGTTTTAATTTCCAACGAGAAGGAAGACAAGGAATGGAATGGTTACAAGAGCACAAAAGATTATGTAACAATAATTATGAAGCAAAAATTATTTTACCTTCAGAAAGCAGAGCATTTATTACATTTCAAAAAGTTCATCATCAATATCGTATCCCTATAGTTGTATATGCTGATTTTGAATCAACACTAATTCCTATAGAAGATGAAAATTGTGAAGCTAGAAAAAGTGTCAAATATCAAATGCATAAACCAAATAGTTTTTGTTTAATGGTTAAATCAACATTATCAGAAGAACATTTAAACCAATATGGATTAACTTCAGAACCTCTAGTATATCGTGGTGAAAATGTGGAAACAATATTTCTTGACCATTTATATTTAATAGCTGAAAATGTACAAAGATTATATACAAATATTATACCAATGAAACCGATGGAGGAAGAAGAGGAAATTCAACATGAAAATGCAACTCATTGTTTCTTATGTAAAAATGAATTTACCATTGACAATTATAAAGTTAAAGATCATGACCACCTTACAGGTTATTACAGGGGTGCTGCTTGTAATAAATGTAATTTGAGCTATCGTTTACCACTATTTATTCCTGTGGTTCTCCATAACCTCAGTGGGTATGATGCTCATTTTATAATACCTGAATTAGGAAGAGACGATGGTTCGATAGATGTATTGGCTGAAACTTCAGAAAAATTTATAAGTTTTTCTAAAACAGTTGGAAATGTCAAATTAAGATTTTTAGACTCCTACCGATTTATGCCGTCGAGTTTGTCTAAACTTTCTGAAAATTTAAGGAAACAAGATTTTATTGAAACAAAAAAGATTGTAAGTAACGACAAACTGGATCTCGTACTTCGGAAAGGTGTTTTCCCATATGATTATATAGACAGTTTAGAAAAGTTTAATGAAACATCACTTCCGCCAAAAGAAGAATTTAAAAGTAAACTATACGACATGGACATATCTCAAGAGGATTATGATCATGCATGTAAAGTATGGAATGAATTAGGATTTACAACATTAGGAGAATATTCAGATTTTTATGTTAAATTAGATGTAACTTTATTATGTGATATAATGGAAGAATTTAGAAATACATGTTTTGCAGCATATGGATTGGACCCTCTTCATTCATACACTTCACCTGGACTAGCATGGCAAGCCATGTTGAAAGAAACAAATTGTAAATTACAACTTCTTACTGATATAGATATGGTTTTAATGTTAGAATCAGGAGTTCGAGGGGGATTGACACAAAGTGTAACCAGACATGTTAAGGCTAATAATAAGTATCTGCCCGATTATGATGCATCAAAACCAACAACATTTCTAGGTTATTTCGATGCAAATAACTTATACGGATGGGCAATGTCAAATCCCCTTCCATATGATAATTTTAAATGGATAGATCCAGAATCAATTGGAAACATAATGGATATACCAAAGCATGGTGAAACTGGTTACATTTTTGACGTCGATTTTGAATATCCTGAACATCTTCATGATCATCATTACGATTTACCACTTCTTCCAAAGACTGAAATTTCCCCTACTGGAAGATGGCCAAAATTATTAATGACTTTAAACAATAAGTCTAGGTATGTTGGACATTATTGGATGATACAACAGGCTTTAGACTTGGGATTAAAAATTACAAAAATTAATCGAATACTACAATTCTCTCAATCTTGTTGGCTGAAACCGTACATCGACAACAACACAAGAAGAAGAGCTGCTGCTACATCAAGTTTTCAAAAAGATTTTTTCAAACTGATGAACAATGCAATATTTGGCAAAACTTTAGAAAACAAAAGGAAACATAAGAATATCAAATTAGTAACTGATCCAGTAAAATTACAGAAACTAGTGCAACAACCAAACTTTGGTTCATCGGTAATTATAAATGAAAATCTTGTCGTCATTTCTATGAACAAAAAATCAGTTGTATTGGATCGTCCTTTATATCTTGGAATGTCAATATTGGATATTTCTAAAACACACATGTACGAGTTTCATTATAAGAAGATGGTTAATTATTATGGAAGAGATAACATTGGTATTGTATATATGGATACGGATGCACTTATTTACTGGATTAAAACAAATGACATGTATGAGGATTTACGGACCTTTGTATATAAAGATGATTTTGATTTTTCCGATTATCCTAAGGACCATCCAAATTACGACTATGACAAAAACAAAAAAGTATTGGGAAAATTTAAAGATGAAACAAATGGTGTGCCGATGATGGAAATTGTAGCATTAATGTCTAAACTCTATTCATTTCAACTGTACATAAATGAAAGGAATGAATATCAAGTCACAAAAAAAGCTAAAGGAATAAAGACATCTTTCCTAAAGAAGAACGTACAGTTTCAACATTATAAAAGATGTTTGTTTGAAAATGTTGAAACAACTGCAACATTTAACACTATTAGAAGTTATAACCACCAACTTTTTAGTGTCAAACAAACAAAGTGGGCATTAAGCTACAAAGATGACAAGCGACATATTTTAGAAGATAAAATTAATACTCTACCATTTGGCCACTATTCCTTAAACCCTATCGACCAGTAAACCTATTCTTCGTCCTTTACCTTCTTCCTTTTTCCTTTCCGTAAAAAAGAGGGGACATGGCAAGCTCAATGCCATGTTCCCTCTTTTTTACACTAATATTAAATGACCTTGACCTATATTTCAACTATATATAAGACAATAAACCATTGTATGGATCAGTATTTCTACAAACAGTGTGCAAGCAACACTTTAAGATGGAAAGTGTAAAGGATAAGATTGTAAATGAACTACATAAACCAGCAAGAAGAAGATTTCCAAGAAGAAGTACAATCATTAAAGGAATGAATGATCTTTACCAAGCTGATCTTATTGAAATGATACCACACAGTAAATTAAACAAAGGATTTAAATATATTTTAACAATTGTAGACTGTTTTACTAAAATAGCTGATGCTTTACCCTTGAAGGACAAGACTGGTAAAAGTGTTACCAAAGCTATGGAGACAACAATACAAAGAAATAAATTTAAAATTAAACATTTACAAACGGATGATGGAAAAGAATATTTTAATAAAGATTTTGGAGCTTTAATGAAAAAATATAAAATAAATCATTATTCTACAAATTCTGAAGTTAAAGCTTCAATAATTGAAAGATTTAATAGAACATTAAAAGGAGCTATGTATAAACAATTTTCAAAACGAGGATCATATGTGTGGTATGACATATTACCACAACTTATAAAAGAGTATAACAACAAATATCATCGCACCATTGGAATGAAACCTATCCAAGTAAACAGTGCTAATGCTAAAATTGTATTACAACGCATCAAAAATAATACAACACCAAAAATAGAAAAGTTACAACCAAAAAAGTTTAAGGTTAATGATAAAGTTCGTATAAGCAAATACAAAGGTGTATTTAGTAAAAGATATCTGCCAAATTGGACTAATGAAGTATTTACAATTTATAAAGTGCAACCAACTATACCTGAAACTTACATTTTAAAGGATAATAAGGGTGAATTACTTCAAGGTGGATTCTATGGACATGAGTTGTTAAAATCAACAGTTGGTGATGTATATCTTGTTGAAAAGGTTTTACAAAGGAAAAAGGATATGGTTAAAGTTAGGTGGTTAGGATTTGATAAAAGTGAAGACTCTTGGATTCCTTCAAAAGACTTGGTATAGTTATTAAATAGCTCATTATGTGTTTAACCTTTAAACAAGATGGAGATTGTACAACAAAAAGATCGATTTAATATTAATAATATTGATGAATTGACAGTTGACAATAATAAGTTAAATCATGGTAAACATGGTGAATTACTACCAAATACTATAAGATGTTTAATAACTGGTCCTTCAAATTGTGGAAAAACTAATGTTGTCTTTAACCTTATAACTAATCCTAAAGGTTTACGCTTTAACAATATATATATTTTTTCAAAATCATTGCAACAACCAAAATATCAATTATTAGATAAAATACTTGCAAGTGTACCTGAAGTGAATTTCTACAAGTTTAATGCTAGTGAAACAATAATGCAACCAGGTGAAGCAAAACCATTTTCCATTTTTATATTTGACGATGTTTCTTGTGAAAATCATGATACTATAAGAAATTATTTTGCTATGGGAAGACATAATAATATTGATAGCATTTATATTGGTCAAACATACAGTAAAATTCCAAAACAACTTATAAGAGACAATGCAAATATGTTAATCATCTTTAAGCAAGATGAGACAAATTTAAAGCATATATATAATGATCATGTTAATGCGGATATGCCATTTGATAAATTTAAAGAAATGTGTGGTAAAGCATGGAATGAAAAATATGGATTTCTCGTTATTATGAAAGAAGAAGATATTAAAAATGGTAGATATCGTATAGGATTGGATAAATTTGTATTAATACGTTGAACTACCTATGCTACATCTAGTAACACTTTGAACTTCACAGTGTAAACATGGTGAATCAAGAAAAACTATTAAAAGAAATAAAATCACTCAGTGATTCTATTAGGATAAAGAATCGTGCATTAAGGATGGGTTTAAGTGAAAGAGAAGAATTTTTAGAGAATACATTTAAACCTATCACGGAACCTTTAAAACAGATATCAGAAACTATTGGTAAACCTCGTTATGAAGGAGATGTTTTACTACCAGTTTCTAAACAAGAAGTACAAGCATTAAAAAAAGAAGATGATGATGATGATTCATATACAAGTGCTAGTGAACAAGAAGAAACAAAAAATGAAGAAGAATCAATTGTTGAAAAGGAAGAACAGCCAATACCTGAAGCAGAACAATCTATTCCAAATTTAACTCAATTGAGTAGTGATATATTACAACATGGACCTCTTGGACGAAAATATATAATGAAAATGCTACATGACATGAAATCAAATCCAAATTTAAGTAAATCACATGTATATGGAGCAAGAATTGATGGAAATGAATTGAAAATTGGTAACTCTAAGCTTGAAGTAACTCAAGACGATTATATCATTATTGGTGACCATAAATATAAAGGAACAAAAGGATTATACGAATTAATTTTTAAAAATATACCAATAAAATATTCAGCAAAAGATTTAAATACTTTTAAAGAAATTTTACAAAATACTAACGCTCATAAAAGAAACTACTCAAAGGATGGAATGATTAATCGTTCACGTGCAACAAAATATAGTATTGTTATAAAAAAATTGTTTCCTCCACGAAAATTACCAACATTACGTACCACACCGGCTGTGAGACAACCTTTAAAAAGAAAATCTTTATCACTTATGGATTTATCACTTCTTGAACAACATGGTAAAAAGAGTAAAGGAGATACTTCAACATCTGGTAAAGGATTAATGAAAAATCTATACAATACAAATGTTATCTATTACAACGACATCAATAAATTAGTTGACAGAATGAGACTATTGCATGAAGCTATGGAAGCCGGTCATACTGGTTTAAATAATGAATGGGTGGCTTTAGTTGATGAACTTAAAAATCGTGGTATAATTGTATAATTGTCCGCAAATATAAAGAAGTTACAAGTATAAGATGTATCAGTTCTAACATGAGCGTCGACAAGTTCGGACGCTACTCCGCATTAGGAGTGCAAGTTGAGAAGACAGAAAAAGAAGCGGATTACCACAAACACCTGAAGGTGACTATAACATAAGTAATAAACGTTTAAAATTAGTTAAAGATCCAGAAGAAGATACTGATGGAGCAAATTTAAAGACAGTAAAAGAAGCTACTTCAACATCATTGAAATTACATAAGAATACTTATGATGTTGAATCACATAGATTAATTAATGTTGGTAAACCAACTGAAGGTTCTGATGCAATTACTAAAGAGTACTTATCATCTGAACTTTCAAATACTTTAAAATTGCAATGGGGTAACAACTTAAAAGATGGACAAACATATGATGCTGGAAATTATAGAATAACCAACGTGGGAAATCCCAAAAATGATAAAGATTCAGTTAATAAAGAATATTTACATTCTATAATACCGGAAAAAACTGAACATGGATATTCTTTTTATAAATTTATTATAAATGACATTGGATACCCAAAGGAAGACGGTGATGCTGTAAACCTAAAATGACATCAAGGACAACTGTATTTTACAAGATGTTAATGAAATCGATTGTCATGGTAAAACATTGACAAATGTAAAGTTTGGTTCTCAACCAAAAGATGCTGTTACTATAGAACAATTATCTAAAGAATTAAAAAAGGAAACATCCAATTTTGTAAAACATGAAGATGCCGTGTTAAAGCGGGGAGATAAATTTATACATGGAAATGAAAGTTTGATTTAATGCAAGGAAATAATGATGAATGGGATGCAGGACGTAAAACAATAACAAATGGAAGATTTGGTATAAAAGATACAGATGTACCTCTAATGGTGCAAACATTAATTGCTACTGGTGGTACATTAGGTACATACAATGGTCGTAATAGAAGAATAAAAGATATTTATCCTGGTTACGAAGCAAATGATTGTGTTACAATGAAACAAACAATAACTTGGGATAAACACTTTGGGACCAAATATGATGCAAAGATGAAGAAAATAATTAATATTTTACCAGGCGAAGATTCAAATGATGCTGCTACTATTGGACAAGTCATAAAAACATCAAAAAGTGATTCAACAGCTTACACATGTAATGATAAACGTATTATGCAATTACATGATCCTCAACATCCAAAAGATGCTGTAAATTTAGATTGTTTAATAAGAATAGTGGGCAATTTACTTATTGATACCCATAATCATATAGCTAGTACAACGAGTCATGTGATAATTCAACCCGATGAACGGGAAGCTTGGATTAAAAATAGAATTATAAATCAATATATAATTAATTTGAATAACTAAGTGTTTAAATATAAAAAATTATACATAACTTATTCATTTATGTACTGTATCTTGTGGAGTAAACACACCAGTTTATATAAGACTACATAATGAAGGCCGTATCACTCAGTCATCATCAAGACAGCAACAAGAGAGGACGTGGTATAACTTCAACTGCGTTATCCCTGCTTAGACGGATACCTATTGGTGCTGTTGTAAATCGAGCAATAGACGCTTTACCATACGAATTACATATTCCTGGAGGTTATCAATATTGTGGACCTGGAACTAAGTTGGCAAAACGTTTAGCAAGAGGAGATCCTGGAATTAATAAATTAGATCAAGCTTGCAAACAACACGATATAGCATATTCAAAGTTTAAAGATTCAACAAATAGATCAATAGCAGATAAAATTCTAGCAGAAAAAGCTTGGCAAAGAGTAAAATCAAGTGACGCAAGTATTGCAGAAAAAGCAGCGGCTTGGGCAGTAACAACAGCCATGAAGACAAAAGCTAAGTTTGGTGGTGGAAGACGACGTCGCAGAGGAAGACCTGCAAAAAGAAGAGCTCCCAAAAAAGGTGGAAATATTAGAAAGAGACGTCGTAGAACTCGTAAAGCAAAAGTAAAAAAGGCTTCTGTTTGGTCAATGGTAAAAAACGGAGCAGGTTTATACCTAAGACCGTACCGTGTGTACTAAATAAAAAAAATCAATTGATAATTCCAAATAAAGCCTTAACTAATCATCAGTTAAATGATTATGTAAAATGTTTGAAAATACCATTCTTTCGAGGAGTTTTTATGAAAGATGCATTACCAACTAAAATATGGAAAAATGAAACTGGAATAGTAAATTTGGATTCCACCTATGGTCCAGGCACTCATTGGGTATGCTATAAAAAGCTCGGACAAACCGTTTACTACTTTGACAGTTTTGGCAATCTACCACCGCCTAAAGAACTTCAACATTATTTTCAAAACTCCAAAAACATTTTTTACAATTACAAAAGAGAACAACCTAACAATACTGAAATATGTGGACATTTATGTTTGGAGTTTCTAGCGAAAAGTGTCAGTCACCTTTAAGATGTCATCGTATACAGTGTCACTGAGTGGAAATTCATCCACATTAAAAAGTACTCTATTCCCAGCATTGCGTTTATCCAAAGAAAGATTATGGGAAGCTGCATTACTTGATTTGACTACCTACAATTCAATTCCTAATGTTACAGAAGGAAAAAACAATTTACTACATTATTATGAAACTAAGGATGCTGCAGGAAAATACTCAGAATTGAAAATAATTACATTTCCTACTGGAGCTTATGAAATTGATGATATAAACCAATTACTACAGAAAAAACTCGGAGAAGAAAATATCACCGTTAAAGGAAACAATAATACTTTAAAAGCAGAAATAACTTCAAAATATTATATCGATGTCGGAATGAAAAACTCTATTGGCAGTTTACTTGGATTTACAGATACAAAAAAGAAAATCTTAACTCCTGAAACTACTCATTCAGGTAATACAACTGTTACAATATTAAAAGTAAATAGTATTGATGTAACATGTAATATTATACATGGATCATATAGAGAAGGAGTAAATCAGCATATTTTACATACATTTTATCCAACAGTTGCTCCAGGTTTTAAAATTGTTGAGAAGCCACAAAACTTGATATACCTACCGTTAAACACCAGTTTCATTTCAGACATCGTGCTGAACATATTGGATCAAGACGGTCATAGTGTTGACTTTAGAGGAGAAACAATTACTATACGAATACACATCAGAGCGGCGACATAAAAATCAACATGGGATTATCATTTAAACCACAACGGAAGAGTCGGGAGCTCAGTAGCTCCTCGACATTGGAAGAGTTAACATCAGACAACATTCGTTTTCTACAAAAGATTGGATTGAAACTTAACAACGATGGATATCCTGGATATATCTCAAGGACCGACATTCGACGAAACACTATGGGAGAAGGAATATCACACACACAACCCTTACACTTCATCAAAATTAAACAATAATGATGAAATAAGAATTCCCATTCAACAACAAGATATTTACACATTACCATGTGAAAGTTATTTGTACATCGAAGGAAGGGTATTAAAATTGGATGGAAAAACTGCTTCAACAGTTCCTTTTATAAATAACCCAATGGCATATCTTTTTGATGAAATAAGATATGAGATATCAGGGGTGACAGTTGATTCAACAAAAAAGGTTGGTATAACAACTACATTAAAAGGATTAACATCATTAACACCACATGAGAAGAATTCAATAGTCACTGCCGGATGGGTTGCTCCTGATAAAGACACTATAACACCTGCTTCCAACGGTCATTTTGATTTTCATGTACCTTTACGATTGCTTTTAGGATTTGCTGAAGATTACAAAAGGGTTATAATAAATGTTAAACAAGAATTAGTATTACTCAGATCTTCAACTAATAAGGACTTAATACTTGCAGACCCTGCAACTACGGAAGATAAACTGGAATGGCAACTACAATTGGATAAAGTTGTTTGGAGAGTACCTCATGTAAGATTGGCTGATGAACATAGAATCGTATTGTTAAGAAAGTTAAAATCTGACCGTGACATTGTAATTGCCATTCCGAAGTTGGGAATTTCATGAATACCCTACATTACCCCAAACAGAACGACAAACATGGACCGTCAAAACATCAACTTACTTGGAACGTGCAAGGTACATAATACTCGGTTTTCAAACTAAGCGAAAAGATGTTATTACTGCAAATGCTGGTCAATTTGATCACTGTAAAATAAAGAATTGTAAAGTTTTCTTAAACTCTCAATTCTTTCCATATGACAATTTAAATGTCATGTTTAGCAAAAAACGTTTTTCCATTTTATATGATATGTATGCAAGATTTCAATCATCATATTATGGAAAGACTAATACACCACTATTATCACCTGATCAGTATTATTCCAAAGCTCCAATAATTGTAATCGATTGTTCAAAACAAAATGAATCAGTAAAATCATCAAGTGTGGATATAAAAATTGAAATGGAATTTGAAGAACCAGTAGCGGATGGAACTTCGGCATACTGTCTAATTCTACATGATAAAATAGTTACTTACACACCACTGACCGGAATAGTGAAGAATGTACTTTAAGAATAATTAGTACAACTACTGCAAAATATTGAGGTTAGAATTATCTTCCTCAATTTTTAAGGTTAGAATTTTGTTTATAAAACACAAGTTGAAAATAAACAATTATGTAATTGTATAAATTTCAAAAATTTTACAAAAAATATAAAAGCAGGAAATTACCTAGTAGAAACTTCATTCTATCTTCAACCGTCGTTTGGGAAACATCGTTCGCAAGATGAATTCTACTAACGGAGAAGAAAATACACCTCTAATGGATGAAAATAGTTCTGATATAGAAAAGCAAGTTGAACAAGAAATGGATGAATTCCTCAAGTTTAACAAACATAAGAAGAAAGAAGAAGAAGGAGAAGATGAAAAAGAAGTAAAAAGAAAAAAGGTTGAAGTTAACATTACAACAAATATTTTAACAGAAGTATTTCTTCGAATTTTCTACCCTATTTCTTCATGCATGACAAAAAGTATATCTGTTGGAATTGTAAAATCATTGGATTATTCACCAATTGTTATGTTAAATCAAGGAAGTAAAATGGTTATCTTTACTGAAACTTCTTGGGATTCTCTAATGAAACATTTACATCTTTTGGAATGTTATTTAACTAACAACACATTTGGAAAAAGAACAAGATTAAGTTTATTAGAATCAAATATTGAAGTTGATATAATCAAACATCGTGGGGGACAAGTTGTTCGCTTCAAAGATTTAACTAGACATGATGTAAAATTACATTTCACTAAAGAAGAATTTTACACTTTAAGTTGTACTACCGGTCCTGTCACTAGATACTTAAAACAACTAGTATTTTCAAGTACAATAATTAAAGATTATCTAATCGATACATTGGACAGACAACCATTCATTCCAATTTTATATGGTCCTGTGGATACTTCAATTTTTAATCGAATACCTCAAGAAGTGGATATGTGGAGACAATTAAACAACTATCACACCAATTTTAATATAAACGAAGAAGCGCAAGAAATAAAAGAAGAACAATCGTGTTTGTAATAACAGTCAGTTGTGGATGAGACTTCATCATGAACAAACGGGTTTCGTTTTCTACTGCATCACAGTTAATGGAAGTTAAAAGAGGTATAATTGAATTTCAAGCTTTTCGAGGGAATGATGGAAATTTCATTATTAAAGAATTAGTAATTTTGGATATGAACACATCTGTAATTTATCATTACTTGTTCAAACCTCCATTTCCATTCAATAAACTAACAACTAAAGCGAAAGTTACAAACAAATGGTTAAACAAACATTTTCATAACTTAAAATGGGATGAAGGTTTTATTCATTATAACATGATGCCGCATATTATGAATCATTATTGTAAAGAGTTTAAAACTATCTACACAAGAGGATTGGAAAAAGCAAATTGGATACAATCATTTACAAGCAATGAAGTGATAAATGCAATAATAGATAGAGATTTCCAATGCTACTTTAATGAACTTTGTATTTCATCAAAAAGTTTTAAACATCGAAGGTCACAGTGTGCTTTGAAGAATGCCTACCGCTTGAATAATTTCCTTCAACAAAGTGGTGGGGGTAGCATCAGTGGTGGGGGTAGTGTCAGTGGTGGGGGTATTCTCGATAATAAAAGTGAGAGCGCTACCATGACACAGCATGAGTATTACTCGAACCTCCGAAGAGACAACATCTCCAACGGATATTCTTATTAACAAGAAGATTAGCATCAGCAAAAACATTAAGATGGCATCAAACAACTTACTTCAAAATTTAGTTGAACAATTCAACGCTCATTCAAAATCAACAATCCTACCTACAAAAAAATGTTCCGAGCTGAAAGAAGAAAAACACTACATCATTCATACAATAAAGAAGATGGAAACTTCAGTAGGTGATGCTATAAATTGCACATTAAGCGAGGCACCTTATACAATTGGTGATGAAGCAAAATTTCAAATCTTCCTACCAAAGCGCTTCGTACAACTACTACAAAATGAAGATCTTCGTATAATTCAACCCGGCGCACTCTATTTGGTATCACATGGACCAAGTGGAAACAATTCTACTGAACTTACAATTCATGTAACACCTACTACTGATTAGTTTGTACATAAGATTGTAAATATTTCTTTGTATTTGTTTCTCAATAAATATGATATAAACCTAAAAAAAAAAAAATAAAAAAAGCAACATATTGTAATGTGTTTGTACATTACAATATGTTGCTTTTTTTAAAAATTCCATGGGATGACCTTGACCCAATTTTGTGTGATAATAAAAGTGAAAATCAACTTGTTAAATTCATCAGTCTACGACTACCTTTCGTACCGTACACATCTCACTCTCTATCACTAAATACAAAACTTCAACATGTCCCTAAAGGTTAAGTGTGCATCTTATGATACCAACACCATAACTACTTTTGAACAACTTGAAGATTTAACTAACGAAATGCGAGTTTTACTTACCGGTGGTTATCACTTAACTGTTGATGTTAGTGCTACTAATACAAGGATGTTCACTAAAACAAAATATTGCGATGATGAAATATTTTTTTCTACACAACCTACAACTTCTTCATCGCCAGCTGGTCAACATAACGTCAAGTTCCAGAAGTATTACCAATGATGAATAACTTTTAATAAATAAAATTACAACTAAGGAATCACGTGATCAATATCAAGTTCATAAAAAGGATGTAACAGTTTGATAAATAATCATTCGCTTCTCAGCTCTCGCCACAACAAGATCTATTCTACAAAATGTTATACAGAATGATGATTGAACTTGATGGGAAAATCTATGGAAAGGATTATAACACTGTTGAACAAATGACTCAAGATTTAGATGTATTAACTAAAGAAGGATATCAAGCTAAATTAATTTTAAAATTTCCTGAAGTACATCCACTATCAACAGAAGAACTTATTGCTATGGCTAAGGCAGAGAGAGAAAAAAAGTCTGAAGAAAACAAACAGAAACAAACTTCCTAAATTTCAATAATCCTTACACTTGTAAGGTATAATTTTTTAAAACTCCATTTGGATGACCTTGAAATTACCCCTACCACTTTTCATAGTACATAAAACTCGCTATTCATCACTATACAATCTTATTCTTTCACTAGACTCCGCAGCGTCAACATGGAAGAGCAAAAATACAAGTACAAACCTCGTTACTGTTGTGAACAACAGTGTACAGATTTAGGACCAATGATGGTGGATGGGTTAGCTTGTACTAAATGTGAATTCTTCGGATCTTGTTATTGCAAATGTAAAACAAAACAACTACCGCCACCGGAATTGCGAACTTTCAAATTTTACAAATCAAGATATTTTCATACATGTTGTCCTCAAAGATGTTTCAAATTTCACCCTCTAGATCTTGCTCATTGTCAACGCACCAAGTCTCATCAAGATGATTTTTGTACACATATGATAAAAAGATGTAAATACAGATCAGATTGGTATTCCGATCCTGTAGAACCATCAAATGTATAATTTCAGTTTTACACTCTTTTTTAAAACTTCAATTGGATGACCTTGAGATTTCCCCCACCATTAGTTCTAATTTTTATATAATATTAAATCATTCCACTTCCAACACTCTAACTAACAACATGGAAGGAAAATTTATCAAGTTTGAACATATAATAACTGACAGGGAGGAGATGGAAGAATTGTTTCAAAACTTACTTTCTGTCATTGACGAATATCCTATAAGATGGTTCAGAATTGTAGTTCAATATTTAAATCCTGGTGAATTGTTTTCTTCATCGAGTGAAGAGGATGAAACAACTACTTCGGTTCAAATAATTGAATTAAAAGACGAAGAAGAAGAAGAACTAAACGTTTTATTCAATCATAAGCTCAAGGTCCCCAATATAGAAGCCCCCTCCCTAAAAAGCCCCCCTCCCTAAACACCTGCTCAAGGTCGCCATTATATAAGCCCCCTTCCCTAGGCGCTAATCCTCATTCGATTGCCAACTCTCTAACGATGAACACTTCTCAATTGGCACGAATGAATGCTAGTTTTGAAATAAACTCAAAAGATGATTTACAAGAAATATTTAATGCTTTAAATGAAATTATAGATAAATTTAACGCTATTACAATGAATTTGGAAATAACTTACGCTTGTCCTATTTGTAATAAGGTTGAAAATTCTGATGAAGACAGTTTACTAAATACTACTCCTCTTACCCCTCTACAGTCGGACACAACTTCTGAGGCAAATGATGAGCAGCATCTTTCCCCCACCACTTCTATGTAACAACGCTCTTTCCCCCCACCACTTCTTTATTTAACCGACATTTCCCTCTTTTAACTCTCATTCCATCCTCGCCTCTTCAACTATCAACATCGCTTCTTTCAAAATTTCAAAAAAACACAAACATGATGGATATGATGGATGAAGTTCCATTTGTAACAAGGATGGAAGAGGATAAATTGAAATTGGAAATCAAACGTTTGGAAATGGAACGGGAAAACCAACTCGAGATGTTACGTTTGTTCAAACTTTTTAAATACATCATCTGGGGACTCTGCGTTTACCTTCTCATCGTCGTCGGTGTTTGTGTTTACAACTCTGTAGTTCATAACAAAACTTCAACTTGTTTAAACACTGCTGTCACACATTGATTGTATGTTTTTCACAAATAAAATTCACAAACCTAATTCTATACCTATCCCGCTATCACCGGAGTTAGTTCCACTCTCCGAACTATTACTCCGGTGGTAGCGGGATAGGGTTTTTTAAAACTTACTCTGGATGACCTTGACATACTTTCCATAACCCAATTGTCAAGTTGAATTTCAAATTTCAAATAACATCTCCTCCCCCACCGGAAGCTATATGGCATGGCATATGGCGGCAGCGACTGATTTGGCAGCTGGCCGATGGCAGCTGGCCGGCAGCGGCTGGCAATTGGCACGACTTCCGTTTTGAAAGTAACCAAACCCCACTACTAACGATGAAATTCGTATTCCCATACAAAATCAAGACATTTACACACTACCATGTGAAAGTTACTTGTATATTGAAGGAAAAGTTACTAAAAAGGACGGTACTACTACTGGTACAACAGTTCCATTTATAAATAATCCCATGGCTTTCCTGTTTGATGAAATTAGATATGAAATATCAGGTGTAACAGTTGATTCTACTAAAAAAGTAGGTATTGCAACAACTTTAAAGGGATTAACATCTATATCACCTAATGAAACCAATTTAATACAACCTGCAGGATGGGTTTTACCTGCAAAAGACACAATCACTCCAGATACAAATGGAAATTTTGATTTTCATATTCCGTTACGTTTGTTGCTTGGTTTTGCTGAAGATTATAGGAAAATAATATTAAACGTTAAACAAGAATTAGTTTTGTTGAGATCTTCAAACGATAAAGATATTATTAAAGCTCCAGACGGTACAACAGATGCAACTTTAGAATGGAAATTAACATTAGACAAAATTGTATGGAGAGTTCCACATGTAAAATTAGCTGACGAGCATAGAATGCTACTATTAAGAAAGTTAAAGGCTGATCGTGATATTGTAATTCCTTTTAGAAGTTGGGAATTTCATGAACATCCCAGCTTGCCAACTACGGATCGACACACTTGGACAGTTAAAACATCTAATTATGTGGAACGAGCCAGGTATATTATATTTGGTTTACAAACAGGCAGAAGAGACACCATCACCAAACATGCAGGCCAATTTGATCATTGCAACTTGAAAAATATTAAAGTTTATTTAAATTCACAATTTTTTCCATACGATAATTTAAATGTGTCATTCGCTAATAAAAAGTACAGCATATTGTACGATATGTATGCAAGATTCCAAAGTTCATATTATGGTAAAACGAATGCACCTTTACTATCACCAGAAAAATACTTAGATGGTTACCCTATAGTTGTAATCGATTGTTCTAAACAAAATGAATCGGTAAAATCATCAAGTGTAGATATAAAAATAGAAATGGAATTCAACGCGCCTATATCGGCTAATACAACTGCATACTGTTTAATTCTACATGATAAAATCGTAACATACACACCTTTAACTGGAATTGTTAAAAATGTATTGTAAAAAACCGGTTTTGTTACATTCCAATGCATTCCGCGAGTATAAAAGCAGAGTGTTCAGGTCGCTCCTCATCAGTTTGTTGCCTGTTCTTGTATGGGTAGCATCTTATTAAATATGGCTTCTCCTAGTGGTACACAAGAAAATTTAGTAGATATTGAGAAGGAGATATCCGACTTTTTAGATCTTCAAGGTCAACCGGAGGGAGATGAACACAACGCTTGCGGACAACTCCACGGCAGTAATAATGTTGAGGAAAAAGGTAAAAGAAGAAAGAATGCACTGAAGAAGAAAAGGGATACTGAAGATAATATTTCTCCTAACATATTGAGTGAGGTATTCTTGCGAATATTTTATCCAATCTCATCCAGTTTGGACAAAAGTGTTTTAATCGGTGTTATGAAATCGACGGATTATTCACCTACTGTAATTTTGACTCATGGACCCAAAATGATTTTGTTCACCGATAGTGCTTGGGAATCTTTTATGAAGCACTTGCATCTGCTAGAATGCTATTTAACTAGTAACATGTATGGAAGAAAGACAAGAGTAGGACTTTTGGATTCAAATGTGGAAATTGATATTATAAAGAATCGTGGTGACCATCAATTGCGGTTTAGAGACACAACAAGACATGATAACAAGATTCAACTTAATCGAGAAGAGTTTTTTATTCTAACCTGTGCAACTGAACCAATAACAAGATACTTGAGACAACTAGTGTTTTCAAGTTCTATTATTAAAGATTATTTGGAAGACACTTTGGACAAACAACCGGACGCACCTATATTGTACGGACCTGTGGATACTTCTATATTTAATAGGGTTCCTCATGAAGTACAAATGTGGAGACAGTTGGAAAAATACGCTCAACTACATAAGAAATCAGTAAAACAGGAAGAAGAGGAAGAAGGAGGAGAAGAATCAAGTGTTAGTGATGAAAATGAAAACAAGGAGAATGTAAAGATGGAAACTTAGATGACAATGGTTGGTTTTTAAAACAATATCAAACACTTTGTGGGGTTAGGCCTACCGGGGACGGTGCCCACGTTAAATATACACCAACGCGCCAACAACTGTACGGCCAGGTATAAAAGTCGTACCTACCGTGGTGTGGAAATCAGTTGACCTTTGGACTTCGTCATGAGCAGACGGGTGATCTTCGCAATGGACAAGGAAGAAGAACAAGTAAAGTCCAAACCTGGTATAATTGAGTTCCAAGCGTTTCGGGGTAATGATGATAGATTTATCATAAAAGAACTTGTGTTTTTCGATATCAATACAAGTGTTCCATATACATTTTTGTTCAAACCACCATGTTCTTATTCATCATTAACTAGCAAAGCCGCTACTACCAACAGGTGGATTTCAAAATATTTCCATCATATCGATTGGTATGATGGTTTTGCAAGTTACACGGACTTATATAACATCATGCATCAGTTTTCAAACAGGTTTACCAATATTTATACAAAAGGACTGGAAAAGAAGAGATGGATCGAAGAATTTACTCATGTTCCGGTTAATGATGTGGACTTGGATAAAAACTACAAGTATACGATGGAAAATGTTTGTATTTGTACTAAAAGTCCAGAACATGAAAAAGATAGACATTGCGCTTTAAAAAACGCCTATAAACTCGCATCTTACCTTCAAAGTGGGGAAGTGGGGAGTGGTGGGGGTGACGGGGGTTATATAAGTGAGGAGCAGACCGGGACCTGGCATGAGTATTACTCGAGATTCCGAGACGACAACATCTCCCAGCAAGAAGACGAAGAAGAAGACAATCTTTAACTCAACCATGGCATCTCACCAGTTCCTGCAAACTTTGGTTGAGCAGTTCAATGCTCACTCCAAATCTACCATACCACCCGTCAAGAAGTGTTCCGAACTTAAAGACGAGAAGCACTACATTATCCACGCCATGAAGAAGATGGAGACTTCAATTGGAGAGGCCATTTGCTGCAGTCTTAGCGAGGCACCGTTCACTCCGGGGGATGAGCCCAAGTTCCAAGTCTACCTGCCGAAACGGTTCGTCCATCTCCTCCAGAACGAGGATCTGCGCTCCATCCAACCCGGCTGTCTCTACCTGGTTTCCCACGGTTGCACGGGTAGCAATTCCACCGAGTTGACCATCCACATCGCCGACAAGCAGCAGTGTTAGATTTTAATTTTACTGTTGTACATATGTTATTGTAATGTTTTATAAATAAATAAACCATAAAAGACAAAAAATGCAACATATCAATATGTGAAGTTTGTCACATATTGATATGTTGCATTTTTTTTTAAACTTCGCGGGTGACCTTGACCTTTGACCTTTGCATTTCACAGTTACCCCCACCACCAAGCTAAAGGTTAAACCTGCTTCGATGCAAACACCCCCACCACTTTTTATAGTACCCCCAAGCGCTGTGCCTCAGCTTCATTTCAACTCCGACGGTCAACCGTACAACATCAAGATGTCTCTCAATGTAAGTTGTGCTAGTTATGAGGAGGTAACCATTAAGACTCAGCAGGAGCTGAACGACTTGTACAAGGAGTTGCAGCTGATGGTGGCGCGAGGCTACCGTATAAATGTGCAAGTCTACGCTTGCAATATACGCAATCTCCGACACCCAAAAGAAGAGTCTGAACATTACTCTTCTCCAGCGACTTCATCACCAGCGTCCATGAAGACTGAAGCGAGCCAGACTTTGGATTATTTCAGCTGACTAGCAGTTGTCTTCCTTCTTCTTACCATTGTAGAATATGTTTATTTATTTGTTATATTAAAGATGTAAAAAAGAAAAAAACACCTATCTTGTTACTGACATATGTGCTCAATAATAAGATAGGATTTTTTAAAACACAATTTGGATGACCTTGAAACTTCCCCCACCACTTTTTCATAGTACCCCCAAGCGCTGTGCCTCAGCCTCATTTCAACTCCAACGGTCAACCGTACAACATCAAGATGTCTCTCAATGTAAGTTGTGCTAGTTACGAGGAGGTAACCATTAAGACTCAGCAGGAGCTGAACAATTTGTACAAGGAGTCTGAAAAGGAGGTTGTCAACAAAACCGATGATCAACAATTGTGGGACTCCTCTATTACAGAAAAGGAATTACATGCAGCCGTCGAAGCTGTCGAGGAAAAGGAAAAGAACCTCAGGCAGCTCTGGTTGGCTCAGATGGATATTTGCGGATCTGTGCCGCGTGATGATTTTGAACTTCAATGTCAGATGGCGATTACCCAGCAACTAGAAGAAGCCGAAAAGGAGCTAAAGAGTGGAGGTACTATCCGGGCGGAGGTGAAAACTGAGAAACAGGAAGAATATAACGAATATGGTGATTAAACGTACTATTGATCCCAATCCTTTTAGTTTTAAGTGGTTATGTTATAAGTAAATAGAAAAAGTTTCCTTTTTTTAAAAAACTCCATTTGGATGACCTTGAAATTTCCTCCACTACTCTGTAATACCACCATTGCTCGCTGCACCAAGCATCATTCCTCCTCCAACAACCATGGCGGACACACCTGCTTGCAATGCCATGTCTTCCACCGAAGATGTACCCAATACGAATTGGAAATTGACAATCGACAACGTGCATTATTTAGAAACCATCTGCGATTGGATGAAGTCTATTCTCCTCGACAACCCGGGAATAAAGCTCAAGGTCACTTTAGATTATGATTGGTCTGAAGTTATACTGCAGCAAGACGATCAACAATCACTGGAGTATTTGTCAAATTTACCATCGTCAACCATATATACTACAAATGAGGTGGAAAGGGAAGAAGAGGAGCATGAGGTTTAGAGTTTCTTATTTTTTTAAAACCCAATTTGGATGACCTTGAGATTTCCCCCACCACTTCCCATATACCTAGAGTGCGCAGGGCTGGACAGTCAGTCGCTCGGTGTCCGTCGTAGGGTGCACATCGCGGTTGCTACTCCAATTCCTGACAATTTGGGGTAGTTCAAAGTCACCACACTTCTACAACTTCAAGGTCATCACACTTTAACTCTGGGACTGCATCAACTTGTATTATTTCTGTGTTTTGACTCAAGGTCATCTCACTTAAACTCTGGGATGGTATCAACTTGTAGTATTTCTATGTTTTGACTCAAGGTCATCACACTTTAACTCTGGGGCAATATCGACTTGTAGTACTTCAGTATTTTAGCTCAAGGTCACCACACTTTAACTCTGAGACTGCATCAACTTGTATTATTTCTGTGTTTTGACTCAAGGTCATCACACTTTAACTCTGGGAAGGTATCAACTTGTAGTGTTTCTATGTTTTAACTCAAGGTCATCACACTTTAGCATGTAACTTTAAGGTAGCACCGAAACGGTGCTACCCGGCTTGACATTTTCAAGTTTCCCAAGGTTATCACAATTTCCCCCACCACTTCCCATATACCTAGAGTGCGCGGGGCCGGACAGTCAGTCGCTCGGTGTCTGTCGTAGGGTGCACATCGCGGTTGTAGTACTGGTCTAAAGTAAGGCAGCTGGGCTAGTTCAAGGTCACCCGAGCGGTGTCACATGACGGTTTAGGCAGAGTCACGTTGCAAACTTCAAGTTTCCTCGGCACTTTTGCTGTTTCTCATCGCAAATTCGCTCCAAGTCGTCAAGGTCATGGGAACCGGACTAAAACTCGGAGCGTAGTGCGAGAAACCGCAAAAGTGCCGAAAAATTTTAGGTTTCAGCGTGACCTTGACCTTTGTGACATCGATGACGTCATTTTGGTGACGTAAGGGGTGATGACGTCATCCGCACGTCATTTCTGTGACGTCATGGGTGTGACGTCATGGATGTGACGTCATTAGTGATGACGTCATCGATTGCATCATCGATGACGTCATCGATGACGTCATCAGTGGGGTCATTGACCTCGATGACGTCATCGCTCGGGTGACCTTGAAGTGAGCCAGCAGCCTTACTTTTGCACTACTCTTATTGCCAAGTTTTACCTTTTAAATAAAATTTAAAAAATGTTACTACAATAAAGCTTTTTACAAAGTAAAGATTTAATGTGTTGGGATTTACAAATTTTCAGTTATAGAAAGTATATGACATAAAAAATAAACGGTATCACATAACTGACACATACTTTCTCCCAACAATATAAAAAACGTGTTAAAAGCTTCAAACATTACTTGAGAATGATGAAACTAGATTATTGGTGGGATATTTGGGCTTGCTATTTTAGTTTTACAATATGTTTTAAATTCAAATTACAGCTACCTTTTATTCGAGATTTATCGTTACTTATAGGACTCAACCTTGAGATGCTTATTTATTTAATAAATAAGCAGTTTAAGTTTCAGTTAAAAAAGTTGGAGTTGACGTTAATAAACTAGTTTTCATTTAATGTAAACAATGAGAATCCACGAGAAAATGTAGTAATGTTTACATATGTTTATTTCAAAATTAATCAAACTTCCTGTGTTTATGTATAATTTTTCCAATGTGTATTATGCAATTTAATAAAGTGAAGACATGCAAAATCGTTTTCTGGGAGAGGAAAAAGGAAAAGAAAGAAGAACAAAATGTGAAGAGGGTAACAATTTTGTTGTTTGTCGAGTAAACTCAGACAGAGTGTCCAAACTACTTTCCTCTCCAAAAGCCCAGCCTGACTTACTTTTATTTCACTTTCCTGATTTACACACAAGGTAACCATACTCGTATACATGAGAATTGCATAATTGAAATAAATAGAACATGAATATAAAATACTGTAACTCATAAATAGTTCTAAGTATGTACTCCTAGGATTACTACTGTACTGACTAAAATATGTTTGATAAAAATAAAATATGTTAATCCCCATTAGTCCATTCTACTAGGGTAAACCACTAAAAATACTCAAAATGAATCGTTTACTAAATATATAAGAACATAATGATTATTTTTAAACCTGATGCCTTAGCAATTAACACTCATTAAAGAACTTTACATTAACATAAATACTATAATTGGTACTTACTTTTATACAATTATATTGTTAGCAATAATGTTGTTATGTAAATAATACGTTATAATAATTAATAAGGTCCAGGAGAGTCAGCTTGTTATAGAACGGTTTCTTTGCACCACTCACTCTTGTCTAGGACTGTGGACGTAAATGAAATATATTATGAAGCATTTGGTAATAAATGTGTAGTTAGAATATGTAGCCCTAACAAATTGTTATATAATTTATTTGTTCTTTTGAGTTTTGCTGACTTGGTCTACTTATTGGAATGTTTTATTTCTCATGGCATAAAATGATGATATGACTTAAACCAAATGACCTTAATAATAAATCGTGAAAAGTATAAATATAAATATAAAAAGTCAGTGGATCGTGAAATCCTTGAGGAATTTCGTTAGGTTAGGGGTCTAAATCAGAATCGAACATCATGCTGTGTTTTTACTTATCTCAAACTCTTAGTGGGCAGAATAAATACATGATACATTCACAATATATTCATGATACACTATAAGATTTACCACGAAGGTCTAATAGTAATGTCAGCGTCGTAAAAATAAATTCATGTTGGCAATTCAAATCAGTTTAAGTGAACCTACATTCAACCTTATGCCAGAATAAACTAGATTTTACAGTTAACCGTTTATTGTTCCTTTACAATAAAAACAACATTAGCTTTTCATAGCTGTATACATACCGTTAATTTTATAGAGATTTTAAACTTATTCGTGGTAACTCTGAATTCAATAAAACGCTTTATTCAATGAAAACTTCTAGCTTTTCAATCAAGTGTTATGACACACGAATGAATTCGTATGTTGTAACTCCAAATTAGTTAACTTAGTCAAAGAAAACAACAAAAATACTCTTGTTCACATTAAAATAATATCTTTAATTGGCGGGTAACGATTAATACATTTTTTTCAACGATGTTCATAAATTGAAAGAGGGACAGCTTGATAGGCAAATGGTGTGTTCCTTCCTAAGGTTGCCAATTCAATTTCAGCAAGATTTCATTTTTAAAATAGTTGCTATCTGTAGATGTACCAGTGATTAGTGATGATTCCAATGGCAGATGATAAGAAGTTCAGGGTTCATACCGTTGCCCATAAATAGTTAATAAAATGCTATTTCCGTAAAAAACTAAACTAGCTCAGTAATTATCAAGCCACAGGCAGCCACGAACTTTTCTAAGATGACCACAGCCTTTTTATTTATAAAAGCTTGCTTGTTATTGTGTAAGAAAGGTGGTTTGCAAGCTTGGCAATTGTTAAAACCGTCCATGTTGCTGAGTCAATCCAGGTTAAACCGGTAAACCCACACTCAACCGTCTGTCAATGTAACCTGACTTTTATAGTTAACTGCGATTGTTTCCGGGACAATGAAAACAATTTAAATGATGGTTTGAAAACTGCACATTAACTGCTGGTTTATTTCTAATGTTCTTGGTTACTATTAGCTTCAAACTTAACATTAAATACATATATGTTGGTCAAAAACATTTTACGATGTCAATTACGTTAATTACATGTTAATTACATTGCTTTTTGATGGTTCGATACTGGACCCAGCTGCCTTTGGTCATTGGGCTATTAATTAATGATCCTGACAAATAAAAACAGCTGATATTTGTCAGTAACAAAGCTACACCTCATCTGATCCATCACAATCACTCACCCCTTCAGTCATACTCACCTTAAAATACGCCAAAGTGCGTCGGTGTTTCAAATGAAGTCTCTAATAAGTATCGTAGAAACAAAATGGTAAGCCCTCTTTTATTTACAACACATCTTTTAATCAAAGTAAAGGTATTTTAATTTTCAGATTTTGCACATTTTATGATACATTTTACTGCCCCGTTACTAAACAACAAACAGCACTTAAAAAGTACCGATATTGGGTGATTCAATGTGACTTCTAACAACATATTTATTGTAATTTAACATGAAATCGTTAATTCCTGAGTTTAGAGAGTCGATAAAACCCTTAATATTCAGAGGCTAAACAGGTGAATTGATGGCCTTAATTAGTTCAGAGTGTAAGTAGGCCTACGTCACTATTTCGCTACAATTAATTAAAACTTTGTTAGGGGGCTAAATGCATTTGTAACAGTAATGAATGTTCACATTTTTTCACAAAGAGAAAGATTAATCTAGACAATTAATTTAGGTTGTGCAACCGATGTTACACTTCTGACTTATTAGTAGCAATAATTAATTATATATAAGAAAGTTTTCATTGCTTTAGAAAATGATAAAAGTTCAGACCATTATACGATATTAAGTTTAAATTTAATTATGGGTTTTAATTTAGATTCATATACCTCGCTAGGGATTGCTTATTAAGGATGTTTAAACCAGCACATCCATTTCTTAGTTAAATGCTTTGTGTCTCCAAAACAAGGGTCTCTTAAAAAGTTTTTTTTAATATTTGTTTTGAAAATGTACCGAGTGAGCAGTCTTTCTTTGATATGGGAGTCTTTAAAGTAAATCACCAAACTTCATAATATGGTTAATTGGATAAAAATAAGCAAAAACTTTCATATGAAGGTATATTATAAAATGCACATTTACCTCGATATCCATTTTGTTTTTTTCACTACAGTTAAGGCTAAACTTTAAAAGGCAATTTTATGGTACACATAATTTAAAGGCCTATTGTTCAGAAGGCTATAGCTAAAACCTCTTTAAAAATGAATCCATGGTCCAAATACGTACTGAAACAGTATCAACAGTACTGTTGAAAAAGTATCAAGCGTATTGAAATTAATCCCGCCAACCACCTGTAACCAAAAGTTCTAAATATAAAATTAAACACCTAATTTTCAAAACTCATTACAAATATATAGGCGATACATTTCAAAACATTACTTGAAACACTGACTCACTCTGTTGTTCATTGACTCGCTTGAACATGAAAATTAACATTATTAAAGGTTGACAGTGATGTTTTGATGGATAAGATGAAATGTAGCTTTGTTATTCACAGAAATAGCAACTGATCTATTTGTCAGGATTATAAATTATTAGCCCAACAGCCCTTAGGGGACACTTTCGAACCATCAAAGAGTTTCTAACATTTCTCGGGATCGGAGCGGCAACCTTCATATTCAAAGGCGAGATCTATAATTACTCGGCTACCCAGCCTGAACAATCGAAGATGATGTATGTTTATTTTCTTTATACATTACCGTACTGTATAAAGTTTTACTTCAAAACTGCAATAAACAAAATTCCTGAAAACCAAACATATATTGTAATAAATGACCAAGCAATTTCTACTGGGAAATATGGCAACAGTCAACAATACATTGCGACAAATCTCATTGAGAACTGATAACGTCAATCTGATTAGTTTGGAGTTGGAATTGCAAATGTGATCCGATATTATAACACGCATCTGATTACTCGAGAGGTCAAATACAATCAAGTATTTATTGTTCAATGTGTTTCGGTGATCCTGGAAGAACTTTTTTCAGTTCGACATGCTATTTCTACTTTTCTGATTTAGCTGTTGTTTTCAACCAAATATATACCGAATTTAATATATCACGTCTGAAATAAATATCTATGTAAGAAAATTTTTATTTTTACTTTGAAGTTCAGTGAAATTTTTTATACAGGGTGGAAAAAAGTCTGGAAACGGTCTAATATCTTTAAAAGTATTTAAGTATTAAAACTAAAACTTTGCAAACTTATTTTGAATGACAAAGTCTACTGCCTGAACTAATTTTTTCCTTAGACCTCCAAGGGGGGACGGCTCCCCTTAGGAGTCAGAAGAAAATCTTAAATATAAGCATCTGTCAATATGTACATCAAATTAAAGGTCTCTAAGAGTAGGGAACAATTATGCAAATCCGACCTCAAAAGGATGACCGAGTCAAAAATGGCATGCGATCAAACTTTGCATTAAAATCATAATGCTGAAAACAAACAATGCAATAACTCCCGATACACTCGACCTTTTGAGGTCGGGTTTGTGGCAACAAATCAAAGCGCTTTGTAATGATGTATTGATGTATGACGTAGGCCAAATCAGTATCTCTGACGACTTCCACTAGGGACGTCTTTAAAGGAAGTCTTGGGAAAAACTTCATTGGCTTACGTCATATGATATATCATTTCAAAGGGCTTTGCAATCTAAGCAATTTGCCACAAACCTGACCTCAAAAGGTCAAGTATATCGGGATTTATGGCATTTTTTTTTTTCCAGCAACATGATTTTAATGCAAAGTTTGATCACCTCCCATTTTTGACTCGGTCATTCATTTGAGTTTGGGTTTGCGGCATTGTACCTTTAATTTGATGTACATATTGACCTATGCTTACATTTAAGATCTTCTGACTCCTTGTGGGCCGTCCCCCATTGGAGGTCTAAGGACAAAAATTAGTTCAGGAAGTAGACTCATAATCAATTTGCAGAATTTGAGTTTTATACTTATATACTTTTAAAGATATTAGACCGTTTCCAGACTGTTTTTCACGCAGTGTAGGATCGCAGATTATACTTTTTAAACAATGTTAAATTCATTACATATTTTTAATATAATCAATCACTCTGTTCATAGAACTTAAATGTATAATCAATTCCATTATACAGGGTGAACAACTTAACTGTGCCACCATTGGCATATCCTAAACTATGTGATTTAGAAAAAACTTTAAAGGGAGAACATCACCTATTTTTTCAGGGCAATAAAAAATATGAATTCCATTTACTTCTAAATGGCCGCCATTTTCCAATATGGCGGCCAACTTTAAAATTTCTTATAGAACACCCTACATTTAATGGTGTTTTTGGAATGTTCATGTAATTTTAAGACATTTCTATTCTTTGACATTTTTCTCTAAACCTAACGGTAAGCGAGCTATAGGTAATTAAAGTTAATTTTTAGTTCCATAAGAATAACATAGGGCAAACTTTATCTGCACATATCTCCGAAACCATTCAGTAAAATAGAAAATACTCAAGAATAAAAATGTCTTAAAATGACGTTTTAATGTCATTTATTTCATAGTTACATTAATTTTTTAACAAATTTTATTTTTTGGCCGCCATATTGGAAATAAGTTAATTTATGCGTAAATGATAATTTTTATGAGTGAAATGTTCTTGAAACGTCATTTTAAGACATTTTTATTCTTGAGTATTTTTTATTTTACTGATTGGTTTCGGAGATATGGGCAGATAAAGTTTGTCCTATGTTATTCTTATGGAACTAAAAATGAACTTTAGTTACCTATAGCTCCCAAACCCTTAGGTTTAGAGAAAAAGGTCAAAGAATAAAAATGTCTTAAAATTACATGAACATTCCAAAAACACCATTAAATGTAGGGTGTTCCATAAGAAATTTTAAAGGTGGCCGCCATATTGGAAAATGGCGGCCATTTAGAAGTAAATGGAATTCATATTTTTATTGCCTTGAAAAAATAGGTGATGTTCCCCCTTTAAAGTTTTCTCTAAATCACATAGTTTAGGATATGCCAATGGTGGCACAGTTAAGTTGTTCACCCTGTATAGCTCGGTGTTCGAGTGGTTTTTCAGCTTGCCTAAAGGTTCAATCCCGAGAAGAGTTAGTAGACTTTTAATGGTTTGAATCTGTACCCAGCTGGCTTTGGTTGTTGGGCTTTTAAATAATAATGGCCCTGTCTAAAGAATCTGCTTTTTTTATAGGTAGGAACAAAGCTACACAAAGCATCATATCCATTGATAATCCTCCATCCATATTGGCCTTAAAATACGCCATGGTATCCTCAATGTATTAAGTGATATCTTAAATGATCTATTAAGTGATTAAGAGATCAACGTTGGACGTATTCAGTTTAATACGTCATTTTAGCTTCGACGTTGTAAAAAGTAACAAAGTGAAATAATAATGGGGTGAAAAAAAATTATCTAGATAGCCGCATCATGAAATAAAAACAGAACCAAGACTGTAAGCAATATTAACCATATATTCCTGGCATTGTGTATTTCTTTTACTAACACAATCAAAATAACGCCGTGTATTTTAAAACCGAATTATCAAAAGTTTTTGTACGTTAATCCAATTTTAACTTGAGTCCCAGTGAAAACTAACCGTTTAATAATTGTTTCAAATTATATGGTTTGGATTTTTTTCTCTTTTCGTAGAATCATTTACGAATTTGTTCATTATGTTCCTAACAAAAATAATATAAATATAGGCCTAAGTAAGAATTTATTTGAGATTTTATCTAAATTTGGAAACAGTACAAATCTATTGAAATACATCATGGCATTGCTGGCTTCAAGGGTGGGCGGAGTGACAGTTACTCTGATAACGCAGCGTTGATTGTGACCATTGTTGATTTACGAGTCCGGATACATCGCTGTGATTATTTGTGATACAATCACCGTTTGGGCGACTTTATAGTAATATTATTTAGCAATAATTTTAATTTTCTCAAAATAGTTTGTTGTATTGTTTAGTTTATTGTGAGACTAATTATATCTTCGGTTTTTTTATAATCATTGTCAAAACTTATTTAGTTTGAGCAGTATGAAAAATTTAGTTTATAATCTACTAAGTGTCAAGACATAGTTTATGTTGCATTGGTAGTTGTGATTTTTTTATATCTTGTTTGTTTCGTAAGTTTCAATCTAGAGACGGAGCGAAGGTGCAATCTCGTAAGGCGAAGTTGAACTTTACCTCAGGAAAACAACAAAAATAATCGTAGTCTTTACTTGGAGTCTGACGTCTGCTTGGAGGAAGAAACTATTTTATTTTTATTTTTACATGGTGTATCTGAAATACTTGAAAACTATTTGGGAAATCATCATTTATAAAGTTTGAAACATATTACCAAATATTTACAGACCTTTAAAGCTATGTCAGCCAAACTTACAAAAATTATTTGAGATTTTAAGAATTTCTTAAAGTTTTCTTTAAGAAATTCTCCAAAGAACGGCCGGAAAGAAAGTTACATGGGAAATTTCCCTGGCTTGTGAAATATCGAATACAATTTTAAAGGTAGTAAATTCAAAGTTACATGACACAAACCCGACCTCATAAGGATGAATATGTCAGACGTACTGCACTTTGCACCTTCAGCATTATAATTGCAAATAAAGTTTGATCACTTGACATTTACGTAGTCCAAGACCTTTAATTGATTCAACGTATACATTGAACAATACTTGTTTTAAATATTTTTCACTTGCCCGTAGTGGAAAACGTGGGTCACTGGTTAACATTAATAACATTAAGAAATATGTTATAGCTCCCAATCAAATTTGCAGGGTTTTAATCTGTTGAAACCGTTGGTATAATTTCCATCAAACTGTATAAAACAAGTCTATTCTAACTTATATTAGGTATAGACAACTCCATTATCAAAGATTAAAGAGAATATATTTCAGTTCAAACAAGCATTTAGTGTTTATTGAAAAATACCATTTAAATAAAATCCCTCTCAATGAATTTAAATGTTGTAAAAATATTATCACAGAGAAATGATTCATTAAATAGCAACGGTAAACATGTTCGCTAAAGGCCATTTATTTACACACCGGTGGTTTTCAACAGCTTTTTATAATTTAAGCTTTCTAGTTGTATTGCATTAATGATAAATATTAAATCTCAGTTTTTTTTCAGACTACTATTGAAATGTATGTATATTTATTGAATACATTAGTGATTTGTCTTTAAATACTTAAACAAACACTAACATATTAATTATTGTTAACTCAAACAAATGCAATGCTAATTTAGCAAGCCTGTCGACACAAAAATCTTTTTTGTTTGATGATAATTAAAATGTTGGAAGGAAATTCTCAGGGTTTTATGTATCTCAGGTGTTTTTGTTGGTACTGTACGAATAAACACAAAATGCGCATGAAAATTACATAAAATATTAAATAGCAACATAATCGTATTAAGTGACAACATAAATAACAAAACATCCTTTATAATACATTTTAACAACCACTTATGGGGGTGATGCTGTCGCGTTACTCCCCGGGTGGTGCTAAACGAACAACAACTTTGGCAGCTGAACTGTCACATACAGTGATATCTCAGCTATGCCAGCTGCCAGACAAAATCCAAACGGCCCTTTCCAGGGCCAATTTAGAAATTTAGGCTGTGTCTTAAATGTTTGTCATTTTAACGTAGAGGGTCTGAGCAAATCTAAAAGTGACTGCTTCAGCAAGGTGCTGCTTGAAAATGAGGTCGATGTCTTCGCACTGCAAGAAACATACGCAGAAGACTAGAAAACAGTGCGAGGGGCAACATCCCAGGATATAGGCTGGTGCAGGAAATAGGTCACAGGGTCTACGGAGTGGCGACGTACGTTAGACACGACATAGACGACGTATCAGTCTCCCACAAAAGTTGTGATAATAACATATTTGTTGTTGCTGTTAAGGTGTCTGCGACTACTATTGTTAATGTCTACAAACCACCGAACACCCAGTGGTCAGACACAGTTCTCCCAACTTTTGAACATCCTGTGGTATATGTAGGTGACTTCAACAGTCATCATACCCAGTGGGGATACTCGTCCGATGATGACAACGGCACTCGTCTTTCAAGCTGGGCTGAAAATAACAACCTTTTCTTGGTATATAATGCCAAGGACCCACACACCTTCCATTCAGCCCGATGGCGGCGTGGGTACTCTCCAGACTTGTGCGTTTGCTCCCGTGAACCATCAGCAACACCCGTGCCTACTTCCAGGATGGTCCTAGGTGCATTCCCCCACTCTCAGCACAGGCCGGTAATAATATCAGTGGGAATGCAAATTCCTTTAGCGAGATCTTTTCCTCGGCCTAGATGGAACTTTGATAAAGCTGAGTGGGAGGCCTTCTCATCAAGGCTTGATAGCGGCGTCAGGTTCATCCCCTATAAAATAAAAAACTATGATCGGTTCACACGTCTTGTCCTGTCTTCCGCTAAGGCGACAATCCCAAGAGGTTTTAGAAAAGAATACATACCAGGATGGAGCAGAGAGTGCGAAGATCTTTACAGTGAGTTTACAGACACTGCTGACAGAGATGTAGCTGACAAACTACTTAACTCTCTCGACAACTCCAGGAGAGAGAGGAGTGGGTGAAAACTGTCGAGAACCTGAACTTCACCAAAAGTAGTCGGAAAGCTTGGTCTCTGCTCAGGAAACTCTCCACTGGTAAATCAAGTGAAAAACACGATGCCTCACAGCCTAGCCCTCGTGAAATTGAAAAACGCCTCTGCGTACTTTCAAAACCCGTGCGTTCGTCTGCAGACAGAAAAATTAATTTCAGGCTTAATGAAATAAAGGAGAGTCGGCAAGCACCCTTGGAAGTCTCTAGACCCTTCACTTACTACGAGCTGGAAGTGGCGATTGATGCGATGCCAATTGGCTAAGCAGCAGGCTTGGATGACATTTTCCCGGAGTTTATAAAACACTCGGGTAACAAGGCTAGACAGTGGCTTCTTGAAGTTTTAACACCACTCTGAAAACCGGCAACATGCCTGGGATTTTTAGAAAATCCAAAATCATAGCTATCCTGAAGCCCAGAAAAGATCCAAAACTGCCTGAAAGTTATCGGCAAATAGCTCTTTTAAGTGTTTGTTATAAGCTGCTAGAGAGGTTGATTTATAACAGAATCCTCCCTATTCTCAATGCCAGCATCCCTGTTGAACAAGCTAGATTTAGGCCTGGTCGCAACTGCTGTGACCAGGTCCTGGCTCTGACTTCTTTCATTGAGGATGGATTTGAGCGAAGACTGAAAACCTCTGTGGCTTTTTTAGATCTGACTGCAGCATATGACACCGTCTGTCGAAAAGGCCTCCTAGTTAAATTTTACGACCTTATTCCTTGCCCTTTCTTGTTGCGTCTCCTCAACTCAATGCTCTCCAATAGGATGATAAAAGTATATCTGGGACGCAGAGAAAGTACGTTTAGGCAACTAAAGGATGGCCTGCCACAAGGGTCAGTGCTCGCCCCACTGCTCTTTAATGTGTATACTGCCGATATTCCTGTAACTCGGTCCTTGAAGTTTATATATGCAGACGATATTGCATTGGCATATCAACACCAGCATTTTCGACAAGCAGAGGAAACACTAACAAATGACCTCACGACCCTCGGTGAATACTTTGAAGCCTGGAAGCTTAATCCAAACCCAACAAAAACTGAGGTTGCTTGCTTCCACTTGAATAATAGACTGGCCAACCAAAAACTTATTCAAAATCGTATTCAACGGTATTGAGCTAAAACATAATGACCACCCACAGTATCTGGGAGTCACTTTAGATCGGTCTCTCACGTTTAAAAGACACTTACAAAAAACGGCAGCTAAGGTGAGAACCAGGACTAACATTGTCCATCACCTTGCTGGCTCCACATGGGGAGCTAACGCACAAGTTCTGCGAACCACTGCTCTGTCATTGGTATATTCAACTGCTGAGTACTGTGCTCCCGTGTGGTTAAATAGTGTGCACGTTAGAGAGATCGACGTCCAGCTAAACAGGACCATGAGAGCTATTAGTGGTACCTCATGGCAACCCCTGTACCCTGGCTCCCCGTGCTGTGTAATATCGCTCCTCCTGAGACGAAGGGATGCACTCATTAGGAAATACACCAAGATCGTATCTGCTCCACAGCTGCCCATCCATGATTACCTACCCCAGAATGCGGGTCGATTGAGGTCCCGAAAACCACCGCTACGAACAGCCTCCCAGTTGATGGACACGAACTTCACCAACCATACTAACTGGACTTCCTCCTGGGACGCTTTTCAAGGTCGTAATCACTTCTTGATAGCTGACCCGACCGTAGCGGTTGGTGGTATGAATCTTCCTCGGAAGCAGTGGACTATACTCAATCGTTTCCGCATTGGAGTGGGAAGATGTAATTATTGGAAGTAAAAATGGGGAATGACACAAGACCAGTCATGCGACTGCGGAGCAGAGTATCAAACTATGGAACACATGGTCGAAGAGTGCCCACTGAGTGCCTTCCCCGAAGGATTGGCCGGTCTGCATAGCTCAAGTGAAGCTGGGCTGCAATGGCTGAGCGCCCTGGATTTAGCTCTATAAAGAGAGATCTGATTTTTATTTTAGTGTTTAGATTTGTACTTATACTGACTCAGGTGCTCTGCACCGCAGAATTTATTTATTATTCTTAAACCATGGTGGCTGGCTAAATGAGCCATACGATATATATACAACCATTTATTCCTTTAAAGCATATTTGAAATATGTACTCTTTTATTTGTAATCTTAATCAAACTTTAAATAATATTTTGAAGTTTTAGGATTGATATTTGTTGAATATTCTTATTTAGTTGCTAAAACTATAAATATTTATTAAATATACACCGTGACCTAGAAAACTGAAAAAAAATATTGCAGTGTCAATATTTTAATAATAAGTTTATAACAATGTCATAAATTTGAAGTGACACATGCATTTAAGAACTTTTATGGATATTATATGTATTGTAAAATTTCAATATTGTTGGAACTTTTTTCAATAATATATTGTGTCAAGAAATAGTCAGCTTAAGGAATATTTTCTTGAGATATTCAACAAATGTTGACAACCTGTATTGTTTTCGTCACAAAGTTATTCCTAATTGTCAATAACAATTTATGATAAAAATCATCACATGTTACGTTCTTTCCTATAATAACATGTTTTTTACTCAAAGAAATTTTTTCCAACGCTTACTTTAGAGAATTCTTTCAAAAATATAAATAATATTAAAATGAAATACTAAATTTTACTAATTATTTTACTAGTTATTTACTAGTTATTTAGTTATTTACTAGTTTTTTTATTTTTTTATTTTAGATTTATTTGTCAAGGAGTTACCACTCAATTTCTTTCTTTAATCTAAATAATAAAAATTAAAGCTTGCATTAGTAGAGGCATTTTAAGAGATTCAGGACAAACGCAAATTCAGCGGTTTTTAATCAGTGGTTACGTATTAGTGACGTGTGATGACGTATGTGTGACGTCATACGGTGAGGAGGTGGAGTGTGTGAGGTGACGGGTGTGACGTGGTGGTGTGACGTCACTAATACGCTGTTGAACTATAATATAAAGTAATCCTAAATAAGTTTTATAAAATTGTCACAAAAATTAATATCAAAACACAAAAAACTATGTTGTACATAAGAGATCACAATCACACAAAGGTTTTTAAACAGTTACAAAAGCTGTCGCTCCTTAATTTGTTTGCCCCAAAACAATCAAAGTAAACTGCGAAAGCCAAAAAGTCGCAGAACAGTTGTAAGTGGTTTTATCGGCTATCCCGGGTGGTTTTGAGCTACATTGAACTATTTTTGCGGTCGTAGCAAAATGTAAAATCAGTTCATAATTTTTTATATTTTCCTTATAAAAAATTATGAAATTGCTGAACTGGTGATGAAATTGCTGAACACATGAAAGGTTTTTAGAAGTCTTGCTTTGTTGGTCAACACTCTGAAACAGTATGACGTTTCCAATCCTACAAAGAGTTGTTTGTTGACGTATTTTATTTTTAGTTTTGGTTTTAATGTTTTAAAATGAAAACGGCAATGAAATCGAAGGAATATTAAGTTTATATTCTTATCTGTGCACACACATTTTGAAAGTAACCTGATAAAAGTGTTAATTAAAGACTACGTTTAGAAATGTTTTTCTCTGTGTTTTACCAACGTACTATACCATTTTCGTTGAAACGATTTGTATTTCGTTTATCAATTTATTAGAATCTAAATGATTCTCTCAGTTTAGTTATGGACTCACTTTCCACACTATAACTGAGAATTCCATTGTTCCCAATTTGTCGTGTAAAATATTTCGTGAGATAGGTCCACCGTCCACGAAGACTCAATAGAATAATATCACCTTAAAACTAATTGCAAGTAAATGTGAATTTGAGTAAAAAATAGCTATGGTGTAAATTTAAATTTTATTAATACTATCTACATAGCTAAAAATGTGGAAGAAGTTGTACAACCTATACTTTCGAAGAAAATTGTGGATTCTAAAAAATCCAATGAAATCTTTTAGAGGTTTTATGTTTAATACTAGTATATATTCTTATACAGGTGTGCCTAAAAGTTTAAAGTGATACATGGTATGACCTAAGCTAAACGATTATTTGCATCACTCCTGCATTTGCATGAGAGCTCTGCAGCCTACAGGAAGGACTGTGCCCTACTTTATATGCTTTACCATATAAGTTAGGATATTCAATTTTATTTTTATACTGATCATTCTGTGTTAGATCCATTATACAAACACCCATTGAACTAAGCATGTTATTTTTGTAGCATCGAATTTCAAATATGAGCATTTTATATTTAGTTTATCACTCCCACGACGACTTTAAAACCTTACATGATTATTACTTGATTATTATACCCTAAGGTAGCCCTTATAAAGTTACTTGATCAACAGCCTGTATTAATATTCTTATTATGTACATAGTGGTCAAAAGCATTGAATACACCTTTTTACAAAACAGAATCTTAGTTGAAAAGAAAAACTGTGTTATTAAAATTGTGTGTAAAAGAAAATTTTACATTTTCATAGGGTTTAATGTTAGCACACTGTGCGTGCTATATATATTGGCCCGTGACGAAAATTAGTAGTGAAATACGTTTATAAAATATATGTAAGTCAATACATTTAGTGAGTAGTTTTTTAATACTAGAACTGAAATGAAGGAGACTATACAATGTGGGTAGAATATATAATTTTGTATAATATCTTGTTAAGGCAGGAAACTTTACATGTAGCCTCCTAATACATTAACTTTGCACTTTCATTATTGCCGTTACTTGAAAACAAACTAATAAATTTTATCGAAAATAAGCTGTGGCTTTATTTCCTTTCCCCTTACTGCCATTTCCTTTTTCCATCGCTAAAGCTGTGACATTAAAAGGAGCAAAGCTTATGGAAAATTGCTGAATGTTATTATTATTTCGATTTCGTATTTAGTCTAAACTTTTTTTTTAAATAACCTAAGTGTTATTTGTTACACCATAATACGTTTTTGTAAGACTTTTTAACACAATACAGTTAAATTTTTATGTTAAACCTCGAATCCCTCGTGGATGAATTATGTTTTAAAACATAACGTTGTTTACATTACATTGTATGGCGTGCAGAGTCCTTAACACCTAAGCTGAACATGGCACAAGGTCTGTATAAGAGTGGGTTAACTGTTATGAGCGGATTGTACCTTGTACTAAGAAGATGGCTTCAGTTGAATATCGCCCCCAATTGCAAATCTTATACAGAGCTAAATACTATTACAGATTGTATTGCATTGTGGATCGATTAAATTACCAATGTAAAAATTACCATTGTCCTTAGTATCATACCTGAAAAGCACTACTTAATAGTTTTAGACTTTTTTTATCAATGAGACATATCAATAGTTTTTTTCTGAGCATTTAAAGCCTAATAAATAACTCTATCTAATTTACCTGTTTTTTCTACTTGAATGAGATAAAAAAAAGTCAAATATATTTACAAGTGATTAATTTCGAAATATTAAATACAAGTTTAGAATTAAATATAATATCATAGGGACACTAACCAGGTACAGAAGTCTCATGCAATGCTAGTTTCTGTCACCCGAAATCTTGTAGTTGAACCGGCCCGATCATAGGAGGCGCTGGGAGCAGAACCGGCCAAGCGACGTTGCCGATCCGACGGCTGCTGGCCGGACGGCTGAGTTTACTTCACCGGGGTAGTTAGATTGATGTAAAAATTACGTCTGCATACGATGTTAAAAAATCAGTTTTACGGCCTACAATATACTTCCACGAGTGTGTCATTAGTTTCATTATTTAGAATACCTTTTTAAAATCTTTCTTGTAATCATTATTGGTGCTTATTTCAACAGTCGTACATAAAATACCAAAAGAGAATTCCACTATTTATTGTGCGTTACCTTTTACAACAACACCAGGCTAAAACTGTTTCCTCGAGCCAGAGGTGCCGTGTCAGAATGCAATCTGGTTTGGTGAAGTTGAACTTCACCTCCAGAAAACAACAACAATACGTTCCCACTTCACTAGACGGCTGACGTCTGTTGTGGAGAGCGAAATAACTTCTGTAACCGTACAATGTGACTGTAACGGTCAAGGGGTAGAGATTAAGATCATAACATAACATCTACACTTAACTTATTGTTCATTTTCTTCATTCACGGTACCTCAATGTGTTGGTGTACACACTTTTAAAATATAAACCAGTACTGTAATACAAATGCAAATAAGATAATTAGCCAACTAAAAGGTAAAAGTTTGGCTATAAATTTAAAAAGTAACAACCACTCAATTTATCTTTCAGTTCGATAACATAATAACAAAATGACCAACTTAAAAATTACTTTTTAAACTTTTTCTAACATTTAACTAGTTTAATATATACTAGGCATATACGAGGATGTTGTTTTTTGTCGTTATGATTCTATTAAGGAATTACAGTTTTCTAGATTGTTTTCATGACGAAATCGTTAGGGATACATTTCAATTATAGAAAATAAATGGCATAAAAATGAGCTATTGGTGTTGAATACTGGACAGTTGAAGAAAGGATAGGTTTTCTATTTACTTTTCACAAATTTTTTTTTTATTCAAGTTACCCCTAAATTGTATTAAAAATGTATCATTAGTTGAACTCAACGTAGAGATACTCATTTATTTAATTAAAACTTTGATATGGAGTATTTAGTTTTTGGAAACTAAGAAAATCCCGAAATGTTTATTTGTATATGGTGCGGTGCGGTGCGGTGGGATGAAATCAAATTGATATGTATATTTTATAAAATTCATCATTTCAAAATACAGTAAATTTTGTCGTTTTTTTAACACTTTTTCTCAATGTGTGTTACTTTAATTTCATAAAGTGAAAACATACACAACCGTTTTATGAGGAAGGAAATGGGAAATGGAAGCAGAACAAAATGTGAAGAGAGTATAACAATTTTGTTGTTTGTCGGGTAAACTCAGACAAAGTGTCCAAACTACTTTCCTCTCCAAAAGCGCAGCCGGGATTACTTGTATTTTCATTCGTCTTATTTCCACATGAGGTAGGTTTTTTATTATTATATAATTTTTTTATTATTATAAGAGAAAGAAACATCCCTGAATCACTCGTCACTAATCCTCCCACTTCTCATTATAGTAGGGAGTTGAAATTTTGAAATTTGAAACAAATAAAACCAAAAACTGTTTATACTTTACGTCCTAAATGCTAGGGAATACTCCTGAGTACTCCTTAGGTAGCACTTAGTAAATTAACTAAAAATATGTTTGATAGTCAGTTTATCGCGATTATTTGGTGAAAAACGTGAGATAAGGCAGTGTTCATGTATTAAAAAATTGTCTTTCTGCTCTAAATCAGCACCTGATCAACAGAGCGCACTGGTGCAGTGAAGTTCCCCGTCAGTCAGTCAACATGACGTCATCTGTGTCACTTGACATATCAGCTGGGACGATGCCGTAGCCAGGCTGTCTTGATTAGGCTGTTGGTTCTGACCGAGGGTCCTCAGATGCATCGTGTGCATAGTTGCTTTGATGATACAACTACAAATAGTCCATGGAGATAGCTCCAAAAAGAGCCATAATATTTCAGTGCTGGATACTGGTCTAAAAGTTTTTTACACTGCTTCTACATCAATTCCGCCGGGAGACACTCTCTCAATAGTCCGGATCACCCCCATATGACGTCATCAAAATGGCGGCCAACCAAATTTGCAGTGTTTTAGTTAAATACTTATTACTGCCCAACAAGTCAACCAATTTTGACTTTTTATGTGTCGTTTTGTAGGTATTGAAATTCTGCAACTGTTAATACCCTTAAAATACCCATACTCTTTTTGATGATCGAGTCAAAAATGGTAAGCGATCAAACTTTGCATTAAAATCATATTGCTGAAAAGAAAAAATGCAGTAACTCCCGATCCACTCGACTTTTTGAGGTCTGGTTTGTGGCAAATTGCTCTAAATACAAAGCCCTTCAAAATGATATGTCATATGACGTGGCCCAATGCAGTTTTCCTGACGACCTCTACTAGGGACGTCCCTAAAGGAAGTCTTGGAAAAAACTTCATTGGATTACGTCATATGATACATCATTTTAAAGGGCTTTGCATTCTGAGGAATTTGCCACAAACCCGACCTCAAAAGGTTGAGTGGATCGGTAGTTATTGCATTTTTTGTTTTCAGCAATATGATTTTAATTTAAAGTTTGATCGCCTGCCATTTTTGACTCGATCATCCTTTTGAGGCCGGGTTTGCGGCATTGTTCTCTATTCTTTGAGACCGTTAATTTGATGTACATATTGACCTATGCTTACCTTTAAGATTTTCTTCTGACTCCTTATGGACCGTCCCCCTTGGAGGTCCAAGGATACCACGTACTTTAGAAAGTAGTCTTAGGCACTCAAAATCAATTTTGTAAAGTTTTAGTTTTGTTACTTAAATACTTTTAAAAGTATTAAATAGTTTCAAGACTTTTTCCACCCTGTATATTAAATATTATAGCAAAAATTAATGAAAAAACACCGATTATTTTATTAAATTATTATTTATAAAAAAGAGTATGGGTATTTTAAGGGTATTAACAGTTGCAGAATTTCAATACCTACATAACGACACATTCAAAGTCGAAATTGGTTGACTTGGTGGGCAGTACTAAGTATTTGACTAAAACACTGCAAATTTGATGGGCCGCCATTTTGATGACGTCATATGGGGGTGGTCCGGACTATTGAGAGAGTGTCTCCCGGCGGTTTTGTACATACCATTTGATGTAGAAGCAGTGTAAAAAACTTTTAGACCAGTATCCAGCACTGAAATATTTTTTGCTATCTCCACGGACTAAAAGAGGAAGACAGAGCAACTTCTGATACCGTATATATAAACACAGATGGCAATACGGTTAGCTACGCGATTTTTCTCAGACTAAAAATAAAAGGCTAACCAAGCATCATCTTTTGTATGCAGTAATTAGACCTAATGAAATTTCGATTCTCACTCTCACTTATTAGTTTTAAAGATAATCTATATAATCATTATTTTTAATCCTAAAAACAAAACTTTCAATTCGTATATCCTAATACAAGATAGCCATATATATATATATATATATATATATATATATATATATATATATATATATATATATATATATATCTTTCAGGCAAGATACATTAAATGGCTACTTATGACAAAATCTAAGAAATAGTCTATATCTAATTGATGAAATTTCTTGGTTAACGTAAATGTCCTTTACTACGGGTAAATTCTTAGGAAACTAGAATGTCTGCTAAGGAAAGCCTCTGATAGATATAAATGTTAACAACTTTTTGAGATTTTTTTGAACTGTAGTTGTATTTTACATTTATTAGTGTACTACTTATATTAAAAACCAAGCAATCTACTTGTGTAGAACCTGTCATTCGAATAATTTGCATTTTATGCTTCTAGTTCACATTTAGGAATATTTTACTACTAAATACCCATAATCTTTTATGTGTATACGCATTGTAAAATAATAATAAGTTAATTTTTTTGGGTAACATTTAAAAAATGAAATAAATTGTATAGTTTTGATGATTAGTAACTCACAATGGATACTCATCTTGTCATTGTATGGCTTGAATATGTTTATACAACAAGATTAAGTATAAATGGGTTAGCTAATAAATAGGCAATTTTATTCACCAATCGAATTAGTAAAGATTTTGATATTAATGGTGGCTATCATTAAATATTTAGTGTTTTAAAATATCTGCAGCAACTTTGTTTGGTATGAAAACTAGTTTCGACTCAACTAGAAGAGCTAACTTTACTATCCTTGTACTGTACAGTCTGATGACGATTCCATGAAGATGCAAGACTAGTTTTTTCGCCTAAAAACGTAAGATACCGTAACTTAGTACAGGTATTTTTAATCAATTTTAAATTTTAACGGTAAACAAATAAACAACAACACATAGAAGCAAAATACCAATACTGAATTCTTTGTTTTACGTTTATTGTTGGTGATTGTGAGTTTATGTTTTTGCTTGGTTAATTATTTCGGAAATTTTTCATCACTGATGAGTATAAACATTTTACACTAATCAGTGATGGAAAATGTCCACAATTATTGACTAACAATAGTGAATGCCTGTTCTGATGGTTTCAGACCTCAAATACATAAATCTCCATAAAATCAGTTAGACATAAAAACTATAACAAACATCCAATATTAAATACTGTAGCTTAACAAGGATAAAAAACATATCAAGTATTATCTTCTTTACCCACAGATTTCTATAGCTATTTCGATAGTCTAAATACATCCCCTGGAAGATGAAAACTGAATGGTAAACTCTCGTGGAGTCTTCTTTGAGCGTTAACTTAGTAAATATATCAAAGATCACTTTATTTGTAAGTTTAAATTGAAATAGATCATAAATAAGTATTTTAATGTAAGGTATTACAAGTGCAGTTCCAGAAGTTCATTTCTAATACTTCTGTATATATCTTACTAAACATTTAAGTAAGTGTTATTATTTTTATTAAAAAACATTTTTTCTCGATAACTCATTTACCAAATTTATACAATAATGGATTATAAATAACAATTATGACGATTTTAAGATTCGTAACACCTGAATCAGTTTGTAAATTTGAAATCCCGGCTTTATTCCTCATGTTGGGGTTGAACATCATCACAAAAGCACGGGCAGATATTTTCTAAGTATAACAATTTATATTGATTGAATAATATATAGGACAAGAGTTTGCATTTTTGTGATTTAACATACAGTTTATTATGTTATAAACCATATATAAGTGCGATTTACCTTTCCTCGATCACGCTTTATTTTAAAGTTCAATGTATTTACACAAATATTGTGGGATTATAACTTTATTTCGAGAATTCGAGGAACCAGAATGTTCAGCAATTGCTTAAAACCTTTTTCGTAATATTGGCATTTTAGATTTTTTATATAATACAAATTAAATATTAAAATAAAAGTATTGTAATGAAAGATATACTAAAAATAAAGCAGGGCAAAATGTGAAGAGTGTAACATTTTGTTGTTTGTAGAGTTGACTCATGCAGAGTATCTAAACTACTTTCCTACCCAAAAGGCTTACCTTATATATACATACTTTATTCAACCGTTCATGTACAGAAATAAATATTGTAACAATTCTATTTCTCTTTTACACATAATTTATATTAAAATAAATGTAACAAAAATACATGACCAAAATACACAATAATTGGAATTTCTCACTTCCTTACACAAACCATTATAAGATCACTTTTCGACATCAAACTGTAAGGAGAAGTAACGTAATCAATATTTAAAGAAAATAAACACACACATTTGCTTTAATGTCTGTTGATTTAAATTCAGTGATTGTAGAGTGCCTACTAAGAAGACAATATTATTTGAAACTTTCAGTTTTGAAATCGTAATCTATGTGAGCTGTCAACTTATTCTAGCTCACCGACATAAGTCATAAACTAACTAAAATTAGAAAAACGCTTGAATTATTTAGTAATCTCGCAACTCAATTACTTAGCGTAGGTGAGTACAGCCAAAACGTTGTGTACTTCAGGAGATCGCCGATGGCTGACCAGGATGAAAGGAACAATTTCAACATTAACTTAATAAATTGTTGCCTACCTATAGACAAAAATTGATTTTCGGCTATACACACGGAAAAGCGTATTTATCATTGAAACATTGCAAACAGATCCCTTATAAATTAGCCAATACATAAAATAACAACAACTAATATGAAAACCGTTTGAACTAAATTGGCCTTTATGAAACCTTTAGGTATTTTTTTTTATAAATTTAATTTATTTTAATTAAAGCTATAAAATGACACAGTATGCAAAAATAATATAGACTGCAGTTTTGGCTTTCAAAGAAAAAAAAATTTGTTGAGTCAAAGAATGAAAATAAATAAATGTTTATTGAACAAACATTTTAGTGAAGTGTATTTTTCAAACGTAAATCTACAGGTGTGAGCATAAATTTACGACTTGCTGGGTTGTTTATTTTCTGCTTTTATAGTATTGCATTCACATATTGCAGAAATGTTTTCACTGATAAATTAGGCATCTAATAATCATTTAACTATAGCCTTATTAATTTTAGTGCAACTGCAACTAATATTACTTTTAAGCCAGCCTGAAAATAACAATGATAAAAACAATTGATAAGTTTTTTGTTAACAGGCTTTTTATAACATACAGTCACAAAGTAGATCAACAGCGGACATACCTCCACAATAACGGAACGTTATCAGTGAACGTTGTCACGATGATGTCCGTTTTGACACCAGGCGGTTTATCAGTTCATCAGATAAGACATGGCAGGAACAAACAACCTCGCGATGAATGGTGCTTTAAGACTACCACATATTATAAAAATTACACCATCAGTTTCTTTTATTTTTATCCACCATTTATGACTCAATGTGCACTACAATCTTGAGTTCTTTAAAGTTATTGGGAAATTTTTATGTGTGTATTCCATAAATCAAATACCTTATGTAATCCATTTTTAATAATATTCATTTATTGAAATTAAAGAATCGATAATTAATTACTCTTTTGGGGCAAAACCGCTTTTATCTTTTAACAACAGTTGGAGTAATATCTTTCACCTGTCGAAATATATTTAAAAAATGTACAATGTGTAAAATATAGTCTAGTAGTTTAAATATAAGTTTAAAAGTTAACAACTGAATCTCTATCGCATTTTTTAACGTCTGATGGTTTAAAACATTTAAGGGTTCCATGACTATTTATTAATTTTCATTCAAATATATCGATTTTAAAAGATAAGCGCATTAATCAATTGAATGTTAAAGTTAGTATGAATAAAATTAGTTTTAACTACTTGAAGAAATTGGTAATTAAAATTAAAAAAGATTGAATTAAATATCATTTGCTGGATTCTAAAATACGTGTAACAATTTCCTGATTTTTTAAAAATAATACATTTTACCATTTAATAAAAAATTTCATTATCTTTGTATCATGTTGTTAGGTTATCTTTAATATAAGTGTTTGACCTATTGTCACAATTTATAAACCATCAAAAATTGGATGTCAAAATTTTTGTAGAAAATAAGTAACTTTTACCAATGAAAACACTCCTGTGCTGTCTCTTTGTAATAAAATAGGATGAAACTTATTTAGGTAGCTAAAATTTGAGTCCAATATTTGCTGTTATCTACAATTTAAATAAAAGCAATTATATAAAATATCACTGAAGTTTAAGTATTATCAGGGAGAAGTGATTCATTAAGTAGCTGATTTTCAGCCACTGTAAACACGCTGGTCAAAGGACTTTCGTTGTGCTCCATTGAATTTCAACAGCTTTCCGTCATATAATTCATACAACTTATTCTATAAAGGAAAATTGTTTATGTTAATTTCACAAAGATGCAGGACCTCATTAATATCCTTATAAAAAACGTTCTCTTTCTTCAGAGTAAAATACTTCAGTATTGTAATGCATTGTTTAATGATGGTTATTTCATTCAATTTAGAAAAAGATAACCGTGAGGAAAAAAATATTTAATGAATAATACAGAAAAACATCGAAGTGTTTCATTGTGACGGATTGAAAAGACGATAGTAGCTCAGAGCGGATCTAGAGCCAATCCTGATTGAGTAGTGTAAGGATTAGTTGGTCCTATGTCTGTGTCTGAGATGTTGCCGACTTGCAAACTGATTCATGAGCCCTTTCTAACGGGGTGGTAAAAAACTTAAACAATACTTAAAATTAATTGTTTACTAGTCATGACGATTAGTTTCGTATTTACGATGACTTAATGACACAATTGTTAAAGAACTTAGTAAAAAAAGATACTGTAAATGTACAGTATAATATTTTTTTATATTTATTAACAATGTTTAGTTAATGCTCTTTGATGTTGATATGAAAACATTTTACTCGTTAGTAATGAGCCCAAGATGTGTCACATTTTTATGTCTATTGCACCACCTTTAGAATCGTAGGCATAAGTAATAAATGTATTGTATAGTATTCGTATTAGGGCAATAAATGTGCAGTATAGCATGTGTTATTGATTTTTATATAATTTAGTTTCTTTTAAGGGCTGCTGAGCACTTATTGAAATATTCAAACCATCAAAATTAAAGGAATAATCTGACCTATAGTACCCCTTAAATATGAATAGGGAATATGAATGCTAAAATTCTTAAAGAATTTGTTTGGTTTAAGGTTTGGAAAAAAATAAAGTGTTGTGATGGTTTTTTTAATTGAGTGGGACATGTCTCCCTATTATTTTACTATTCATGCCCAGTTTATATATCACCAACAAGTGTTTGTGTGTGTTTAAATTACAGACTTATAATAACGAGTGCATTATGTCGGACTCATCGTTTGAAAAAAAAGTAAAATACTAGTATCATTGACATGGTGTATTAGTATATATATATATATATATATATATATATATATATATATATATATATATATATATATATATATCTCCGACATACATCTTTTTTGTGATTTAAGCCCCTTTGATCAGAATAGTGACTCAATCAAATGTGCTTCATTCAATTCCACTCGGTTAGTTATTATAACAATCAGCTATTGAGCCTGACCAATAAAGATTACGACATATAATTTCCTTTAGATACACACTGCCTTATTGCGTACAAGGTTTTTAAAAATACGTCGATACACTAAATTCCTGAAAACCAAACACATATTTTAATAAACAATCAGGCAATTTCCACTGGTAAATATGGCTTTAGTCAACAATAGATTGTCATGATTAGAAAACTGATAACTTCAATCTGATTAGTTTGGAGCTGGAATTGCAAATGTAATCCAATATTATAACACGCAACTCATTAATCGAGAGGTCAAATACAATCAAGTATTGTTCAATATGTTTCTGCAATACAAACATATTTTTTCTCAGTTTGTCATGCAATTTTGAATTTTTTGATTTATCAGTTCTTTCGACTTTAAATATTGTGATTGTATTATATTGAATATGTAAGATTTGTCATATAATGTAAACTTACATATTTACGATAAATACATAAATTTTACAATTTCTTATCCCGCCTATGGGTAAAACAGTGAATTAGAAGAATTATGTTGAGTTCGGATTATAATTTAATCATAGATCGTGAATATAGTTCTACTCATTGTTTAACAACTAGTAACTCATTCCCGTAGTAAATACATTAGTTATCGCTTAAATTGAAAAACCTTAGTCCTTCCATGGCGCTATTGATAGTATACAATAAATATTACATTAATAAAAATATTATTTTGTCATGACAATTGGATTCTAAAATAATATTTTAATTAGGCCTAGTTTAATGATTGACAAACATTTATGTTTCGATGAAAATGTGGTGATTTATTAATTTTTGTTTTAAATAACCGATGAAAAATATGTTTGCTAGAACTATTAATTTATAATTATATAATTATGAATATTTGTAATGCTTAAAAAACTTAAAAGTGAACCAAATATTTACATAAAGCAACTAAATTTTTAACTTAAGGTCAATAAGTTTTCGATATAGGGTCGCAGTTTATGATACCAATTTAAAAGGGTTTGCATATGTTTAATACTATAAAACTGTTATAATAGAGTTACTACTGAACGTATTCGTTCAAATAGACCCTGGTAGCGTCAGCGTTTTAAAACTGGTTAAAGAGGAATAATAATTAATTTTTTGAAACCATATAGGACTGTCATATCATGCAGTCAAATTTGACCAAGACCGTCAGCAAAATTAACCTTGAATTTTAAAAGTGTTTTCCACTTAAAACAAGCAAAATAACGCCGCCTATTTCAACACCGGTTTTACCAAAGATAATGGAATGGTTTTTAACTTATTTGCCAATTCTTTCATAATTTTAATTTTAAAAAATCTAAAATATAGGTTTGACGTTATTTGAGATTTGATCAAAATTTGGAAACAGTACAAATCTATTGAAATACATCATCACTGGACTGGTGGCTTCAAAGCTTGGAGGAGTGGCAGTTATTCTGATAACGCAGCGCCGATTGTGACTATTGTTGATTTACGAGTCCGGATACATCGCTGTGATTATTTGTGATAATTGCCGTTTGGACGACTTTATCACGGGACTATTTAGCAATATTTTTACTTGACTGGAATATTAATTGGCAAGTACTCTTGTAGTTGACTTTTGATTATTGTAAGACTTTTATATATTTTTCTTTTTAGTATATTTTTTTCTGTTCATAAACGTTTTTTCTAATGAAGGTAATCTATTGGGCATTAATAATTTGGTTTATGTTCAAATTTCAGCTATGATTTATTATATGTTGTTTGTTTCGGAATTTTAATCTAAAGACGGATTGGAGACACAATCCGGTGCATTGAAGTTGAACATTACCTCAGAAAAACAACAATAAGCCCTCCTCAATAGGCGTCCAACGTCTATATTATTTCTAATTTGGCGAGAAGATATTATTTCTAATTTGTACATACTACCTGAAATACTATAAAGGCCCTTGATAACTACTGTAATTCTGATAAAATATCGAGTATTCCCATATGAAACTACATTATATGTGTAAATTTATCGAATAGTGTTAAAGACCTGCTTCTGTTAACAGCATGCAGCAAAAAATACTAATTTATGAATACGTACCATGACACGCAAGACTTGTTTATAAAACAAGAAGAAAATTAGGTACATGAGAATGAATGGCCAATATAGGTTCAATATAGACTAATATGTTTTTTTTTTTTATATATATAACAGAGAAGAAGACTTCATCCCAAATTGAACTGCACTGGTTATATGACCCATTCGAGGCGCCATCAATAAATAGGCCCAGACACAGGCACTTGCATATGTGTGAACCTTTAAAGGCGTCGCCAAACAAACTTCAAGAACAAGCTGATGCTAACGACACATAGCAGTAACTGTTCTCCTAAGGTACGATCCTGTTTCTGTGAAGAAATCTAGGTGCGTTGGAGCTCCGCTTCCACTTCTTAAGAATCGTGAAATACCGCTTTGGTAGGCGTAGTTGGTGGGAAGGTGTCGTCTTCTAAGTATTGATTTGGACCTCGTTCCTTTTGGTATGTGGAAATCAATGCTGTTAGCAGGGCAGTCTAGATGGACGTTTAACAAGGTGGTCAAGGAGTGTTACAAGGTCGCCGTTATGCCGTCTCAGTTTCAGAGAAGAAAGACCAAAGCAAGCTTCACAATCAAATTTATTACGTGTTCATTTTACAAAATATCAGGGCATTTCGTCATTCTCTATCAGCCCCTGTTTAATATATTTGTGGTCTAATACAAGTTTCCTTCTCGATTCTCCATTTTACTATTTTTACCCATTCACACTAAATTAATATGAGTTTAGTTCAAGTTTTACGGTTCTTTTAACCACTTTACTTGTCATTTGGAATCAGTACCGTCTGTTACCTATTTTAACGTTTTTTTATATATAATTACAATTTTTAATGATTAAATCATAGCACCCTTTGAAGAGTTGACTTTGATGAGTTTTTTAGTTTACAATATAGGGTTACTGACAAAGCTGAAGACGGCTTAGTAATTTCAGATCTAATTTAGCCAGAGGATAAAAAAACCTACAATTTCGACTGGTAGCTAAAAATATTTTTTTACGTTGCTGCTTTCTGTTTAAGTCTGATGGGGCCTGTTGGGTATGGCCTTCCAGGAGCCAGTAAAACTCGTAAAGGTGAGAAAATGTGAACATGCAAAAAACCTATTAAGCAAAAGATTTCCCTGCTTATGTCATATCAAATGAAATTGTTAAAGGTAACCTATTTAAATTGAAAGCAGCTTAAGTTAAACCCAACCTTAAAAAAGGTCGAATAAGTCAAAATTTACTTAACTCAGCAGCTTCAGCCTTATGATCTAAAGACAAAGTGTGATCGCTTGTCAATTAACGCCAAAGTTATCCGTAGTTGCGGTATTGCATACGCATACCTAAGGCCTTTTAGCAATAAAAAAATTGGCCTTTGCTTGCTTTTGATATTTTCTTGTATTTCCTAGTGGACGGGGTAACCGGGGTTACCCTTTAAAGAGGGGACGTTAAAGATTTAAAGACAACTTCATTATCAAAGGTAAAAAATATATATTTCAGTTCAATCAAACATTTAGCATTTATTGAAAATGTCAGTAAAATAAAACCCCATTCAATGAATATAAAAGTTGTGTAAATATTATCACAAAGACGTGATAATATCAACGTTAAACATGCTCGTCAAAGGATATTTATTTACACTTCGTTGGTTTTAAACAGCTTTTTATATAGTAAACTTTCTATTTTATATTACATTAATTATAAAGCATTTAAAGCTCTGTTTTTCCTATGAATCCTTTACTATTGGAATTTATACATTTTATCAATTAATTAGTAGCTTGCCTCAAAATATTAAAACAAACATTAACAAGTTTTAAGTTATATCAATAATTGTTAACTCTAGTAAATGCAAAGCTAATTTATAAATAATATCAACTACAAACTCTTTTTTGTTAGATGATTTGAAATGTTGAAAGAATTTCTCAGAGATTTAAGTACCTCAACTTTTTCCATTGGTAGTACTATTCTAACAAACGCACAGAATTCTCATTGAAATTATCATAAAATAACAACACAATCGTATTTAGAGTTATTTACAACACAATATTTACAACATATTTACAACATAATACATTTTATAAAATGCATTTCAACAACCCCTTATTTCTTTGAAACATATATGACATATATGAACATATGACGGTGTAAATATACCCTTTTATGTGTAATATTAAACAAAATGTAAATATATTTAGTCGAATCCTCTCACAAAGCGGCTGAAATTATAACTATTAATTAAGTATACACTGTACCCCCAAAAAACGAACAACTTTATTGCAGAGTCTATATTTTGATAACAGGTTTGTAAAAATTGGCATCAACGTAAAGTAACAAACGCTATAGATATTTATTTTAAATTTTCAACATTGCTGGCAGTTTTCTCGATAATATGCTTTTTCAAGAAATAGTCACCTTAAGGAAAATTTTCTTGCGATATTCAACAAATTTCGTTAATATGTATTGTTTACATTCATCACACGTTTCGTTCTTTATTATAATAAAATGTTTGAAACAAGAAAAAGTTTTTCCTAACGTATACTTTTGAAAATTCTTTCGAACATTTAATAATAGTAATGTAAAATATAATACCAAAAGCTATTTTAGATAAAATAATGACATGTCAAACTAATATAAATATATTTCTTTCCTAAAATCTATTTATATTAAAGTTTACATTACTAGAATATAAAGGAATCTTAAAATAGTTTTATAAATTCGCTATAAAAATCAATTTCAAAAAACATCAAACTTTGTTGTACTTAAGTGGTCACAACTACACAAAGGTTTTATCAACAATACAGTGGTCACAAAAGTTGACAAGCCTTAGTTTGCTTGTCCTGAAACAATCAAAGTAAACTGTGAAAACCAAATGACCGCAGGACAGTGTGAAGTGTGTTTACCGGCTGTCCCTGTTTGTTTAAGCCGCATGAACCTGTTTTGGCGGTGTAAATGATGTAAATACAATCAGTTCACGTTTCGTGTACACTTTCCTCATATCAGGTGATTATCTGTGCTGTTACAGTGTTGAAAACGTAAAAGGTTTCTTTGAGGTTTCGCTTTGTTGGCCAGCACTCTAAAATGATATAACATTTTCAATGTAACGCAGAGATATTTGTTGATATACGTTTTACTGTTTATTTTTGTTATAATATTTTCTAATGAGAGAGGAATCGAAAATTACTAAAGTAACGTGCTGATAGTTATAATTAAAGACTATGTATTACTAATGTACTAATCTTTAAAATTTTTTATAACGTTTTTTTTTTCATCCTTGGGAGTTCATATATTCTTTTAGTTTAGGAGTCATCTTGGGCTGGTAGCCCATTGTTGCACAGTCGGCAATGTTAACCATGCGACTTTTATGCAAAACATGGAATTTTATTCCCGTTTCGGACGCCGTTTTTAAACTTTCTTTCTTTAATTTTGGTAAGTGTTTGGTTGAATAGTTATATTAGGTCCCTCATACCTCAAAATTTGGAAAATTTTACAAATAGTCCTCTTTGTGAAATTGCAAAGTAGATCGATTTTCCTTAGAAATAAATTTTTAGTTTTCAAAGTTTTTAGGTATGTGGGAGCTAATATAACTATTCAACTAAACACTTACCAAGTTTAAAGGAAATCGGTTGAAAAACAGCGTCCAAAACAGGGTAATAAAATACCATGTTTTGCATAAAAGCCGCATGGTTAACATTGCCGACTGCTCAACAATGGGCTACTGGCCCAGTGGTGAAGATGACTCTTAACACCACTTTCCATACAATGATTATAATTCCACCGTTCTTCATTTTCCGAGTAAAATGATTTGTGAGGTAGTATAAAGTTCGCAAAAAGAATAAAATATATCACTGTTACATTAACTGAAAGTCATCGTGAATTGGAGTTACAAATAACAATTGTGGAAAACTTAAATTTTGCTAATATTTATAGCTAAAACAATTTGAAATAAGTTGCACAACGTAATGGCTAAGATAATGGCGTAATTTAAAAAAAAAATGTATAGAATGTTTTAGGGGTTTTGAAATAACTTCTATATTGTGAAGTTGTGACAAAAAGTTTAAAGTGATTTATGACATGAGCTAAGCTTGGGAATCGTTTGCATGATAACTTACCTGCATGTGCATGATTGCTCTGCAGGCTGCAGGAAGTACCCTACGCTCCAAACTCTTCCTTATAGGATTTACAATTTTATTCTTTACCGAAACCATTTTATGTTACAGGAGTTCTACAAACTCCTAATGAACTAAGCGTACCCCCAGTTGATACATATAACCTGATACATAAGAGTCATGAAAATATTAGTTATATACTAAGTAAATGAATGCTTATACATGAATGCCCTTATCAATTTTATATAAACATTAAATTAAAATTTATGTTCTAAGACTTTTTTACTTAGTCCATCATTTAGTCCATTGTACTTCATTGCATACTAACAAAAGGTACTCCATTCCTTTTTTGCTAAAACTAGTATTTTTAAAACATTTTGACTTCTCATTCGTTATTTTATTTGATTTAAACATCCACTGAGCTCACCGATTGAACTTCCTTGTAAAAGGTTAACATAAATTCTTTGCTAAAAATAGTGTTTTCATGATCCACTATTAGGAGGTTAAACGTAAAAAATATTTAGTTGGTTCTGCCTATAATTGTTAATCGCAGCTTCGATGTTTAAATTAAAGCCTCTTATATTTTAGTTTATGACTCCCACGGTGACTTTGAGTCCAGTTACTTACTTTATTATTAGACTGTTTTATTATTGTTATTACGTATATATAGGTCAAAAGAATTTATTAAACTTTTTTCAAAAAGAAAAGTTAGTTTAAAGAAATACTGATTTAATTAAAATGTTGTTTAAAGAGAGTTTTAATATTGTGTTTGTCTAGGGTTTAATGCTAGTACACTGCGAAGTGTTGCGTGACGAACATTTTAACTAAAAATTTGAAGGTTAAATAATATTACTTCCTATTTCGTTTTTAAATGTTATTCACACTTCATATAACTTTATGTTATTTGAATGTTGGTTAAAATGAATTAGGATTTTATGTATATTGTAGGAAATTGCAGGATTTAGTGTGTATATTATTAATCTTGACTTATATATTGAAATACTGTAGTTTTTTTTTCTGCTGTAGAACTGAAATTAAATAGACTACATACAAAGTAGGCAGAATAAATATGTTTGTATAATATCTAGGCAGCCAGAAAATTAGGACCTTATACATGAACGTTGCACTTTCATTATTGCCGTTATTTCAAAAACAAAGTAATAAATTTTATCACCAATAAGCTGTGGCTTTATTTTCTTTCCCCTCGTACTTCCATTTCCTTTTTCCGTTGCATTAGTTATGGAATTTGAAGAAGGGAAGGATACAATACAAAAACTCCTATCTGTTACAAACTAATGTTATTATTTTTGGACTTAGTCTAAAACATGAACTTAAAGTAACCTTAAGTTTTATATGTTACATTATGGTATGTATACTTTTGCAGCGTTTTCATCATAATATAGTTAAAGTTTAATGTCAAATCTCGAATCCCTCGTAGATGAATTATGTTTTTAAAAAAACCGTTCATTTACCGTACATTTTATGTGCAGAGTCCTTAACACCAAAGCTGAACATGGCACAAGGTCTGTATAAGCTTTAACTGTTATGAGCGGATTGTAGCTACTAACAAGATGGCTGCAGTAGAATATCACCCTTAATTGTAAATCCATACAGCGATAAATACTATTACAAATTGTATTGCATTGTTGATAAATTCAATTATCTATACAAAACTTAACATTCTCCTTAGTACTCTAAGAGCTTTTTTAATACAACTAATTTCAATATAATAACTCAAAATAATGCAAAAAATTATTTAATTTTTGTTAAAACAAAACTAAATCTATTGGAATATTTGAAGTCAGTAATTTGAAATTAGTTATCTTGAAGAGTTTTGAGAGTATTTTTTATTAAACCCAAGGTAATATTTTTAATACTTTTTTCTGATCATATAGAGCCAAAAAATAACATTTATTTATCTAATTTTCCCTGTTGTGTCACCTGTAGGAGATAAAAGAGTCAAAGAAGGAGGGTAAAATATGTTTTAAAGTGATTAATTTTTAAATATTAAATACAAGTTCATAACAATATATATTTATTAATAAATTAGTAGTTAGTTGTTCTTATTAAAATTGTCGATTATTTTATGATTTCGTAAACACTTGAGAAGTTAGTTACCTAAAATTTTGTAACATCGCTTTTAAAACACTCAGGTCATTTGCACAGTGAAATGTAACATCAGGTGGTAACAGCTAATCTCATCAAAAACTTATAACTTCCAATCTGATTATTTTGGAATCATAATTGGTACGCAATATCATTCCACATATCTGATTACTACATTTATGATAACTGCAAATATCAAATCTAATCAAGTATCAAAATGCACCGGAAAGATTGAAACACAATAAATGATAAATGTTTTCTTCGTTTTTAAAAACTTTTTAGTATTAAAAAAAAAAAAAAAACTACTTTTTTATTCAAACCACTGGTCATAATATTTGTAAATTGCTGTGTCTGAATCCATGATTTACTAATGAATACAATTTCTTTCAAATCCGAGTTTATGCCTATTAAAAATTAAAAACAATTGATTTTAATTGACTGTAGGCTGAGCAGAAAAGGAAAATGTAATCATATAAAAATACCATTAGGATAATGTGGGGGTATGAAAATAATATTTAATTCCCTTTACATTAATATAATTTTTTGACATTTTAAGCTATAAATTCAATACCTCTAACATTGCATATTAAATTACTTTAACACAAAAATTATAACTGAAACAATTAAGAGGTCAATTTGTTAAGTATAAACATTAACTGGCTTTTAGATTATCGTTACAATAAATTCTATTTAAACTAAATAAGAAGGTTGTGGCATGCATAAGTGTATATTGTATACTATACTTCGCTTCACTTGTTGCTCCACCTCGTGGCTACTTTAATTTTTCCCCCAAACCTGTAAGATATGTAATATAAATAATCTTCAAAACAAACCCTTTGGGTAGTCGTTAATAACATGTGTCTTAAACGTCCCACCTCCTGATATTTTTTAACAGCTTCAGATATCGAAAATATCTTCTGGAGTAGTCTTGGCGACCAAAAGAGAAAACTTTTGATGTGTCAAAATTTTTAACAACCTCTCCCCAAATGCGGTTTTGGTTCGTAATTCAAAATGTTTAAATAGTATCCCCTTATTTTTACGTCAATTTCGGATCGTATACATAATTTAAAGAGATTTTTATTCTGTAAAACCTTTCCTAACTAATGGTTAGGGAGCCCATTGGCGTTTATTTCTGTTCCATAAGAATAACGTTGGGAAAACTTCCTTTGTGTGTCTCCGAAAAAATGCAATAAAATAAAAAATAAACAAGAATGAAAATGTCTTTAAAATACGTTTTAAGAACATTTCGCCCATGGAAATTATTAATTACGCCCCAATACATCCAGAATTGCCAGTTGGCAAGATTAAGTGGTTGCAGATTCTGGTATTTGGTCTTTGGTTTTAAATCTGCTCTAAAACACATAAAAACAGCACTTGATGTTTATAAATCAGTTTTATAATTTAATGATGATGGAGAGCATGAAATAAATCTTTGTTATTACTGTACGCGAACCATTATAAGAATAAAAATAATATTAGAAGGAGGTAGCAGGGTATCAAATACAAAAGGGAAATTAATTCTTTCTCCAGTTTTGAAGTAAATTATTTTTTTTTTTTTTTTTTTTGTACAGTAGTAAGAAAAATTAAAATCTATGGAAAGTTGGAAACTCATTGAGTTTTAATTTATTTTATTTTATAGGTAATAGTATTATAACTATACAACTCTTAAATTATGCTTACTACTTACCTAACAAGTCTTTTTTTAAGTTTCTAAAATTTATTATTCCTATTTTAAATTGGGTATAACACAATGTATCTATTTATCTAAAAAAATTGAAATTATCTTTGTTGAATTGTTAGTTTAAGTATAGTTGATTAATAATGGATAATGCAAAAATTGTATTATGAAAGTATTTTAGCCAAGGTTGATATTTTAATATCACACGATTTTGTATTTGGTTTGATAATGTACTTACTAATAATATTGGTCTTTATTTCAACAGTCATACATAAAATACCAAAAAAAATCCACTCTTTATTGTTTGTTACCGTTTACAACAACACCAGGCTAAAACTGTTATCCCGAGCCAGAGGTGCCGCGTCAGAGTGCAATCTGGTTTGGTGAAGTTGAACTTCACTTCCAGAAAACAACAACAATACGTCCCACTTCACTAGACGTCTGACGTCTGTTGTGGAGAGCGAAATAACTTCTGTAACAGTACAATGTGACTGTAACGGTCAAGGGGTAGAGATTTAAGATCAGAACAATAACACTACACTTATTGTTCATTTTCTTCACTCTAGTAACTTAATGTGTTGGTATAGACATTAAAACTGTACTATAAGTACAAAGTCAAATATTATCCGATTAAATAGTTAAAATTTTATTTTGTATACCTAAGGTTTAAAAATAAATAAAAATCCAACGTATCTGTGAGTTTGTTAACAACATTACTAACCATTAAAAAACAGTTAAAACCGATTTATTTTCAAGTTCAACTATTTTTAACTTAATGTTATGAAATAGAAAATAACCTTCTGATATTTTGTTTCGTTTCCTGTCACTATGATTCTACTAGTGCTCTTCTAACCATTTTTATTCTGGAATTATAGGTTTCTTCATTTTTCTCGTTCATATTGATTTGCACTTGTTACGACCCTTATATCTAACATATATACTCACGCATGTGTAACTCATTGGGTTACCAGAAATTCGTCAAGTGTCGGTAAGGCAGATTAAGGGGTAATTAAGGGGTAGTACATCCGTGGTAACATAGATTACTCAACAGGTTTAGCTCTCGTACTTATATTATTGAGCAAATTTAACTACACTCCAGTAGTTTATTAAAGTAATGATTTCGAAACTCCCGGAAATATGAAAATCCCAATTCACTGGTCAACAAATCGTTTGTCTTTTTTATAGAATAAAGGATAATTCTCAATGTGCGCTTGCTTTGATAGCTTTGCACAGACAGCTGTGCTGACGTAACTCTTACAGCTTAGTATAGGATGCGTAAATTCAGCCCACACCACAGCATGGAATTGTGTGAAGAAACAGCGTACGGTCAATTTTTTCCATTGGGCTAGCAATGTTGTGGCGTTTTAAATTTTGAAATATATATATATACATATATTAATTTAATATTAATTAAAAGCATCTTGAAGAATCTTGTTCAATTAAAATAGTAAACAGAGCTTGAAGTAGGAAACTTTTTCCTAATTTCAAAATTTTTATTTTTTTAATTTGCAAAACATTGCATTAACTTTTGTTGTACTGTATGTAGCTGAATTTTGCATTTTGCTTCCCCATAAGCTTGAAGGTTTGTATCAACTTAGCTTGACAGTAATATTAAAGAAAATTCACTATATTAAAAGTTTAACACTCTTAAAATTTTAACTTAAAAAATTATAATTAATGCCAGCTAATATTATGTGTTTTTCTTTTACCTGGTGAATATGGAGGGATTTCTCTGTTACGTATACTGTTAGAGTACAGGTTGTTTGGAAATTAGTGACATAAATGTAACTTTTAAACATTTCACTTTTTTCGTATCTCAAATTGTTATTTTAAGAACGATTTGCAACTTTTATTATTACTGAATTTCATATAACTTCTTAGTAGAACTAACTACAGTTATATTGTATTTGAAGTTCGAATTTTGCATTCACTGAACTTGTTAAATATGCCTGCAAGTTCAACAGAATTTAAGGGAAGTGACTAGCTTAATATAATAAATAATTATTTCATAACATACATTTTAATTTCCTAAAGTATAGGCCTAGTATTTTTGTGAATAATAGGGGTCTTTGGCAGGTTCCAAACTTTTTGTTCGTGTTTTCCTATTTTTATTTCAGGGAAATTATTTTTTACTTCATTGATCTTCAAAATATTTTATTTAGCTTATGCATTCTACACTGTCATTTATTTTATTTATTTATTTCATATTTTTGGCGCTAGGATGATGAGGCAAGGCATGGCGTAAAATCCCCCGACGATTTGTTTACTACAGTATAGTAGCTTTTAAAATCCTTAACAATTTTAATTTAAAATATTATTGGAATATCCTAAACGTTCGACACTTGGTAAAATACAACCTAATTTGGCGAACACAACGAGGGGGTATGGAAGCGAAGGCCTCAACTAGCCTGTTCAGTGCTTGAGATTTTTACAGCTATTTACGAATAGGGGCAACTAATTAGGGAGCAAGGGAGTGGAGCCTTTATAAACATAAAACCTAGCATATTTGCATGGTTAATTATGATTTTACAACTGTCTCAATTTCAAAAATTAAGGGGAACTAAGAAGTATTTTTTTAAACCAGTCATAGGCGATTTTCAAAATTATTGTTGATTATGTGTAGTTACACACTACACATAATCAACAATAATTAGCCGGTTTTCTTAATGTCTTGGTGGACCAGTTTTCGTTGAAAGTAACCTGCTTAAACTCGACTTTATAGTAATTTACAAATTTAGGACAACCCGTAAGGGGGCAGGGGGCGGAGCCCCCATCGAGCCGTGGGCGAGTTTTTTACCATACAACTCATATTTTTACCTTAAATCTTCATTATCCTGTCTGTAATATGTGCCATTTTTGTGGTTAATCATAATACAGTCACAAGTAGATCAATTCTGGACGCACCTGTACGGTACAGTGTAGGTTACAGTAACGTCATCAGTGCACTTTGATGGCCGTTTTGGTACCGCTTTGAAAAATTAACATGAATGCCCAAACACATAGTTCAATAAGTAGTAATATTTCCTTCAGGAACTATGCCAACAGCAACAGTAGATAATAACAAATGCCATAGAGAACTACAGTAATAACGTTGTTTGTGTTGCTACCAGCCGTTCCATCAGTTCATCATATAAAATCCTGCAGGAACAAACACTTACAAGATGATGGATATTTCATATCATTTGTAGACATAGCACACACAACATGCATACGCTGATCTAAATAATCGAGTTTTTGCGAATGTCTTAATTTGTCTTATTTTTATAGCCTAATAATAAAATATTACTGCCCTATGGGTAATAAATGTGTGTTTAACAACAGCAAGTTGAATAAAATCAATGATTAGTTTCAAACCATTTACTGTTTGGTAACAGATAGGAGGATTTCAGTTTTGGAATCATCGCCTGAGCGGATTATTTTTAAACAACAAGTACATTGCCTATATTGTCATGGGTGCGAAACATGTTAGTATTTAATGTATCTTTAAATACGTGGAATAAATTTCAAAGCCATCACCACCTAGATGCTGGCTCACTTCCTAAGTAGGCCTATCCCAGGAGGCCTTGTGACAATCTTTGCACTCAACATCCTTATATTTAATACGTGAATCCGATTTTTGTTTGTTAACGTAACTAGTACCTTACGTCTTGACCAATTTGAACGTTTGTGGCGTCAAATCTAGTTTTGAATTTCATAGGTTTGAAATCTAGTATAGGGAACTAGAGGAAAACAAGGGGACAGTATAAAATTGAAATATGTTTTCAGATTTTGGATATTTCTACTCTGGAGGGTTTTAGAAAGCCTTCATTTTTCATTTTTTATTTATAATGTAAAATAATAAATGTTTAACAATTTTACTTTACTATTCTTGCGAATTTTTATTGAGTTTTGCGAGTCATGCATGTATGTACAAAATCAAAAAAAACCTCTCATATACACTCAGATAAACTTTGGCATTAATAGTTTCGTGTGAGTTATCCCGCCATCCCTTAGTGTCAATAAAATGTGTACAAGTAAATATATAGTTTTTACACCTGGAAATTTATTGTTGAGCAAAATGATATCCATACAAAAATATAAGTATACGTTTCACTTATATAATTCAGTTCAACGTTTTCCAATATGTAAATTTTCAGTAAAAGGTAAATGCAAAAGTAAAGTGCAAAGATACATCAAACAATACGTTGCTGTAAGGGTGTTTAATTTTCCCAAATATTTTCTCTTATATCAAAACATACACGCTGCACTTTTGTTATTGGCGTTGTTTAGAAAAACAAACCGATAAATTTTATCATCAATAACTTTGGACTCGCCCCTCCCAGTTCCATTCTGTAGTTCCGTTGCTTGAGTTGTGGAGGAAAATACGAGAAGACGCTAACGCAAAATAAGGGTTTGGTTGTAATACTAAAGATCGTGGAGTTTGATACCATTTTGATTCAATTTTTCATAACTTAATTTTACACTCCAAAACAAGCCATGTTTGTACGGGTAATTTTTTTCCTCTAAAAGGATTTTTTATTTTTGGTCGAATATGGGGGTTTTGTCCGCCACAAATTGATTGGAATTGATCCCATGGCTGGGAAAAATCTAGTTTTCGTCCTAGAGCTTTTCAAAGTTCCCATGATATCCTTATGGATATTTTTAAATTGAACAAAAATCAGCAGATAATTGTAGATATAAACATATGTAATAATTTTTAACCCATAGTGTTACAAATTTGTTCCAAAGTTTACCTATTGGCTTGGCGAGTTAGCTAAGCGAACGAGCTCATTTAAAATAGAAAGAGGGCGAGTGAGTGGAGCGAACGAGCGTTGTTTATAAAAGGAGAGTGTCGCTTTATAATTTTACCAAGCATGAGCTCGGTCCCCCTGGTACTTTGATTCTAACGTGCGCCCATAATATGTGAGTTTAAAAAAGTAATTCTATAAACAATTCAAGGATTCAGTTATTAAATTAATGGTACCTAGTTCTGTTACAAGTTGTAAAGCTGTTTGTGAACTCGCAAACAGTGTGTGTAGCGTTGTCTGACACCAAAGCTAAACATGTAGGCACAGTACAAGGAGAGCAAAGGTCAAAATAAAAGGCTCAACTGTTATGAGCGCACTGTACTCACATCGTAAAGTTAAAGTTGAGCCAAAAGATGGGATAAATTAACGTTTTTACTAAATAAATTTCAGAAAAATACCTTTAATATAATATGTCACGTTACCAAGTTTCGCCTTGTATATAGATATTTATTCATATATTTCTAACTGCGTTTTATGTTTATTTGAAACAAGTTTTTGTTTCAATTAATTTACAAAAATAACATGCGTGCGCATAACACGTAGTTCATTTCATGAACAACAGCAACAACAATGAAATTTCATAGAGAACTACTGAAATAGCGTTAATCCGATTAGCTTGAATTAGAATTGCGATTGGAATGCAATATGAACATATCTAACTCTCAAGAGGTTAACAATATAATCTAGTATTATGTTCCTCCTGAGATATAAAGTATTGGTTGGCTGAAGTATCATTAATTATTAAATGTAATTATATTTATATTATTTACTAGCTAATTCACGTCCCTGCTTAGTCCGTGATCGTGATTTGATTTAGTCGATAATGAAATGATTAAAGGTTACTTTTACAAATCAAGCACGCCTTATACTTCTAGATAAACTAAAGTTTCATTTATTAATGTGTCGTTAGGTATACTATTCTTCAGCAATATACACATTAAGTGAAAAAGTAATTTTTTTGGTTAGGCTGACTCGTTAAATTATTAGAATTATGCATGAAATAACAATTATTATAACACTTTGTGATATTTACCATAAACTCACAGTCAAAATTGCATGATAATATAATTTTTAATAAAATTATTTTATTAGTTTACAAATGCTTCTATCGCATTTTAAAATCATGGTATTTAAATATATAAATGTATGTTTTGCTTTATTAATGCATTTAAAAATTAACACCTTGCACTAATGAGTTTTTTATATTTTTATACATTACTATTATTATTTTTAAAGATGTGCACAGACCTTTAGGTATATACACAAAAATAACTGAGGTCATTTAATTGAACGCTTGTATTGATTAATTATAAATTAATACATTACTAAATTTGATCATTTAGTAATTTTAATAGAATAAAATTATAGTTCCAATCCTTTACTATTTTTTCCGTGTTAAAAGTCTCACAATACATTTTCAATAAATGCCAGCATTTATCTTTTCAAATACCGGTTTAGGGCTCCTCTATTTTTGTGAGTGTAAAACGTATAATTTAAACGTAACATAAAAGAAGCTTAGTTTAATTAGTTTTACTTAAGTAGATGTGAAGTGTAGGTTCTGCAACATCCCAAGAAAGCGCTCTCTGATTGGTCGAGAGCTGGCATAAGCCCCGCCCCTCTTCTCTGATTGGTTGGCAGCTGAGTAGTGGTGTTTTACCGTTTCTAATTCAGGCGCACCTAGCCCTCTTGACCTAGCACGGGGGGTGTCTAACTCGCCCTCTTGGCCTAGCACGGGGGTGTTTTAGCGAGCTTTCTTGACCTAGCACGGGGGTGGCGAGGGGCGAGGGTCAGGGGCGAGGGTCAGGGGCGAGTGGCGAGGGGCGAGCTAACTCTCTTGACCTAGCACGGGGGTGGCGAGGGGCGAGGGTCAGGGGCGAGTGGCAAGGGGCGAGGGGCGAGCTAACTCTCTTGACCTAGCACGGGGGTGGCGAGGGGCGAGGGTCAGGGGCGAGTGGCGAGGGGCGAGGGGCGAGCTAACTCTCTTGACCTAGCACGGGAGTGGCGAGGGGCGAGGGTCAGGGGCGAGGGTCAGGGGCGAGTGGCGAGGGGCGAGCTAACTCTCTTGACCTAGCACGGGGGTGGCGAGGGGCGAGGGTCAGGGGCGAGGGTCAGGGGCGAGTGGCGAGGGGCGAGCTAACTCTCTTGACCTAGCACGGGGGTGGCGAGGGGCAAGGGGCGAGGGGCGAGCTATCTCTGTTGATCTAGCACGGGGGTGGCGAGGGGTGAGGGGCGAGCTTGCTTTCTTGACCTAGCATGGGGTGGCAGTGGCGAGGGGTGAGAGGTGAGGGGCGAGTGGCGAGGGGCGAGTTAGCTTTCTTGACCTACTATGGGGGTGGTCAGGGCCAGCTAGCTTTCTTGGTCGAGCATGGGTAAAAAAATATATATTTAGTTTGAATTTTTAGTGTTTTATTGTTTTTTATTTTTTATGTAATATTTTATTTAGAATGCAACCACCGGCATAGACTACAACAGTTTGATAATATTTCTTGAAATGTCATAACTAAATGCCGTCTCAGAAACCACAATTACATATGCTGTGGTACCGGAATCGGCTTGAGGTGTTGCGATTGCGTTGGTAAAGTCCAACTCTATTTGAATATCGCTCCGTGACCGGTCTGTATTTATAGGATGAAGATGGGTGTCGATAACCATTAGTGGGTAGGTGTCTTTGAACTCATTTGGGGTTACGATCATGCTCGTGTCTCCATAGTTGACTAGACGGTATCTGATAAACTGATCGTACAACACCCTCCATTTACCTTCACTGATATGCATGTTTTGCATTTCTTGCGGATAGCGATCTCCATTGATTTTGACGCCTACGTTTTTAATATTGGATGTGTCAAACTGAGATGGAATTTTTGTCTGATCGTTCCATCGATTAGTCTGTAGACATACAATGATAAACTTTGGATTGTATATGTTTCGATAAACGTTTGTAATATCGAAATTGTAAGTTGTACCGAATATTCCTTTCTTTTCAATGCATTGCCATTGGTTATAGTTGTAAATTAGCTTGTCATGTTCGCTCAAACGTGTTAACCCGTCGATTAGTTGTATTTTACTGGTCGCTGTATATTCTACTAATGGAACTCTCAGTACGAAAGACTTTATTGAAACTTTTCCTTCGGCCGGTAAGGATTCTGTTGGGGCTACTTTCCAACGGTATAGAGCGTCATTGTCTTCTGCCCTTGTGAACACTATTTCAAATCCACCTTTGTACATAGGATGCCGTAGATGGTCGAAAAACCCAAATCCCAGATGAGAAAGAGTACCGATAGCTTCAAAAGCACCTCCACCTGAGAAGGTAGATGTAAATCCACAATTGTGTAAAGCGCCTTTGTCCGGCTCGGTATAATTGAGAATTCCTTTTACTGTGCTGGTTATTCCAGGATAATCAACAGTATCTATTGTAGTGTTGTGTTTCTTTAATTCAATACGCGTAAACAAGAATGGTATGAAATTGTCAACAAGTTTTATTTTTGTATCAGCTCCATAAGCTGCACCATAAGATTTTTTTACCACTTCCCCACTTATGTGAAATTGAATAGCTGAATCATAAAACATATCACCATGATCGAGTTTAAATACAGTATAGTTATTTGGAGTGTTAAAGTTGAGTTCGGACACCGGCATCACAGAGCGGTATTCACTCTTTACTATACCCGTGGAAAATTGATTGTATAATGCATCCATTCTTTTTGATAGTACTACTCAGTGGTATTACTTAGTAATAAACCGTCGGACCGAAAAAATAATTGTTTTTTTAATTTTATTTTTTATGTAATATTTTCTATATACCCTTATATACATACACGTTTGGTGTACATGCATGGCTTCACAGAAGTTCCTAGACCAAGACCAAGTTTGCGTTTTAACCACATTGCCCCAGAGGTTCCAAGAGCGACGGCACGTTCATTTAGATTGGCATCAGAAGATGCAACTCTATTCCATGCGGCCTGCTGCAATTCCTTATCGGCTACCCATCTATCTTCAGCTCGTCTATGATCCCGATACCATATGTCGTGTTTCTTACAAGCTTCATCTAATGGGTTTATACCTTTGTCACCGCGTTGTAATCGCTCTGAAAGTTTTGTACCTGGTCCACAGAAATTGTAGGTTTCAAGTTTCCAGTTTCTAGGTGCATGAAGTTCAAAGGGTAATTTATTAATCATGGTGTTTAGCAACCCCGATCCTTCTATCACATGTTCTGGCAATGCTGATAGACATCGTATGAGATATTTTAATCCATTAGGTTGTTGTATGAGTTCTTGCATACGATCATATATAAATTTTACAACTGATAATTTTTCATTATGAAAACTATTATTTCCAGCTACTTCTTCGGCATGAATGAAATGGAGTCTTCCAATTAGTTCGTTTAGATCTTTTATGTATCGGTACTCAATGGGTGTCTTGCTGTCATATTTTCTTAGACCGGATCCTGATGTTGTGGCTATTACATCGTCTACAGGGTTGGAAGCGAATGTTGTCGTTTGTGGTGATTTTGAAAGTTCATCCCAAATAGGTTTAATCATCAGCCTCCACTTTCGACCTTGGCTAGATTTCGGACGTCGTGTTAAAGGATCATTCTTCTGATATAATGAATTTGAAGTTAGTAACATGTCCTTATATGTATGCCAATCATTTGTTGTATATTCTTCTGGTTTAATATATCCTTTGTATGTTAACAATTTCCAAAGTCCTTCGGTGCCATGAAAATGTTTATCTGCTAACACAATATCATCGTAATCAAATGTAATAGGCATTGACCCAATTTTCAAATGTTCGCCAGACTCATCATAATATATACCAAATTGAGCGTCGTTTGCACGGGGTAAATATTTTGCACCAATAATACCAAGATTTATTACTTTGGTATCCACCAGTTCTTTGATGGATTGGTTTTGCTGAATCCCTTCATCTACTTTAATGTCTTTATCGTCGCTTACAATATCTTCAATGTCTACACCTTCATTATAACCAAGTTGTTTACGTTCTGGTGTACTTGATACAGATGGCCTAAAGCGTTTCATTAGTTGATTGTATTTTACCTTTTTAAACCATTCTTTAGCTTTCTGTTCGTTCTCAAAAATTTCGTCTTTTTTCTCCTTGATAGCTTTGGTGATTGATTCATATTTCTTTTCACGACCCCGTTGTTCCTCAATCTCTTTAGCATGTACATCAGCAAATTGATGTTGCAGTTTGATTTTTATATTTTCTAATTGCTTAGCTTTAGCTACAGATATTGGGTGTTCTTTAACTGGTGTTGTTGGTTGCGTTATTAGTGATTGTTTTTTAGCTGGTGGTGATACAACTATTTCATTATGTATTTTTTCACGTTCCCTGCGCTCCTCTTGCTCAGCTTTCCGAAACTTTGTAACTAAGTTCTTTTCAATGGCCTCAAGCCGCTTTGCAGCTTTCGCATCCATGTCTTATAATAATGTATGCTTACTTAAACTATATTGGTAACAACAAAAAAAAATGTAAAAACGTTATTTTGACTAATAAACGATATAATTGTGTAAATGTCGTTTCTTGCAGTAGATTCATTATTTGAATGTAAAAACGAGATTTCAATATAAAAACGACATTTAGGTATAAATATCGTTTCTGGTAGGAAAAACGACATTTTAAATTTATCGCGTTAATAGCGTTTTATTAAACATACATTTATATTTTCCCATATGGGGTTTTCTTGTTGTATCGATTGATAAAAATCCATATGGTTTTTTCCAGCATTGACGACAGTGCTTCTCAAACTCACATAACGTCATGTCTAAACCAACAAAATCTTCATGTATGCGTCTGGTGTAGTGTTTGTTTTGTTGAAATACACAAAGTAAATTAATGTTATTGCGGATTACCTGCATGTCAACACGACCATAATTCTGACTTAAGTATACACATGATATATTTTTATGGCGACCCCTTATGTAGTACTCTTTTATTTTTGATTGGTCATCTAGAAGACAGTCGTCAAATACAACCAAGGAACTTGGCTCGCATTCATCCAGTGATATTAGATTTTCACAGTTTGAGAAAAAGTGAGCTATTTTATTTCCCTTTCCGAGGGTATTTTCTACATTTTTATAGTGTTTTTGTAGTTCCATGTATGCTGGCTGCTCTATTGATCGACTGAATACATACAGATGCTTAAAGGAAACTCCATTATTGTTATATATGAAGTTCAATAGCAAATTAGTTTTACCACACCCAGATGGACCAACTATCAAACAACGAAGTGGTTTTGGGAAAATACCATCCAACACTGTTTTGTCATCTTTACAGTAGACATTAATTTCCATTTTGGTTACTTATAAAACATATGTCTGAAGTAACGCTGGATTAAATATCAGCTGTAGTTGCTCTGGACTTACCACTTTTACTCTCCAACTTACTTACCCTTTTTGTTAACTCCATTAATTCAACCCCATTTATGGCATCATATGCGCTGTTGCTGCGACTTATTCCACAAATCTTCCTACCATTTTTTATTTTGATACAGTCTTTAGTAACTTCAAGACCTTTTAATATTCCATCTATCTTGGAGTTTACTCGGTCAAGCTCTTCTTTAATAACAGCATCAGTATTATTAATTGCTTTTGCCATGTTTACTATTCTCTTTTTCTTAATATCAATATAATTTTTCTCAAACCCAACATGCATATCGATTCTACCTGTCAGCTCTTTTTCCACTTTACTAAATAGTTGTTCTACTTTGTTTTTAAAGTCACTTTTCAACGTATCAATTTTGATGTCTATAGTTTCTTTAAAATTGTTTTCTAATAACATGACCTTTTCATTTGTTTTTATGTCTGTAGCCACACCATCAATAATTTCTACTTCCTCTCCAAACCGGTTGAATTTAAATAGCATATGATTGCTAGCCATTACTATTATGATGAATAGATACTTATATACTTCCTACATTGTTGTCAAGTCTAAATACAATATATTCTCAACATTATTGTTAATAATAGGATTATTATCTTGATCAAGGATATTAACCGTTATAGTACGTATAGTGCGCAATCCAGGTTTCAAGTTAACGTATAACCTTTCTTTGGGCTCTTCAGATATTTTATAACCACGCGGAACTTGTGGAAAGAACATATACAAGAGTTCGGTCTCAGCATGTTTATGAAAGTGGGTTTCATGATTGACAAGACTGTTTTGTACTATGTTGCAATGTATCTCAATAGCGTCTATTGCTCTAAGTTTAGGGGGACTTTTACCTACTACTTCCTCATTAGCATTATAATATGAATCTTTTTCATTTGTCTTTTGTTTTTCAATTTTATGAATGTCAAAACCAAATACTTTGCAAGCAGACGGATCCATATAAAACTTTAAAGGGCAGTATATAGATAGATAGTTTTCATTTTTACTTATTTTAAATTTAGTGTGGTCAACGTTAAGTTTTAATGATTTAATATAATCTCTTGCTTTTGTTTCCATCTTTTCAATTGTCCAATAGCCACAGGTAAATGTGAGTGGGTATGGAATAAAACTGATGTCTTCATCCCAGAAATATATGCTAGCGTTGTTTTTAATGTTAGGAAAATTGTTGTCGGAATAGAACGCCACAAGTGCTAAACGATGTTTGAGGTTTTCTTCCAGATGTAATGGATGCTCCAAATGAAGGATGAGCCTTGAGGTCGTACCTTTTAGTTTTAACAACGGCATGATATTATTTTTCTATCCACCACGACCGCCACTTATATATATCGTCCTGAAGAGTATTCATAATTGAGTTCCAATCTTTATCGGTTGAACACTGTCTCAATACTTCTAGACAAAGGTGGCCACAAATTGGCGGGTCATTAAACTCCTGCACTCTTATATCATTATAAAATAGATTGTCTTCACCCAAGTAATTTACAAGTTCCAATGGAGGTGGTGCACTTCCAAACGAATCAAAATATAGTTTCTTACCATTTGGCGTTTTTGCATAACAGGTCCAATGCGTACCATCTGAATTTAAATCACCTAAATTCAAAACACCACATTCTAGTTTCCATGGTGGTGATGAAGGTAATAGCTGCCGCATAAAAACTCCCCGAAATCCTTTTAATTTTAATTTTTTAGCCCACTGTTGTATATCACCAAGTGTTAGAGGCTGTATTAATTCTTTTTAAAAAGCAATGTATCTAATTTACTATTAATGCGTTTCTTCAATCCAGCACCTTGAGGATCTTTCTCAATTATGGTATCCAACTCCTTATCGATCAAGTCTTTCAACCATGGAATAAATTTTTCTTTTAACATCGGGGCTAAGTACTTTCTCACTGCAGGAGATATGATCTGTTTTCCTCCTGGTATATTCTCCACCAATTCCATTACCTCTTTAAGGAGACCTCCCTGTTTATTTTTCAACAGTTGGTCGTAGCTGAGGTTTAGGCGGAGACCGGTTTTATTTTTTTTCGCTTTTTCAATTGCTCTATGTTGAGCATCATTTAGCAGGATGTAATCCTTTCCACCCCGACTAATGTTATCATTTGCTAATCCAATTACTGCATTCCGTCGTTTCTTATAGGCGATGCGGAGTTTCCGTTTTTGCCCTTCCGACAGATGTATGCTATGTTTATGCGAATCACTCATATTGTACTTCTCTAACTTACAACGTAGATAAGTACTTATAATAAGCTTACCATGGCAGATGTATTTTACTGTTTGAAATGCAGAACGAAAACCTCTTCAACCAATTTGGAACGCACACAGACAGCAAATAAAAAATGGCGCTTAAAAGGACGGTGCACCATATGTAAATATATGAAGAGCACATTTATAAAGACTCCTACAGCAAAGGAAATTTTGAAACCAGCAAATAATGAAAGTAGATTGGAAGAGGCACAAGAATTACATCGACGGGTGATAAAGAAATTTCCTAAGCGTAAAATTATTACTTTAGCTATCGATGAGTTATGGGCTGCTGATTTAGTTATAATGGATAGGTTTGCAAGTGAAAATGATGGATACAAATACATGTTAAACGTAATTGATACATTTTCCAAATTTGCCTGGTCACAACCTCTATTAAGAAAAAATGGTGCTGAAGTGGCAGGTGCATTTGAAACTATTTTACAACGAGCAGCTAAATATGACGGCCATAAAGCACCCAATCTATTGCATACTGATAAGGGTAGAGAGTTTATTAATAAAGAATTCAAAAGTGTTTTAAATAAATATAACATTAAAATGTATCATACAGAAAACGAGGAAAAGAGTGCTATAGTTGAACGGTTTAATCGGACGCTTAATGAAAGAATGAAAGTGCAGTTTGAAATAAAACGTTCGTTTCGATGGGTAGACATACTACAAAGTTTATTAAAAGCATATAATGAGAGTGTACACAGAACAATCCGCATGAGACCGGTTGATGTTAATTTAGACTGTGAATCTCATCTCCGTAGGTTATTTCTAAACGAATTAAGTACAGTAAAACGTCAACCCCCTAAATTAAGTGTTGGTGATCGCGTAAGAATAGTTTCCAAAAAGGATATGTTTTCTAATAAATATGCTCGCAATTGGAATAGAGAAATATTTACTGTTACTCATATACAACCCACAGCACCTGTAACGTATAGAATTACTGATGCTAATAATGAGGAAATTCTAGGCTCCTTTTATGAGAAAGAGTTGCAAAAGAGTAAATTCTAAGTATGTTTTTCATTAATGGAGTAATGCCCCCAAGGAAGAGATGTAATTCCATCTTTTAAAATGTATCGTTTATCGTCATTGTTCGATAGGACTTTTTTGTCCATTGTGACCGAATAGAGTTGGTGATTGAAGCTTCTAATCATATTAATTGTTTTGTGCAGTTCCTCTTTTTTGAATAGACAATTCTTATAGTCATCAAAAGTTATTTCATTTTCAATCACCGATTTCTTTACTCCTTTGGATTTTTTACATGGTTTGCTGTCTTCAACCTCGTGGGCATACATCTTAGCTCTAAGGGCAACATGTTCCCTCATTATTTTGCCATTAAGTTCATCTTTCATTTTGCCCAAGACTTTCTTATTTACCCTTGGCATTCCATATGGGTTATTTTCAGGGTAGTCACTTGTGTCAAAAAAGTCGATCATACTTTTCATGTCTTGATAAACATCTGGAGTGGTTATTGCGTACTTCAGCGAGTCGGTATCAGTGTACTGTAAACGAGCTTTTGATCCATACTTTGCTTTCATTACGTTGTAATGGAAATCATACATTAATGTCTTTGAGATATCGAGGACAGACATTCCGACATAAATAGGTTTATTAAACACCAATTTTATTTTTCTCATATGGATAGCTGATAAGTTTTCTGTAAATATTGTGCGATCTTTGAAGCTTGGTTGAGCAACCCATTTTATTACTTGTTTTTCTTTTGTTGCCAGTCTAATATCAACTCTATTACGGATATTCTCCATTGTCTTCCCAAAAACTCCATTATTCATTAACTTATAGAAATCTTTTTCAAAATCATTCTTTGCCTGTGTACGCATCTTTGTGTTGAGTTCTATGTATGGAGCTAGCCAATTACTTTGAGTGAATGAAATTACCCTATGAATTTTTGTAAGTTTCATCCCCAGTTTCAAGTAGAGTTTTAAATTTCTATAATGCACTACATACTTTTCCTTGTTATACAGAGTTGTCAATAGCTTAGGCACTTTCCCACCAGGTGGAACTAATTGCTCCGGCGCAAGAGGTAAGTCTGAATGCAAGTCATGGATTTCCTTTGGATACTCTAGGTCAACTTCCAAGATATAGCCTGTATTGGCATCATCCTTTATTTTGGTTACATCTATATCTGTGTTACACCATTTGAAATCTTTGTAGGGCATGTTTTGACCTAAAGCCCAACCATATAAGTTGTTGGCATCCAGATATAGGAGATATTCATGTGGTTTGTTTATATCATAATCTTTCATATAGGGATTGTTGGCTTTTGCGTAGCGATTAGAACATTGGGAAATGCCACCACGAATTCCTTTCTCGATCATTAACAACATATCATAGTCGGTGAGTAGCTCAAGTTGAATGTCTGTAGTTTTCAACATAGCACTCCAAGCTAAACCTGGAGTTGTGAAAAACCATGCGGGATCTAATTTATATGTTGACATGCAAACACTTCGAAAATTTTCCATAACATCTGCTAACAATAGGACATCCGTTTTGTTGTAGAGTAAAGTATACTCTTTCATGTCGCGTATTTTAAAGAATTCCCAAACCTTTTTAGCATGATCATAATCTTCGAGCGCAATATTTTTCTTATTTAGTTTATTATAAAATTTGTCGTATTCGGGGAGGTGTGTTAGTTCATACTTTTCTGCACCATCCATGAAGTCATAAGGATAGACACCTTTTCTTACAACCATATCTAACTCAGAGTCATTGAAGTATTTAGCAGTATGTTTAAACTGATCTTTTGTAAGATTCTTAGTAAGCGCATCAAGACTTGTGCTCATAAACCTGAAAGAATCCAAAAATCTGAGTTCAATCATATTAGGTCGTTTTACAGTGTAGGATATGTACCGCTCTTCGTTGTTTGGAATTACACTAATTTCTTCGTCATTCAAACCTATCATTTTTATGAAACAGTGAGTATCATACCCCGAAAGGTTATGAATAAATACTGGAATAAACTTTGGCTTCCTAAATAGCATATTACATTTGTTATGAGCCAAGCCCCTAAATTTTCCAGTCAGGTGATCATGGTCATACACTCTGTCGTCATTCAACTGCTTTCTACATATATGACATAATTTTGTGTCAGCAATTTTTTCTTTGTCTTCTTCAATTAACTCCATAGGTTTAATTGCTTCCTTGGAGTACAGTAATTGGATTTCCATTGCCTCAGTTTCAAGCATTTCAATAAACTTCTTACCAGCATCAGCACCGAAGTAAGTTACAGGGGGTTTATAATCTCCATCCTTATAAGCAATGTAATATGAGAAACTCCAAGCTTCATGTTTTTGATAACTGTTGGTTTTCTCAGTAGTGTAAGATTGATCGGGCATTAGGAGACTTTCAAAATCTGCATAGAATACAAATGGTACCTTCATGGATTTATTAAAATCTGTAAATTTAACAACTGTTCCAGCCTCTGGCATTTTAATTTTCACAGCATCATGACCACGACAATCTTCTGTGTGTTTCTGAAGCCTCTCTTCTGACGGGAAATGTAAAAGACAGCGTTTGCACAACCATGTCTTATGCCCGTACTTGGATATCTGTGAGCTTACTAGTCGGGAAAGATTTTTAATGTAACAATAATGGTTGGTGTTCTCATTCTTTAAATAAAGTAAATCTATGTGTTTTTCCATTTCTTCCTTTGTAATTCTGAGTGGAGCCACAACGGAATCTTTACCAATAAGGGTATAAACATTAATAGATATATTTGCACATTTTTCAAACTTTGTAATGTCATCCAACTTCACTGGGAATTCAATGCCTGCGAAAGCATTGTCTAGATCATGTTCGTAAGCTTTATATTTATTTACTCTCCATGCATTGTCTTCTACCGGGTGTAACGCGGAAAGAATGGCCCATAGAAAACATTTCTGGTCATTATTTTGTACATTTATTACTGCTCTTTTGGTCTGTATTTTTTTAGGCAGGTCAATATAGCTAGATCCCCTAAGTGGTGTGTACTTATTTACACGTAGTTCCAAGTCAACAATTTTTCTCAAAGTCCAGTTGGAACCAGCTGCTTGAAAACTTTCCATTTCTGCGAGTAATTTTGCTTTTGCATTATCATAATATTCGGAGATATCCGTCGTTGGGTATATTATTTGATTAGTAGTCTTGAAATTCATTATTTGATTGATTTCTTTCTCATGAGCTATTCTTTGAAACTCGGCATGAAAAACCAGGTTTACTTTGAGATTACTTTCACTAACAGCTTCTTCTATTTTTTGTCGGACAAGAAGTTTACAAATAGACAAAAACATTTCAGGATCTTTGACATTCAAAATGTTTTCAATAGCATAAGTCCTTAGTCGGTTTTTAAATGAAGATATTTTCTGTTTGATTTCCATTCTTTCATTACATGCTGATTCATTACTGATATTAGTTTGTTGTCTTTCGCTGTGGACACTACCAACCTCTGTGTTAGAGCTTTGATTTATTTCATTTGAGTTTAAACCACCATTTGACTTGTCATCATCGTCGTCATTATTAGAATTTTGATTTTGGGTAGAATCTTTATCATTGGTCTCATCTTCATTCTCTTCCTCATCTTCCTCCTCTTCTTCCTTTTCCTCCTTAGCGCCCAGTATAGGTTCAACATTATACGCATTTAAACACCTTTTAGTTTTCCTATGACGTGCGAGATGTGACTTGGTAACCACTAAACCACAATGGGGACAAGCAACGTGTTTTTTATCTTGAATATCAACAGGCATCTTTTCATTTGATTCTATTGTATGTGCTACATTTGTTGGTGGTGGCTCAATCACCGTACTATCAGATAACTGTAGTGGAGAGTAGGAAACTGGATTATTTGATATATCAACCGGGGGATTAAACAGTAGTGGTGAGTGGTAAACATGTTCTGTTGATGACTTTTTCTGATATAAGTTTTCTTCAAAGGGGTTTGATCCAAGTATTGATTTAATTCTCTCATGATCTAAATGTATTTTCCTTTGAGGTGGCTCAAATGATACACTTTCAAAAGCACTTTGGCCAATTGTAGGATTTATTTGTTCTGATTCCACTATCATAGGAATTTCCTTTACATTAGATTCATCACTTGATTCCCTTGACTTAGGAAGCGTTGGAATAATTTTCCGCGGCCTAGTTGGTCTTCTAATCATAGCTTCCAAAGCCACATCATCCATTTTTGGTTTTGCTACATTAACATTTTTCTTAAGGACTTTAGGATATTTCTCAACCAAACGATTTATATCCAATTTATTTGGTTGTGGTGTTTCTTCTCGTAAATAGTGTTTTGAATGTTTTGGAAAATATACCTTACTATTGCAAACATTACACATTCTATTCTGCCACTCTTCAAGTGTATGACTTGGCACATTTTTCATTGGCCTCCAACTTGTTGAGGGTTCATAGAATGCTGTTAACAGCCTGACATGACGTTTAGATTTTTCATGACGTTTAACATGTGAAATTTGTAAAGGTTCTTCACAAATGAAACACCATTCACTTTTAGGTGCAGTTCCTATTCCCAAATGTTTTAGTTTAGCATTCCAACTATGTACCTCATGTGAGATACATTTCTGTGATTTTTTATGACGAGCTAGATTTGAAGTAATCACCAGTTTACCACATTTATCACATGCCACTTTTTTTGACTCGTCATTCAAAGGTTGGGATTTTATGTTTGTAGTTTCCTCTGAAGGTTTAGATTCCGTGATTATAGTTTCCACTGAACGCTGACCAATAGTATTAGACAACTTCAAACATTTCTTAGACTTTTGATGCCGTTTGAAATTCGGTACCGACACACTTTCTCCACATCGGTCACAAATCTTCCTTTTGCATTTTGCATTTACAGCCTGGATTTCATTAGTGGCAATTGGCTGATTTTTGGTTTTTATCTGAGCATTGGAGCACTTTTTTCCCAATTGATGGCGACCTAAGTGTGGCTTTGATACGGATATACCACAGTTTGGACAATTTACTTTTACAGAATTTCTTTTTGTACCTTTTTTTACTATTGGGTCCACACTTTGATCATTGCTTTCACTTGTAGTTTGAATGGAATCAGAACTAGAGTTATTTAATAAAGTGCCACCATACATTTTATTTTCATCCTCATCATCACTTTCGCTGGTATAACATTCAACATGCGTTCGGTAGAGACCGTCCTTTTCCAACCAAGAACTCACCTCGTTACCAGTAGCGCCGTTGTATATTTTACCAGCATGTGGATGAGGAATCGAAGTACCTGAAAACAAGGCAGAAGGTAAAAGTGTATTAGCAGATTGGGTAGTGGGAGACGCAGTCGAAACCACGTTTTTGGGAATGGTGGATGGGGTAATGGGAGCCGCGGTCGAAACCACGGATTTCTGAGTAGCGGCCGAAACCACGTCATCAGAAGGGGCGGTAGATACCACGTTATCCGAAGTCGCGGTCAACACCATGGACTCGACGGGCGTGGTAAAAACCAAGTCACTGTTAGCAGACGAAAATACGCCAGTCACAGTAGTTGCCATTTTATAGAGCTAGCTCTCTCCTACTGTACCGGGTAATTGGTGCAAAAACAGATGAGCAAAAACGATGATGGATTTTTTACACTTTTCCAATCACTAATGATTTTAACTCTCTCTTACTATACTGACAAGTACCGAATAAAGTCACGTGACATATGAGCATGGATGACGTCATCACTGCAGCTCCATAAGTCTATAAGTACACAGACTGTCGCATCAAGCCAGTAGCTCCCACATTACCAGACATGCATAGTCACCAACCAAAACACTTGCATTGCATTAAACCATCGCGGTGCAACTCCAGCTGTGCCGATCAAAAACAAGCCTCTCTTAGTGTACAGCCAGTAATGTCAGAACGGTGCATGACTACAAATGGTGTGTGGATATGTATGACGTCATCATGAGAACCTATTGCGCAATCAGCAGCATATTACATCTCTTGCACAATGCTGGCTCCCGGGGCGGCGCAGAATCGGCGTTTTACATCTCTTTGTCAAACCTCACCTTGAGTCCTGGCAACACTTGGACCTTTAAATAGACCTTACCCCATGCTCAGGCAAGAGATCTAGTTCACCTCTCACCACTCTGTCAACCCCAAATTCAACTTAAGTGTTAGCTCAACACTCAACACACCCATGCGCAGAAAAACGGTTCTAATATTCACCCTCGCCTCTCGCCACCCCCGTGCTAGGTCAAGAGAGCTACTCGCCACTCGCCCCTCGCCCCTCGCCTCTCGCCCCTCGCCCCTCGCCACCCCCGTGCTAAGTCAACAGAGCTAGCTCACCCCCTCGCCTCTCGCCTCTCGCCCCTGACCCTCGCCCCTCGCCCCTGGCCCTCGCCCCTCGCCACCCCCGTGCTAGGTCAAGAAAGCAAGCTCGCCCCTCGCCCCTCGCCTCTCGCCCCTCGCCTCTCGCCCCTCGACTCTCGCCCCTCACCACCCCCGTGCTAGGTCAAGAAAGCTCGCTAAAACACCCCCGTGCTAGGCCAAGAGGGCAAGTTAGACACCCCCGTGCTAGGTCAAGAGGGCTAGGTGGTCCCTGAATTAGAAACGGTAAAACACCACTACTCAGCTGGTATAGGCCCCTCCCCCCTCTTCTCTGATTGGTCGACAGCTGACTTAGGCCACGCCCATTTGTTAAAATGGTGGTTGTTGTCTTCCGAAGGAAGAGTAGGTGGACGAGTCCATTATAAGGGGAAGGAACATAATGTTTATATGCTACCAACGTCTATACTATATAAAATGTGTCAATGAATATAATATATCAATGACAATAATGTCAAATACATATTACCAACGTTTATACTATATGAAATGTACCAGTGGCTATACTATATAAAATGTATCAATGGACATAATGTAAAATGTACATAATCAGTGGTTACACGATATAAAGAGAAATGCTGCTATACTGTATAATATACATCAATGACTATAATGTTAAATATTCCTAATCTAGTTATACTATATGAAATGTGCTCAAGGCTATAATATATATCCATGACTATAGTGTTAAATAAACACGATCAATGCTTATACTATATGAAATGCATTCACCGCTATACTATATAAAATATATCAATGAACATAATGTTAAATAGACATGATCAACGCTTATACTATATAAAATTGATCAGAGGCTAATCTTTGCATCAATGACTATAGTGTAAAATATACGTGATCCACAGTCATACTATATGAAATATAGGAGACAATGACTATAATGATCAACGGTTATACTATATAACATGAAACTTCTGCTATACTATATAATATACTTCAATGACTATAATGTTAAATATTCTTAATCTAGTTATACTAAATGAAATGCATTCACCGCTATACTATATAAAATATATCAATGAACATAATGTTAAATAAACATGATCAACGCTTATACTATATGAAATTGATCAGATTCTATATATGCAGATCTTTGCATCAATGACTATAGTGTTAAATATACGTGATCCACAGTCATACTATATGAAATGTAGGAGACAATGACTATAATGATCAATGGTTATACTATATAACATGAAACTTCTGCTATACTACATAATATACTTCAATGACTATAATTTTAAATATTCTTAATCTAGTTATACTATATGAAATGTGCCCATTGCTATAATGTATATTATGCATTGATGACTTAACGTTAAATATACGCCATCAATGCTTAAACTATATGAAATGCATTCGCCGCTATACTATACAAATATCAATAAATATAATGTTAAATAAACATGATCAACGGTTATACTATATGAAATATACTTGTGGCTAGTTCTCTGCATCAATGGCTATAATGTAAAATGTACATAATCAAGGGGTACACTGTGTGAAATGAAAATGCTACTCTACTATATAATATACATCAATGACTATAATGTTAAATATTCCTAATCTAGTTATACTATATGAAATGCATTCACCGCTATACTATATAAAATATATCAATGAACATAATGTTAAATAAACATGATCAACGCTTATACTATATGAAATTGATCAGATTCTAATCTTTGCATCAATGACTATAGTGTTAAATATACATGATCCACAGTCATACTATATGAAATGTAGGAGACAATGACTATGATGATCAACGGTTATACTATATAACATGAAACTTCTGCTATACTATATAATATACTTCAATGACTATAATGTTAAATATTCTTAATCTAGTTATACTATTTGAAATGTGCCCATTGATATAATGTATATTATGCATTGATGACTTAACGTTAAATATACGCCATCAATGCTTAAACTATATGAAATGTATTCGCCGCTATACTATACAAATATCAATGAATATAATGATAAATATACATGATCAACGGTTATACTATATGAAATGTTCCTGTAGCTATATCTCTGCATCAATGACTATAATTTAAAATGTACATAAACAACGGTTACACTATATAGAATGTGCCCATTTCTATACTATATGATATGCAGTTAAGTCTATAATATTAAATATTCGAATCTAGTTAAACCGTAATATTAAATATACCCACTGCTATAATATATAATTTGGATCAATGACTACAATGTTAAATAAACACAATCAATGGTTATACTATATGAAATGCATTTGTTACTATGCTTTACAAAATATAATAATGAATTTAATGTTAAATGCACATAATCAATGGTTATACTGAATGAAAAATTTCACAACTTTACTACATTATCCATGACTGTACTGTTTTAAACTGAAATGTACAAACGGCTATTAACTGTAACCATAAACAAATCCCAGTCTAAGTGTAGTTAAAGTGATTTTGTGAGCAAATTTTTTTGAGTTAAACTTGATTAATAAATGAGTCAATAAAATAACTAGGATATCAGGAGATTCTTGGTATCGCAGTATCTGTTCTTAAAATATAAATTAATTATGTTAAAAACATATGTCGTGAGCCTGTCTTGTGAAGTGTTTTTTTACTGAGAATAATACAGCATGGAATGTTTCCTCCCATGACCAGAGCTCTTTCGAGGTGGTAATTCCCCATGGCGTTATCTTTTATCATGGATTTAGACCATGACGTGGTTCCCCTAAAGATCGGGCCTAGCCACACCTTTTTTTAAAGTGGTTTTTAGGCAAAATATTCCACTATAGCTGTATATCTCAATAAACATATACTTTCCTTATATTTATATTATCTAGATATTATATTATAGTGCAACATTGAGGATATATTTACAGTTATGTAATCCTGTACATATTCTGTTACAGATATCTTGAGAAACCTGTCTGATCTTCATTATATATATTACTTGAGAGTGATTTTGAAATGTTCTCCAGGGAAGGTGTAGTTCCATTTTCTTCCTTCTTCTTTTATCCCACTTCTTGAATCTTCTTTTTTCGTCACTCCACTTCTTTTTAGTTTTTTTTCTTCCTTACTTGTCTCTTTTCGAGGCTTTGGTCTTACTCTTCACATACATTAATTCTTCTTGGGGATTTTGTAATGCCCCCATGGTAAGGTGTTTATCCCATTGTTTAGAATATACCTTTTATCATCATGTGCTGACAAAGCGATCTTGTTCATATTGACGCTAAAGAGATCATGTTTGTAGCTTCTAATCATGTTCATAGAGCAGTATTTGTCAACATGTGTTTTCAAGCACTCTTTATAGTCTTCGAAGGTTAATTCCATTTCCACAACAGGCTTCTTAACACCTTTTGATTTTTTTATAACACGATTATTCTCAGATCTGCTTGCGTACATTTTTGATCTTAGGCCTATGTGTTCATACATGATTCTTCCATTGAGTTCATCCTTAAATTTCCCAATAACCTTCTTGTTTGTGGTGCTGAAGCAGGGGTGGTTAGAGGGGTAGTCGCTCGTGTCAAAGTAGGCAATCATCTCCTTCATGTCTTCGTAGAAATCCTCTGTCTGTAGATGGTATGTTAGACTATCTGTGTCGGTATATTGTAACTGAGCTTTATCCTGGTACCGGTCTTTTATCACGTTATAGTGAAAGTCATACATTAGTGTCTTAGACACATCCAAAATACTCATTCCTACGTATATTGCTTTGTTGAAGAATAATGCAGTTTTCTTCATGTGTACTGCAGCCAAATTTTCAGTAAAAATAGTTCTTCCTTTAAAGTTGGGTTGTGCTAGCCACTTGTTGACCTGTTTCTCATGAGTTGTCAATCTGATGTCAACACGATTTCGAATATTTTCCATATACTTTCCAAAGACAGCATTATTCATTAGTTTGAAAAAATCCTTTTCAAAATTGCTTGTGGCTTTCATTCTCATATTAGTATTTAAATTTACATAGGGTTTAAGCCAATCTTTTTGCTTAAAACTGATGGTTCTGTGGATTTTCTTCAATTTCAATCCTAGAGACAGGTACTGTTTAAGATTTCTATGATGTATGACATATTTTTCCTTATCATACAGCGTTGCAAGTAACTTTTCTTCTTTCGATCCTGGAGGAACTCTGTGTTCAGGAGCTAGGGGGAGATCAGAGTGCAGATTGTGCAATTCTTCTGGATACTCCAAGTCAACCTCTAATATATATCCTATTTCGGAATCATCAGGAATTACTGTGACATCAATAAGGTGTGCGTCTTCTACCCATTTAAACTCTGCATATTTCATGCACTGGGACATCGCCCATGCATATAGGTTGTTGGCGTCAAGATATGTTAGGTAAGATGAGGATATATTTTTGTCGTAATCTTCCATGTATTTATTATTGGCGGCTGCATAGCGGTTTGAAACTTGTGACAAACCTCCTCGAATGCCATTTCCAATCATCAAAATCATGTCATAGTCTGTTAGTAGTTCCAGTTCAATCTCGGTTGTCTTGAGCATTGCACTCCATGCAAGTCCAGGTGCTGTATAATACCAGGCAGGATCTAGGTTATAAATCTGCATACAGAGGTCTCGAAAATTTTCCATTACATCAGCCAATTGAAGTACATCTGACTTATTGTACAACATTGTATACTGTTTCATATTCTGTATTTCAAAAGTGTCCCAAATTTTGCAGGCATGCTGATAATCTTCTTCCTCAATATCAGACATGGTTAAGTGGTTGTAAAAGTCTGACTTTGGTGATAGAGATGTTTCCTCATATTTCTCCAATGAGTCCATAGCATCATACGGATACACTCCTTTTCTCAAAAGGAGTGGAAGCTGTTCACCAGAATAGTATTTCGATGTGTGCATGAAATGAGAAGGTGACAAGTTTTTAACCAGTGAGTCCAAGCTGCTAGGCATAAATCTCATTGAGTCGACAAATCTCAGATCAATACCGCCAGGCACATGAACAGTGTAAGCTATATATCTTTCTTCACTGTTTGGGATTACATCAATGGTAACGTTATTCGAACCAAACATTTTTATGAATAAATGAGTATCGTAACCAGAAAGATTATGGATGAATATCGGGAAAAATGAAGGTTTTTTAAAGTTCAAGTTGCAGCTGTTGTGTGCGGCTCCTCTGAATTTTCCCGTTATGTGGTCATGGTCCAAAACTAGTGGATTGTCTTCTGTGAATTCCTTTCTACAAATATGACATTGTCTTGCTTCTAAAATTTTGGTAAGATCTTCTTTTGAAAGTATCATAGGTTGAGCGGCTTCTTTGGAATAAAGGCTTTTGATTTTCTTTGACTCTTCAAGTATCATATCTACAAAAACTTGAGCAGCGTCTTCACCGAAGTATGTTACTGGACTGGCATAATCATTTTCTGCTTGTACGATATAATATGAAAACCCGATAGCTTCGTGTTTTCTATACCTTTTTGTGTACGAAGCAGTTGAATTTTCCTCTTCAATAATGGTTGACTGTAAAGGGATGAGCATACATTCAAAGTCTGCATAACCTGCAAAGGGAACTCTCATACTTCTATTATGATCTCTAAACTTAATGGTTTCACCTTTTTGTGGCATCACAATCTTGACTGGATCGTGCTGTTTGCAATATGATTTATGAAAATTCAATAAATCTTCTGTTCCAAAATGTAAAAGGCATCTTTTACACAACCATATTCTTCTTCCATGCTTTGTTATCTGTGAACGCACAAGCCTGCTAAGATCTGTTATTAGGCAATAATGTTCATTGTTTTCATCTCTAAGGTAGAGCAAATCTACATGTTGCTTCTTTTCTTCATCGGTAATCAATAGTGGGTACACTACGTTTTTTTCATCAAAACTGTAAACATTGATAGATATACCAGATCGCTTTTCAAATAATTTTATGTAGTTTAAACCCATTGGAAATTCTATTCCTTGCAGAGCATTGTCAAATTCGTGTTCGTATTGTATGTAATGTTGTACTCTTTGAGGGTTGTTATCCCGCCGTACAGGATGAACTGCTGCGAGAACTGACCACAGAAAACATTTGTCATCGTTGTTTTGAATATTTACAACGGCTTTCTTCTGTTTTAGACGTGTCGGTAAATCGATGTAGGATGATCCTCGCAGGGGAACATAACGATTGATTCGGAGTTCAATGTTTTTTATTCTACTTAGGCTCCAGCCAGAGCCTTTAGTTTGAAACTCTTCCATCTCTTTAAGAATCTTCAACTTCATGCTCTCCAGCTGTTCCATGATATTGTCGGTTGGTAAAATGATTTTGTTTTCTGTTTTAAAGTTAATTTCTTGTATAACTTCCCCATTGATACTGGGTTTTTTGTACTCGGTTAAGAACAAAACGTTGATCTTAATGTTGTGATCCTGCAAGTTTTCTCTTACCTTATCACTAAGTAGGTGTTTTGACAACTGAAAAAACTTCAATGGATCTTTTATGCCTGGGCTGTTCTCAATAATATACGTTTTCATTCTGTTTTTAAACGCTTTTTCTAACTCAGTAATTTGTAAATCAGTAGTGGGGAATGGGGGCTTTTGGCTCAGTTCAAGGTCACCTGAGGGATGACGTCATCGATGACGTCATCGAGGTCAATGACCTCATTGATGACGTCATCGATTGCATCATCGATGACGTCATCACCAATGACGTCACTTCCTTGACGTCACACCCATGACGTCACAAAAATGACGTGCTGATGACGTCATCACCCCCTTACGTCACCAAGATGACGTCATCGATGTCACAAAGGTCAAGGTCACGCTGAAACCTAAAATTTTTTGGCACTTTTGCTGTTTCTCGCACTACGCTCCGAGTTTCAGTCACAGTTACCATGACCTTGACAACTTGGAGCGAAATTGCGATGAGAAACAGCAAAAGTGCTGAGGAAACTTGAAGTTTGCAACGTGACTCTGCCTAAACCGTCATGTGACACCGCTCGGGTGACCTTGAACTGACCCAGAAGCCCCCATTCGACCATTACTGCAACCGCGATGCGCACCCTAAGACAGACACCGAGCGACTGGCTGTTCGGCTCCGCGCACTCTAGGTATATGGGAAGTGGTGGGGGAAATTGTGATGACCTTGGGAAACTTGAAAATGTCAAGCCGGGTAGCACCGTTTCGGTGCTACCTTAAAGTTACATGCTAAAGTGTGATGACCTTGAGTAAAAACATAGAAATACTACAAGTTGATACCGCCCCAGAGTTAAAGTGTGGTGACATTGAGTCAAAACACTGAAATACTATAAGTTGAAATCATCCCAGAGTTAAAGTGTGGTGACCTTGAGTCAAAACACAGAAATACTACTACAAGTCGATCCCGCCCCCAGAGTTAAAGTGTGACGATCTTGAGTTAAAACACTGAAATGCTATAAGTCGAAATCATCCCAGAATTAAAGTGTGATGACCTTGAGTCAAAACACAGAAATAGTACAAGTCGATATCATCCCAGAGTTAAAGTGTACTGACCTAGATTCAAAACACAGAAATACTACAAGTTGATGTCGTTCCAAAGTAGAAGTGTGGCGACCTTGAACTACCCCAAATTGTCAGGAATTGGAGTAGCAACAGCGATGTGCACCCTTCGACGGACATCAAGCGACTGACTGTCTGGCTCTGCGCACTCTAGGTATATGGAAAGTGGTGGGGGAAATCTCAAGGTCATCCAAATTGGGTTTTAAAAAATAAGAAACTCTAAACTTCATGCTCCTCTTCTTCCCTTTCCACCTCATTTGTAGGATATATGGTTGACAATGGTAAATGTGACAAATACTCCGGTGATTGTTGACCTCCACTGTGATCTGATTCTTGATCGTCTTGCTGCATTATAACTTCAGACCAATCATAATCTAAAGTGACCTTGAGCTTTATTCCCGGGTTGTCGAGGAGAATAGACTTCATCCAATCGCAGATGGTTTCTAAATAATGCACGTCGTTGATTGTCAATTTCCAACTTGTAGTGGGTACATCTTCGGTGGAAGACATGTCATCGCAAGCAGGTGTGTCCGCCATGGTTGTTGGAGGAGGAATGATGCTTGTTGCAGCGAGCAATGCTGGTATAACAGAGTGGTGGGGGAAATTTCAAGGTCACCCAAATGGAGTTTTAAAAAAGGAAACTTTGTCTATTTACTTATAACATAACCACTTAAACTAAAAGGATTGGGATCAACAGTACGTTTAATCATCATATTCGGTATATTCTTCATGTTTCTCAGTTTTCACCTCCGCCCAAATAGTACCTCCACTCTTTAGCTCCTTTTCGGCTTCTTCTAGTTGCTGGGTAATCGCCATCTGACATTGAAGTTCAAAATCATCACGCGGCACAGATCCGCAAATATCCATCTGAGCCAACCAGAGCTGCCTAAGGTTCTTTTCCTTTTCCTTGACAGCTTCGACGGCTGCATGTAATTCCTTTTCTGTAATAGAGGAGTCCCACAATTGTTGATCATCGGTTTTGTTGACAACCTCATTTTTGGACTCCTTGTACAAATCGTTCAGCTCCTGCTGAGTCTTAATGGTTACCTCCTTGTAACTAGCACAACTTACATTGAGAGACATCTTGATGTTGTATGGTTGACCGTTGGAGTTGAAATGAAGCTGAGGCACAGCGCTTGGGGGTACTATAAAAAAGTGGGGGAAGTTTCAAGGTCATCCAAATTGTGTTTTAAAAAATCCTATCTTGTTACTGAGCACATATGTCAGTAACAAGATAGGTGTTTTTTCTCTTTTACATCTTTAATATAATAAAGAAATAAACATATTCTACAATGGTAAGAAGAAGAAACCAACTGCTAGTCAGCTGAAATAATCCAAAGTCTGGCTCGCTTCAGTCTTCATGGACGCCGGTGATGAAGTCGCTGGAGAAGAGTAATGTTCAGACTCTTCTTTTGGGTGTCGGAGATTGCGTATATTGCAAGCGTAGACTTGCACATTTATACGGTAGCCTCGCGCCACCATCAGCTGCAACTCCTTGTACAAGTCGTTCAGCTCCTGCTGAGTCTTAATGGTTACCTCCTCGTAACTAGCACAACTTACATTGAGAGACATCTTGATGTTGTACTGTTGACCGTCGGAGTTGAAATGAAGCTGAGGCACAGCGCTTGGGGGTACTATGAAAAAGTGGTGGGGGTGTTTGCATTGAAGCATGTTTGACCTTTAGCTTGGTGGTAGGGATAACTGTGAAATGCAAAGGTCAAAGGTCAAGGTCACCCGCGAAGTTTAAAAAAAATGCAACATATCAATATGTGACAAACCTCACATATTGATATGTTGCATTTTTTGTCTTTTGTATTTTTTTGTCTTTTATGGTTTATTTATAAAACATTACAATAACATATGTACAACAGTAAAACTTAAATCTAACACTGCTGCTTGTCGGCGATGTGGATGGTCAACTCGGTGGAATTGCTACCCGTGCAACCGTGGGAAACCAGGTAGAGACAGCCGGGTTGGATGGAGCGCAGATCCTCGTTCTGGAGGAGATGGACGAACCGTTTCGGCAGGTAGACTTGGAACTTGGGCTCATCCCCCGGAGTGAACGGTGCCTCGCTAAGACTGCAGCAAATGGCCTCTCCAACTGAAGTCTCCATCTTCTTCATGGCGTGGATAATGTAGTGCTTCTCGTCTTTAAGTTCGGAACACTTCTTGACGGGTAGTATGGTAGATTTGGAGTGAGCATTGAACTGCTCAACCAAAGTTTGCAGGAACTGGTGAGATGCCATGGTTGAGTTAAAGATTGTCTTCTTCTTCGTCTTCTTGCTGGGAGATGTTGTCGTCTCGGAATCTCGAGTAATACTCATGCCAGGTCCCGGTCTGCTCCTCACTTATATAACCCCCGTCACCCCCACCACTCCCCACTTCCCCACTTTGAAGGTAAGATGCGAGTTTATAGGCGTTTTTTAAAGCGCAATGTCTATCTTTTTCATGTTCTGGACTTTTAGTACAAATACAAACATTTTCCATCGTATACTTGTAGTTTTTATCCAAGTCCACATCATTAACCGGAACATGAGTAAATTCTTCGATCCATCTCTTCTTTTCCAGTCCTTTTGTATAAATATTGGTAAACCTGTTTGAAAACTGATGCATGATGTTATATAAGTCCGTGTAACTTGCAAAACCATCATACCAATCGATATGATGGAAATATTTTGAAATCCACCTGTTGGTAGTAGCGGCTTTGCTAGTTAATGATGAATAAGAACATGGTGGTTTGAACAAAAATGTATATGGAACACTTGTATTGATATCGAAAAACACAAGTTCTTTTATGATAAATCTATCATCATTACCCCGAAACGCTTGGAACTCAATTATACCAGGTTTGGACTTTACTTGTTCTTCTTCCTTGTCCATTGCGAAGATCACCCGTCTGCTCATGACGAAGTCCAAAGGTCAACTGATTTCCACACCACGGTAGGTACGACTTTTATACCTGGCCGTACAGTTGTTGGCGCGTTGGTGTATATTTAACGTGGGCACCGTCCCCGGTAGGCCTAACCCCACAAAGTGTTTGATATTGTTTTAAAAACCAACCATTGTCATCTAAGTTTCCATCTTTACATTCTCCTTGTTTTCATTTTCATCACTAACACTTGATTCTTCTCCTCCTTCTTCCTCTTCTTCCTGTTTTACTGATTTCTTATGTAGTTGAGCGTATTTTTCCAACTGTCTCCACATTTGTACTTCATGAGGAACCCTATTAAATATAGAAGTATCCACAGGTCCGTACAATATAGGTGCGTCCGGTTGTTTGTCCAAAGTGTCTTCCAAATAATCTTTAATAATAGAACTTGAAAACACTAGTTGTCTCAAGTATCTTGTTATTGGTTCAGTTGCACAGGTTAGAATAAAAAACTCTTCTCGATTAAGTTGAATCTTGTTATCATGTCTTGTTGTGTCTCTAAACCGCAATTGATGGTCACCACGATTCTTTATAATATCAATTTCCACATTTGAATCCAAAAGTCCTACTCTTGTCTTTCTTCCATACATGTTACTAGTTAAATAGCATTCTAGCAGATGCAAGTGCTTCATAAAAGATTCCCAAGCACTATCGGTGAACAAAATCATTTTGGGTCCATGAGTCAAAATTACAGTAGGTGAATAATCCGTCGATTTCATAACACCGATTAAAACACTTTTGTCCAAACTGGATGAGATTGGATAAAATATTCGCAAGAATACCTCACTCAATATGTTAGGAGAAATATTATCTTCAGTATCCCTTTTCTTCTTCTGTGCATTCTTTCTTCTTTTACCTTTTTCCTCAACATTATTACTGCCGTGGAGTTGTCCGCAAGCGTTGTGTTCATCTCCCTCCGGTTGACCTTGAAGATCTAAAAAGTCGGATATCTCCTTCTCAATATCTACTACATTTTCTTGTGTACCACTAGGAGAAGCCATATTGAATAAGATGCTACCCATACAAGAACAGGCAACAAACTGATGAGGAGCGACCTGAACACTCTGCTTTTATACTCGCGGAATGCATTGGAATGTAACAAAACCGGTTTTTTACAATACATTTTTAACAATTCCAGTTAAAGGTGTGTATGTTACGATTTTATCATGTAGAATTAAACAGTATGCAGTTGTATTAGCCGATATAGGCGCGTTGAATTCCATTTCTATTTTTATATCTACACTTGATGATTTTACCGATTCATTTTGTTTAGAACAATCGATTACAACTATAGGGTAACCATCTAAGTATTTTTCTGGTGATAGTAAAGGTGCATTCGTTTTACCATAATATGAACTTTGGAATCTTGCATACATATCGTACAATATGCTGTACTTTTTATTAGCGAATGACACATTTAAATTATCGTATGGAAAAAATTGTGAATTTAAATAAACTTTAATATTTTTCAAGTTGCAATGATCAAATTGGCCTGCATGTTTGGTGATGGTGTCTCTTCTGCCTGTTTGTAAACCAAATATAATATACCTGGCTCGTTCCACATAATTAGATGTTTTAACTGTCCAAGTGTGTCGATCCGTAGTTGGCAAGCTGGGATGTTCATGAAATTCCCAACTTCTAAAAGGAATTACAATATCACGATCAGCCTTTAACTTTCTTAATAGTAGCATTCTATGCTCGTCAGCTAATTTTACATGTGGAACTCTCCATACAATTTTGTCTAATGTTAATTTCCATTCTAAAGTTGCATCTGTTGTACCGTCTGGAGCTTTAATAATATCTTTATCGTTTGAAGATCTCAACAAAACTAATTCTTGTTTAACGTTTAATATTATTTTCCTATAATCTTCAGCAAAACCAAGCAACAAACGTAACGGAATATGAAAATCAAAATTTCCATTTGTATCTGGAGTGATTGTGTCTTTTGCAGGTAAAACCCATCCTGCAGGTTGTATTAAATTGGTTTCATTAGGTGATATAGATGTTAATCCCTTTAAAGTTGTTGCAATACCTACTTTTTTAGTAGAATCAACTGTTACACCTGATATTTCATATCTAATTTCATCAAACAGGAAAGCCATGGGATTATTTATAAATGGAACTGTTGTACCAGTAGTAGTACCGTCCTTTTTAGTAACTTTTCCTTCAATATACAAGTAACTTTCACATGGTAGTGTGTAAATGTCTTGATTTTGTATGGGAATACGAATTTCATCGTTATTGTTTAATTTTGATGAAGTGTAAGGGTTGTGGGTGTGATATTCTTTTTCCCATAGGGTTTCGTCGAATGTTGGACCCTGAGCTATATCCAGTATATCCATTATCGGTTACTTTTAATCCAATTCTCTCTAAGAAACGAATGTTCTCGCGTGTTAACTCCTCCACAGCTGAAGAGCTACTAATACGGATTCCCGTAGGTTGTTCGCTTTTAAATGTTAAACCCATGGTTTTGTATTAAAGTGTTGATTTTAAATGTAATCTAACCGTAATAGGCTCTTCTCGGAAATCTATCAAGTTACCGTCTTGATCCAATACGTTCAACACGATGTCTGAAATGAAAGTGGTGTTCAAAGGTAGATATACCAGGTTTTGCGGCTTTTCAACAATTTTAAATCCAGGTGGTACACTGGGGTAAAAAGTATGTATTATATGAGTATTTGCTCCATCTCTGTAAGCTCCTTGTATAATATTACAAGTTATGTCTATACTATTGACTTTTAATATTGTTACAGTTTGTTTACCGGAATGTGTTTTATTTGGTTCTAAAATCGCTCCATCTTTGGGAAATCCTAATAAATCACCAATTGAGTCTGACTTACTGAAATCTATATAATATTTTGAAGTAAGCTCAGCTTTCATTGTATTGTTATTACCTTTTAGCGTTATATTGTCTTTTCCCATTTTATTTTGCAAAAATTCATTAATATGATCAATTTCATAAGAACCTGTGGGTAGAGTGCAAACTTCCAAGTCTGTAAACTTCCCACTGGCATCTTTTCCTTTATAATAATGTAATAAGTTATTTTTACCTTCCGTAACATTGGGAATAGAGTTGTAAGTTGTAAAATCCAACAGTGCTGCCTCCCAAAATCTTCCTTTTTGCAAGCGTAACGCTGGAAAAAGGATACTTCGTAAAGTGGACGATTTTCCTGTTAATGATACCGTATAGGAAGACATCTCAATAGTGACTGATACTTTTAGCTAGGAATTCCAAACATAAATGGCCGCATATTGAAGTATTATCAGGTTGTTCTCTTTTATAGTTGTAATATATGTTTTTAGCAGATTTAAAGTAATGTTCAAGTTCTTTAGGTGGTGGCAAATTTCCAAAACTATCAAAATAATATACATTACTATTTAGTTTCTTATAACACACCCAATGGGTGCCGGACCCTTCAGTATTATCCAAATTTACGATTCCAGTCTCATTTTTCCATATTTTCTTTGGTAAACTGTCTTTCATAAATACTCCGCGGAAAAATGGTATTTTTAAACAGGAAATATATTTAAATAATTCAACATTAGTCAACGCTTTATGTGGTATAACCAATTGATTTCTTTTATTTAATATGCACGATACGGTCTTAGGTATAGACCAGCCCCGTTTTTTACCATTGACCATATTGTCGGTTTTTTATTATTTTTCCTCGGAGAACGTCTTTTTAGTCTAATATTACCACCATGTTTTCTCTTGGTTGATCCTTTTTTATTCTTACCCCTCCTTTTTCCACCTCCTACCGCTGTTTTAGCCTTCATACCTGCTGTTACCGCTAAAGCTGCTGCTTTTTCCGCAATACTAGCGTCACTAGACTTTACTCGTTGCCAAGCTATATTCGCTAGCTTTTTATCAGCGATTGACCTATTTTTTGAATCGGTAAACGTGGAATATGCGATATCGTGTTCTTTACAAGCCTGATCTAACTTATTTATGCCTGGATCACCTCTTTCCAGTCGTTTTTTCAATTTAGTTCCTGGTCCGCAATACTGATAACCTCCCGGTATGTGAAATTCGTATGGTAAAGCGTCTATTGCTCTGTTTACGATAGATCCTACTGGAATACGATTTAAAGCTTTACTTAACAGAGAAACCGCTGTGGACGTGATACCGCCTCCTTTCCGTATAGTGTCTCGATATGGACTGGTGTAATGAAACGCCATGATTGTCTTTTATATTCGAAAAGCGTAACCCATGTGTTACCTCTATGACAGGTTGCACATAAATGATGTAATATATGGTGTTATTTAATTAAATATCAAAATCACCCCAATCTGATGATCTAAACTTTTGTGTGTTATGATTAAAAAAATATTTATAAAGAATTTCTTGTTTAATCCATGTATTTCTCATTTTTTCGTCAATAGGTTTATGTTGTCCTGCTGCAATATAATTATGCATATCAAATAATAAATTACCTATTACTTTAACAAGAAAATTAACAGTTACAGCGTTATTGGCATAATCAGGGTCTGCAACATTTGTTAATCGTTTGTTATCACAATTCCACCATTTTTTTCCAGTTGGCTCTAATTGTATTATCTGTTCATAAGTAACAGCATCACCAGGCTTTTCACCAATACCTAAATTTGTCAATAACTTTCCTTTACCATCCCAAACATAATTGTTTTCTTCAAGCAAAGTAAACTTTTTATTTCCTTGTACAAATACATCTCCTTGACGTGTTACTACTTGGTTTTGTTTCACAAAACCGGAGGTTTCTTGTTTTAAAGTTTCCTTCATTTGACCCACCGTTGCACCATCTGATGGTGCAAAACCATCTTTTACATTCGCTAAACAATTACCAAGACAGTCAATAACTCCTACATCACGTGTAATACAATGATCTTTGATGTATTTTAAATTTACAGCATCATTTTCATTTTTTGGATAACCTATATCCTTAATAACAAATTTATAAAAAGAAAACCCATCTTTTGTCTTTTCAGGTATTATAGAATGTAAATAGCGTCTATTTATGCTGTCTTTTTCATCTACAGGGTCTGCTACGTTAGATATACGTCGATTTTCAGCATTATACGTTTTTCCATCGAATTTTAACGTATTTTTCAATTCCGATGATAAATAACCTCTGTTTATTGCATCAGCGTTTTGATTTGGCTTACCGACGTTGGAAATTCTATGATTACCCGCGTTATATGTGTTTTTGTCTAGTTTCAGTGTTGGTAATATCTCTTTTTTTAATACTTTTAAATTTATTGCATCATTTTCATCTGTGGGATCATTAATGTTTTTTAACCGTTTATTACTAATATCATAATCTCCATCAGGTGTTTGTGGTAAGCCAGCACCTCTTTTTAAAGTATTAAAGTAATATAATCCATCCGAGGAATATCGTCCGAACTTGTCAACACTCATGGTGCAACTGAATAACATTCTAGAGTGTAACCCATTTTTATAATATTAGTCTCGATTTCTAACCCATATCAGTTTTTATACAAATTCTTAGTCTTTATCAGTTACATTTTCATCGCTCCCGGGACATTTAAAATATTTAAAATTTCCACTAACTAATGCTCCGTCTGATTCATTTCGAAACACATGATTTTTATGAATAAATTGTTCACCAGACAATTTTCTAAATCCGCTAAATGAATTTGGATCTGCAATTAATATATTTTGATAATCATTTACATCCATTAATTTAAATCTTTGCTTATTATAAATAAACTCTTTATTTGCACTGTCATATTGTAATGTTTGTCCTACAGTTGCAGCATCATTTGGATCTCTTCCATTATGCAAGTTTTTTATTACTTTATTTTTACATGTAAAAAATCTAAAAGAATGATCTGGATCTAGATGTACGGTTTGTGATAAAGCAGCTGCATCATGTTTTTCATAACCCCATCCCATATTTGATAACCCTTTACCCATGCAATCCCAAGCATTATTTTTGTATGTTAATAAATTAAATTTTTCATTACCTTGAACAAATTCATCCCCTTGCTTTGATACTACTTGATCTTGTTTTACAAAAGAGGTTGTTTCTTGTTTTAAGGTTTCCATCATTTGACCCACTGTTGCACCATCTGATGGTGCCGAACCATCTTTAACATTCGCTAAACAATTACCTAGACAATCAATAACTCCTACATCACGTGTAATACAATGATCTTTTATATATTTTAAATTTACAGCATCATTTTCATTTTTCGGATAACCTATATCGTTAATAACAAATTTATAAAAAGAAAAACCGTCTTTTGTCTTTTCAGGTATTAATGAATGTAAATAGCGTCTATTTACGCTGTCTTTTGCATCTTTAGGATCATCTACGTTGGATATACGTTTATTTTCAGCAGTATACGTTTTTCCATTGAATTTTAGCGTATTTTTTAATTCTGATGATAAATAACCTTTGTTTATTGCATCAGCGTTTTGATTTGGCTTACCAACATTGACAATTCTATGATTACCTGCGTCATATGTGTTTTTCTGTAGTCTTAATGTTGGTGATATATTTTCTTTTAATACTTTTAAATTTATTGCATCGTTTTCATCTGTGGGATCTTTTATGTTTTTTAACCTTTTATTAGTTATATCATAATCTCCATCAGGTGTTTGTGGTAAACCAGCACCTCTTTTTAAATTATTTGCGTAATATAACCCATCCGAGGAGTAACGTCCGAACTTGTCGACACTCATGGTGCAACTGAATAGTAATCTAGGGAGTAACGCATTTTTATGAGATTACCCCACGGTTTCGGAGTTCATCCACTAAAGCCACCCATTCGTTTTCCAATCCAGTATGACCCGCTTCTTTAGCTTCATGTATTAGTTTCATTCTATCCACCAATTTATTGATATTATTGTAATAAATCACATTTGTGTTATATAGTTTCTTCATTAAACCTGTACCTGTAACAGATTTGTTTCTTTTTCTTGGTTCTGGAGCACTTATATCCAAAGTGGATGACACAAACCTTCGTTTTACAGGTTTTCTTGGCATTATCGGCATTGGTTGTCTTCTCGTTGTTGGTATTAACTTGGATACAAATACTCTATATTTTAAAGACCTAGATCTAAAAACTGGCTGGTCAGCTAAATACTTCCTCCTGTATGCATTGGTGTGTTCCAAAATCTGTTTATATGCTTCCATATCTTCTTCTTTAACTAACAATTCTAAAGGCTTTTTTTCAAATAATAATTCAAATAATCCTCTTGTGCCCTTATATCTTTGATTACCAACAATAATATTATCATCTTCATCAATGTTTACCGGGCTATTACCAACCATTAAACCTTCTTCTGTTAATCTTACTCCATAACTATGGTAGTTTTTATTAGGATTTATTCCAGCTAACATTTTTATCATGTATTTCCTTCCTAAAGGTCCTTTGTTATGAATGTTTTCACCCAACAAGCTTATGTTTGACGGACCTTCCCTTGCTTCTTCTTCTTTTTCCTCTTCACTAGCAGTTGATACATCTTCATGTCCTCTTTTAGCTTTTACTTCATATAATTCTCTTATACCACTATAGTCTGGTGATTCTAGCTCTCTTTCAGGTTCTTCACCGGTAAAACCACTATATGTAGAGGATTCCAGGTCTTCATCACTAAAATCTTCTGATTTTATATTTTCTCTTTCAAACTTTGTAATAGGTGCAATTGCATCTCCTTCCAAAACGGGTTTAGCAAATTTTTTGTTTAATTGTTTCAAGGGTTCAGTAATAGGTTTAAAAGTAGATTCAAGAAATTTCTCCCTTTCGCTAATACCTAATTTTAATGCTCTGTTTTTATCCCGAATAGAATCACTAAGTGATTTTATTTCCTTTATTAACTTTTCTTGGTTAACCATGTTTGTAGCAAGACGTGTTGTACAACAATGAATGTTTTACATCATGATCAGTGTATTAGTATAAAATTTATCAAATCCTATCCTGTATCGACCATTGTTTAGCGGTTGTTCCTTTATAATTGTTAAAAAACCCATACTTTTCAGCCAAGCCTTTCCACACAACTCTTTAAATCGTTCGAATGGCATATCCGCACTTACATGGTCATAATATATGTGTTTTAGGTTGGTTTCATCCTGTTTAAATACAATTAACATGTTTGCATTGTCTCTAATGAGCTGTTTCGGTATTTTGCTGTAAGTTTGACCAATATAAATGCTATCTATGTTGTTATGTCGACCATGGCGAAGTAATTTCTTATTGTATTTTGATTTTCACAAGATACGTCGTCAAATATGAATACTGAGAATGGTTTAGCCTCTTGCGGTTGCATGACACTCTCGCTCGCGTTGAATTTAAAATATTTAACTTCAGGCACATTATTGAGTATTTGTTCCAATAACTGATATTTTGGTTGTTGTAGTGACTTTGAAAATACATATAAATTATTGAAACGTAATCCTTTAGGGTTTGTAATCAAATTGAATACTACATTTGTTTTTCCACAATTGGAAGACCGGTAACCAGACAACGCACCGTGTTTGGTAACAAAACACCGTGTTTCCAGTATTGAATTGAGAACCATCCACTGTGAGTTCATCTATATTATTAATAGTAAATTGTCTTTTTGCGGTATTATCTCCATCCTTTGTAATGGTTCAACCCAAAATGATGCTCTATCATTATATTAGATCCTTTTTAGGTATCCAAGAATCTTCCGTTTTATTAAATCCTAACCATCGTACTTTAACCTTATCCTTTTTTCGTTGCAACACCTTTTCAACTAAAATATACATCACCTACTGTTGATTTTAACATTTCATGTCCATAAAACCCTCCTTCAAGCAATTGTCCTTTATTATCTTTTAAAATGTAAGTTTCTGGTACTGTAGGTTGCACCTTAAATACGGTAAATACCTCATTTGTCCAGTTCGGAAGATATCTTTTACTGAATACACCTTTGTATTTGCTTATTCGCACTTTATCGCCAACATTAAACCTTTTAGGCTTTAGTTTTTCAACTTTTGGTTTAGTATTCATTTTTATACGTTTTAATACAAGTTTTTCATTTTTATTAGTCACCTGGCTTGGTTTCATACCGATAGTTCTATGAAACTTGTTATTGTAATCGCTTATAAGTTTTGGTAACACATCAATCCATACGTGTGATCCTCTGTTGGAAAACATCTTATACATCGCACCTTTTAAAGTTCTGTTAAATCTTTCAATTATTGATGCTTTTACCTCTGATTGGTTGAGTAATGGTTAATGTTGTGTTTTTTCATTAAATTTGCAAATTCCTTATTAAAATATTCTTTTCCATCATCAGTTTGTAATGTTTTATAGTATGTTTGTCTCTTTGTATAGCTGTTTCCATTGCTTTTGTACACACTTTACCGCTTTTATCTTTTAGTGGTAAAGCATCTGCCATTTTTGAAAAACAATTAATAATAGTCAATATGTATTTAAATCCTCTATTTTGTTTACTATAAGGAATCATTTCGATTAAATCCGCTTGATATAAATCATTTATTCCTTTTATCACTGTATTTCTTCGTGGAAACTTTCTTCTTGCAGGTTTATGAAGTTCGTTGACAATTTCTTGCTTCAAGTTCTTCATATTGCAGGTTTGAATGTTTCATGTATCATATGTATAATCACAATGAATGTTGTCTTGAATATTCACATCATTTATATAGGTCAAGGTCATCCAAACTTGTGTAAAAAAATGGGGAACACGGCGTTTGACTTGCCGTGTTCCCCATTTTTTTACGGAAGGAGAAAGGAATAAGGTCAAAGTTGTAGAAGGACGAAGAATAGGTTACTAGTTGATAGGGTTTAGAGAGTAGTGGCCGAAAGGAAGAGTATGGATTTTATCCGGCATAATATGCCTTTTATCATCTTGAGCTGATAGTGCTCTTTTAACTTCAGTGACACTGTAGACCTCATGTTTAAAGCTTCTGATAGTGTTGAACGTTGCAGACATTGTAGAATCTTCAAACAAGCAGGTCTTGTAATGGTCAAATGTCACATGTTTCTTTAAGTATGATGTTTTGACTCCTTTAGCTTTCTTCACTGCCGGTATGTCATTTTCCATATACATCTTGAAGGAATATAATTTGGACATCAGCGCAACTATTTCCTCCAAAGGCATTCCATTTGCTTCATCTTTAAATTTTCCAATTACTTTTTTATTCTTTTCATTATAATTTGGATGGTTCTTTGGATAGTCAGAGAAGTCAAAGTCGTCTTTGTATGGGAAACTCCTTAGATCTTCATACATGTCCAAAGTCTTTAACCAGTAGATGAACGCGTCGGTATCCATGTATGCAACTCCAATGTTGTCTCTTCCGTAGTGTTTAACCATTTTGTTGTAATGGAAATCATACATCAGAGTTTTACTTATATCCAAAATCGACATTCCAATGTATAACGGACGATCCATCACTATTGTTGTTTTCTTCATACTAACGGCGACTAGATCTTCGTTTATAATCATGGATGTTCCAAAATTTGGTTTTTGCACTAATTTTTCCAATTTCCTAGGATCACTTACTAATTTTACAATCTTGTGTTTTCTTTTGTTTTCTAAGGTCTTCCCAAAGATGGCGTTGTTCATCAATTTATAAAAGTCCTTTTCAAATGCTGATGTTGCTGCTGCTCTTCTTGTAGTGTTGGAATCAATATATGGTTTCAACCAACAAGACTGGGTGAATTCAATTGCTCTATGAATTCTTACTAAACGTAGACCCAATTCAAGAGCTTGTTGAACTACCCAGTAGTGAGCCACATACCGATCTTTATTCTCCAAGGTCATCATCAATTTTGGCCATCTTCCTGTTGGTGAAACTTCAGTCTTGGCTAAGAGAGGCAAGTCGTAGTGATGATCATGAAGGTGCTCTGGATATTCAAAATCACAGTCCAAAATATAGCCTTTTGAACCATTCTTTGGAATCTGTGAGATGTCACCGATGGTGGCTGGGTCGATCCATTTGAAGTCAGCGTAGGGAAGCGGATTTGACATTGCCCAACCATAAAGGTTGTTTGCGTCAAAGTAGCCAAGGTAGACCGATGGTTGTCTCTCGTCGAAGCCTGGGATGTACTTATTGTTAGCTTTCACATGACGTGTTACAGCTTGTGTCAAACCGCCTCGTACACCAGATTCTATCATGAGCACCATATCAATATCTGTTAGAAGTTCTAATCGACAGTTGGTTGACTTTAGCATAGCTTGCCATGCTAATCCTGGAGATGTGTACGAGTGTAGAGGGTCCAGTCCATAGGCGGAGAAGCAGGTGTTTTGAAATTCTTCCATCACATCGCACAGCAGAGTTACATCCAATTTTATGTAAAAGTCAGAATATTCCCCTAAGGTTTGAATGTTTAGTTGGTTCCAAACATTACAAGCATGATTGTAGTCTTCAACGGTGATTGCACTTTCATTTAACTTGCTATTGAAGGCTTCAATCGGTGGCAGACTGGTTTCTTTAAATTTTTCTACAGAAGTTATGTAATCATAGGGGAACACTCCTTTACGCATTACTAAGTCCAATTTATCTTCAGGTACAATTTTGCTGGTTTCTTTTAGGTCTTCTCTTCTTAGGTTCTCAGACAATTTACTCAAACTAGATGACATAAATCTATAAGAGTCTACGAAGCGAAGTTTAATTTTACCTACTGTTTTTGAGAAACTGATGTACTTCTCCAATGTTTCAGCTAATACTTCAATTTTTCCATCATCTCGTCCTAACTCTGGGATAATAAAGTGAGAGTCATAGCCGCTAAGATTGTGTAACACGACAGGGATAAAGTTTGGCAGTTTGTAATTTATATTGCATGAATTACAAGCAGCTCCTCTGTATAACCCTGTCAGGTGATCGTGATCTCTTACTTTTTGATTTTCTTCACTGAAGCTCTTCTTGCATAAATAACATCTTGTTGCCGAATTGCATTCTTCTTGTTGATTTTGGTTCAAAGGTTCCATAGGTACAACATTACCGTATAAGCGTTGCGCCTTTTCAGCAATGTCGTACAACTGGTCTACAAAATACTTAGCGGCTTCTTCACCACGGTAGAGTATTGGAGTGGATGTTAAGCCATAGTCTTGCAATTGTTCTTCAGGTAAAGTAGATTTTACCAATAAGCAAAAACTGTTAGGTTGATGCAATTGATATTTGGTTCTTCTAGTTACTTCACCATCCGGAAGTTCCTGTGGCACTAACGTGGATTCAAAGTCAGCGTAGATAACTAGTGGAATCCGGTATTGGTGAACTGTTTTATTGAACTGGACAAATGCTCTAGATGGTGGTGGCAGACTAATCTTCACTTCATAGTTGTCATTACAAAGACGTTGGTGTTCTGACAACCACTCTGATCCTCCACGTCTCAAGTCTTTATTTGTGAAACAAAAGCATCTCTTACACACTGTTACTCTAATTTTCTTTTTAGTCACTTGTCGTCCAACCAAAGTTTCAAAGTTCTTGATGTAAACATAATGTGATATTTCACCTTTGGTCAATAGCAGCAAATCTGTATGATTTTGACGTTCAGTCTTTGTGACTCGTAACGGGTATACGTTATTTGATTCGTCTAAACCAAACACATTAACTGAAACTCCTGGGTTTTTTCTTTCAAATTTAGCAACATCATTAAGACTAACAGGATATGACATACCTTGGAAGTTATAGTGGTGTTGAACAGCTTCGTATGCTATGCTAGGTCTAATGGCATTATGTCCCACATATTTTGCTAACATTGCATACCGGAAACATTCATTATCCTCATTTTTCACATTGATACATGATCTTGTATCTCGGATCACCTTTGGTAGAGGGATAAAGCTGCTTCCTCTCATACCATATCCATGCTTGTGAACCCTCACATCCATACCTTCAATTGATGATAGCGTCCAGCCGGATCCTCTTCCTTCATGTTCTTGAAGTTTTACTAGCAGTTCAACCAAACATTCTTCTAAAATTTCGTTGATATCAGATGTGGTTGTAAGGGTTCGGTTTTTAGCAATGAATGCTCTCGGTGAATTTTCGCCATCGGTATTAGTAAACATAGCCTCCAACACCAATCCAAATTTAATAAAGTTCAATCTTGCCAATTCTTCCGTCAATGTTTTTACAACTAGTTTTTTAGCTTGAATTATAAAATTTTCCAATTCTAATTGCACGTTATTAATTTTGAAATGAATTACAACTGGTCCTGGCAAGGCTGTAGTACGCAGTTGTCTTATATCTTCCATATCCTCTTCTTGGGTACGCAGTTGTCTTACATCTTCCACTTCTTCTTCCGTATCTTCTTCTTCCATTTTCTCTTCTTGAATAAATCCTCCAGCTGTAGATGGTCCAGCTCCGGCAAATTGAATAACACTTGGTCTTCTTCTTTGCATTAACTGTAAATAGCTAGCCCAGTCCTTCTGCTTATGGGGTTTTTCCAAAAACCGATCAATCGCATCCAAGTCTTCTTCACTTACTACAATCTCTTCTTTTCTGTCCTCTTCACGATGCAATTCTCGGTGTAACTGTAGATAGCTATCACAGTCGTCCATCTGCTTCTGGCAGTTTTCCAATAACCGATCAAACGCATCCAAGTCTTCTTCACTTACAACAATCTCTTCTTTTCTGTTCTCTTCATGATGCAATTCTCGGTGTAAAACAAAGATATCTTCATCTTGGAAAAACTCACCACAAATATCGCAAAGAGCCATTTTTTTTACAGTTTGGCTTTGAGTGTGCACTCGGTGAATGTCCACGCAATAATGAGCAGCGCGCTCAACCGGGTCCCTTTATACCCGAGGTTGAAGGGTGGGGGAAGGTGACGTCATATACATCCAGTTTATCAATCATGTAGTAGATTTGGCTTTTAAACACCCATTTTCAATTTATTCTTCAACAGGTTTGATAAACCAATGATCTTTGGTCTAAATCCACTACTTTGTACAAATTTTTTTTGTTTGGGCACTTCTCGTCCGGAGCAAAAAACTTTTTGGTCAAGGTCAAAATTTTTTCTCAAAAAAGTCCGGGGGGGGGGTAGGGTGGGGGGGGGTTTCGCACTTTTTGCCGGGGGGGGGGGGGGTTCGCACTTTTTGTCTGGGGGGGGGGTTCGCACTTTTTGTCGGGGGGGGGGGGTTCGCACTTTTTGCCGGGGGGGGGGGGTTCGCACTTTTTGTCGGGGGGGGGGGGTTCGCACTTTTTGTCGGGGGGGGGGGGGGTTCGCACTTTTTGCCGGGGGGGGGGGGTTCGCACTTTTTGTCGGGGGGGGGGGGGGGGTTCGCACTTTTTGCCCGGGGGGGGGGGGTTCGCACTTTTTGTCGGGGGGGGGGGGGGGGTTCGCACTTTTTGTCGGGGGGGGGGGGGGGTTCGCACTTTTTGCCCGGGGGGGGGGGTTCGCACTTTTTGCCGGGGGGGGGGGGTTCGCACTTTTTGTCGGGGGGGGGGGGTTCGCACTTTTTGCCGGGGGGGGGGGGGTTCGCACTTTTTGTGGGGGGGGGTCAGGTAAGTTAAGTGGGTCAAGGTCACCCACGACACTTGTACTCTAAGTGTTGGCTGTACCCCCACCACAACTGGGTCCCTAGGCTGCACAACACCGCTTCGCCAGTATGTCTCCGGCTTCCATGCGGTGCGTCTCGCTGTTCCGTAGCTCTCTATATGTAAGTAATTTTACAAGTTCTGAATGTAGGTCACTACACTTTAACTCTGGGACGATATCGACTTGTAGTATTTCAGTGTTTTGACTCAAGGTCATCACACTTTAACTCTAGCACATCGGTTATCGTACCAGAGGTGCTCAATAACCTAACTTGTAATGTTTAGGGTGGCGTTTGCACGCCACATGGTATCGCCATGACTGTCCAGTCCAAGTTTTGAGTTAAATTAATTTTACTGTAATCTTTTCCATTTCCGCTTCGTTTTGCCAAAGTATAAGGTGTCGCTTAATATAGTGGTATTTCTCTAAAGTTATAGGGAGATTGCAGGGATACGATTAGTTTATTTAGGAGACTCTTTATCTTGGAGTTTAACACAATTTCCACTTTGACTTTGCTTCCTTGGCTCTCACAGCCTAAGCTGTACAGAAATGTTTCTTCTAGCGCCAACTCGGGCCAAGAGAACAGTGTGTTGACTGTAGGACAGCTCATGGTGAAGTGATGCGATACTCCAGCGTTAAGCCTCACCTTCCCCCGCCACTGTGACCTTCCCCCACTCCTGCTGTTTCCCCCACCTCTTTTCCCTTGACTCGTGCGCTACAAGCAGTCTCTCAGTATTGTGTGGACTTTTGTGAGGAGACGCCATGTCGCGGGACACTTTGGGTAAGAAACTTAGCCGTGTTAAGACTTTATTAGTTGCTCACTGTCCACCACTGAAAGTTAAGAGAGTTTCAACTTTAGCTAAGTGGCGCAAACTGTTGCGCGGACACCCTAAGTTTTATACAAAACAGACTAATGTCAGTTTTACTGATGAGGATTTGTTTAAAATATTGGATGAAATGACTTTTCCTTGCAAAATTCAGTTAGTTACTCCCATTCCTGACAGTTTAGAGTCTTAGTCTCTTGAGCCAATATACCTAGAGTGCACGGGGCCGGACAGTCAGTCGCTCGGTGTCTGTCGTAGGGTGCACATCGCGGTTGCTACTCCGATTCCTGACAATTTCAGGTAGTTCAAGGTCACCACACTTAAACTCTGGTAAATACACATTAAACAGTTGTACTAAAAGTAAATTTTTCTAAGTGTTGACTCAAATCTGAAGATTCTTTAGATACATCTTTAAAAACAATCCTAAGTCTCAAATTTACAGTCAACCTCAAGGTCATCACACTTTAACATGTAAATTTAAGGTAGCACCGAAACAGTGCTACCTGACTTGGCATTTTTAAGTTTCCCAAGATCATCGCAATTCCCCCACCACTTCCCATATACCTAGAGTGCGCGGAGCCGAACAGCCAGTCGCTCGGTGTCTGTCTTAGGGTGCGCATCGCGGTTGCAGTAATGGTCGAATGGGGGCTTCTGGGTCAGTTCAAGGTCACCCGAGCGGTGTCACATGACGGTTTAGGCAGAGTCACGTTGCAAACTTCAAGTTTCCTCAGCACTTTTGCTGTTTCTCGTCGCAATTTCGCTCCAAGTTGTCAAGGTCATGGTAACTGTGACTGAAACTCGGAGCGTAGTGCGAGAAACAGCAAAAGTGCCAAAAAATTTTAGGTTTCAGCGTGACCTTGACCTTTGTGACATCGATGACGTCATCTTGGTGACGTAAGGGGTGATGACGTCATCAGCACGTTATTTTTGTGACGTCATGGGTGTGACGTCAAGGAAGTGACGTCATTGGTGATGACGTCATCGATGATGCAATCGATGACGTCATCAATGAGGTCATTGACCTCGATGACGTCATCGATGACGTCATCCCTCAGGTGACCTTGAACTGAGCCAAAAGCCCCCATTCCCCACTACTTAAATCGTCTTTAGAGTCTTCAGTGTTTGATGTAGAAGAAGACATCGAGAGTAGTTCTGATCTCACGATATTCTTAGAAGAACTGGCGATAGGCTTGATGTTGTCTTCAGGTTTTACACTTTCTAGACATTTCTTCTTTGGAGGTGGCGAGGAATCACTTCTCTGCTTCACTCTGCAGTGATTAAGATGTCGGCTTACATTTGTCAAAGTAATCAGTTTTCCGCAGTTATCACAAGGTCTCTGGGGCTGAATAGTGTTCGGTTTCTCTTTACAACATATTTTCAAGTGGCGCGAAAGGTTTGTTGATGATATGGTCTTCTTACATCTGTCGCAGATCTTTCTCTTCATTTTATACAAATATCAATGCCTGCAACACGTATATCACTCGTTACAACTTGTTGAAATTGATCCACTTTTGTGTTATCCTAAATTAACACTTCCGTATAGCGTAGATGATCCTCACACCGCAATGGGCGAGAACTGAATGATGGAGTCTCCGATGACTCCTCCTTTTAAAACTTATTTTCACTGGATTTAAAATTATTTAAATTTTAACCAAAATAATGCAAATTACAGCCTTTGTAATTACTGCAATGTAACAGTCCCAATAGCGTAGACGATCTTCACACCGCAATGGTCGAGAACTGAATGATGGAGTCTCCGATGACTCCTCCTTTTATAACCTCTTTTTCTCTGGATTTAAAATTTTTCAATTTTAACCAAAATAATGCAAATTACAGCCTGTGTAATTACTGCAATGTAACAGTCCGAATAGCGTAGATGATCTTCACACCGCAATGGTTGAGAACTGAATGATGGAGTCTCCGATGACTCCTCCTTTTATAACCTCTTTTTCTCTGGATTTAAAATTTTTCAATTTTAACCAAAATAATGCAAATTACAGCCTGTGTAATTACTGCAATGTAACCGTCCCAATAGCGTAGACGATCTTCACACCGCAATGGTCGAGAACTGAATGATGGAGTCTCCGATGACTCCTCCTTTTATAACCTCTTTTTCTCTGGATTTAAAATTTTTCAATTTTAACCAAAATAATGCAAATTACAGCCTGTGTAATTACTGCAATGTAATCGTCCGAATAGCGTAGATGATCTTCACACCACAATGGTCGAGAACTGAATGATGGAGTCTCCGATGACTCCTCCTTTTATAACCTCTTTTTCTCTGGATTTAAAATTTTTCAATTTTAACCAAAATAATGCAAATTACAGCCTGTGTAATTACTGCAATGTTACCGTCCGTATAGCGTAGATGATCTTCACACCGCAATGGCCGAAAACCGAATTATGGAACCTCCAAAGGCTCCTCATGTTATAAATTTTTCTCGATTTACGACCTCATAGCGAATGTCCATATAGGGACTATCCTATTACGGTAGTTGCCGTGGTAAAACTTAAGCCCGGGAACAAGTTACGTTTTCATTTAGAGGTTCCCAGAAGCCAATCTTTAAAGCGATAAATTTTAAAGATCTCAAATTTTGTTGAAATTTGTTATGAAGGTGTAAGACCAGGTCTATTTTCTTTCGTTCGCGAACCAGCATTATAGGGTTATGGAAACGGGGTTTTATAGGATTTCAAAGGGTTAAAAATGAGTTTTCCTGCATTTTTGGATCTTAATTTCAAATTCAGATATTTTAACTAAAATAATTTAAAAGAACTTAAAAAAACTAACAATTTAGTTTTTGAATTTTTAACATTGCTCAACAGATTACGGAGAAAAACCAAAATTAGGTTTCCAATATTAATCTAATGGTAAATAAACAAAACCGTGTATCGCATTTATTTATTGACATACTTAAATAAAATTTGGTGTCTAGTGACATATATAGGAAGCCAACGACTACGGCCTTACTTGTAATGCATTCGAACTCAAACCATCCATTGTGTCAAAATGGCTGTATTTTACTCTTTAATCCATAGACTAATAATACACCGTTAAACAGTCTCAACTTTAAGAAAGAAAAAGAAATAATACAATATTTTGTATTTAAAAATTGATATAAAAATAAAACCACAGAAAGAATGATAATCCGGAAAATAAGAAAACAAATTATGATGATGTGCGCCTATCATATAACTCTAAAATGAAGAAGCGGTTAGGAAAACTTTAAAAAATTCTAACATAAAATAGGCTACAGCGAAAAATAATGCTTTCAACCTTATTTGTGCAAAATTTTAAGATAGTAAAAAAACAATTTGAAAGATAAATATCTTAAATCTGGCATATAGAAAATTAATTGCACTGAGTGTAAGAAATACTGCATTGGCCAGACACTACAAACTTAGAGTAAGGGTTAAAGAACATTTACTAGCCCTTAGATAAAAACAACACCAGAATGCAATCAAACTTTGCGGAGCATCTATTAAATACAGACATGAATATAAAATCCTAGAAGGAAACTTGTCAATCTTGTAATACGAAAGAAATCAAGAAAAACTTAATGTGAAAGAAAAAATGTATATACTCTTAAATTACAAGAAAGATCCAGAAAATATTTTAAATGCAATGCAAATTCTACAAGCACATCCTCTCTTTGGAATAATCAATGAATTAAAAAACAACTAAAAATACTGTTATACATATGTAGAGTCAAAAATGTTGTATGTTATTCCATATAATTCATTATTCTATATGCTTTATATATTTATTTCATTTATCATATTTTTTTTAGCATATTAATGTTTCAAATTAATATATAAGAAAATAAGGTGAGATTAGATGACTCTGAATATGGCCTTTTAGGTTGAAACTAGTTAGTCTACATACTCATTCTTATAGTGTTTATGGGAAATAATCTAAAATTTCCTTTGGAAATTCACTGAGTTCGCAGGTCTACTGCGACAGGTGTATTTTAACTTATAACCAAATTCATACAAATTACAGTTATTACCGGTATGTTTTTTCTTAATTATTGCAATTTAATCTTACTGTATAGTGCAAATGATTTTCTCACCACATTCGTTGAAGACTGAATGAAGGCTCCTCAAATGGTTCCTCCTTTGATCATTGAACTTGACATTTCTAAAACCTAAACAAACATTAAGAGGGCGTTAGAGTGCCGATATGTTGGAATTTTTTTCCCTATAAGAGCAATGTTAAGCTTGTCTCTGCCATTTGTCATATATATATTTTAATTCTTTGTTCGATTAGTTCAGAATAAATTGTGTTTGGATATTAATTAAACTAACTGTGTTTTTTTAAATCGATACTTTGTAAATATTTTATAAAATTCTGTAAAAATTTGTTTAAGTAATAAAAAAGCTTACTTTTATTTCCAATGAGTAAACTATAGGCCTACTTGTTATTAAAACGCTCCCTTGCAAACCCACCCGTCTTGATAAACTCTTTAATTAGAGCTATAAACTATAATTTCTTTTAACAAATTAAGGAGTCAATGCGTTTTTATTTAACATTACTGTTATGAAGTAAAAAAGGTATTTGGATTAATTCCATTGTTTCTTCCATCTTCACCTTTGGGTTAGTAGCTCAGTCGTCTATGTTAACCATACGGGTCTTCGGTATAATATAGTAGATATTTAAATTTAATTTTGCTAAGAGATTTATTTCTATCAATTGATAAAACAATTTAACACATATGTAGACAAAATAGAAAATTTATGAGTATATAAAAATATAAAAATGGAGAGAAAATTATTTCATGAAACGAACAATCAAAGAAAAATAAATGTCGTAAAACTAAAATCTATCTCCTATTCATATTTAATATGCGACACGGTTTTTTGTACAAGGAACTGCTACCACAGTTTTCAACCGATTTTAATGATTTTGTATCATTGGATTGAGGTCAGCGTGAAGTTGTTTCTAGAGTAAATTGGAAAATATCAATTCAAAAGGAAGGGCCCTACGAGCCCTTAAGGTTTTATTTTTCCCATATGATTAACATTGGTAAAGAAACTTATTGGTTTTCAAGTAAAAAAGCTGTAAAGTGTAAACACCAGATATCAGCGAAAGTACTATCCACCTGTTCACACGAAAGACGTAATGTTAAAGCGCGGAGTGTACCTGGTCAACGAACTGCATTAATTACGCACGTGAAAAATATTTTGATCAAAATTTGAGTGTTTCACAAATTATGGAATGAACTGAGTGGTCCCAAATTAAAGGTTTTGGCAAAGGGACTGAAGAAAAAATAACGAAATGTAAAAAAGCTATGAGGGAATGATGAATAATTTCAAACGTCCTTCAGAAGAAAAGCATGTAGATAGAAGATCACAATTAACATCAAAATAACATGACAATGTCTGTTTGATTTAATTTTAAAACGATAGCTAGATAACGTCAATGAGTGAATACGATCTTTTAATTAATTTTAGACTTCTATATTAAATTTTGTGGGGGTTGTTATTGACAAGAAAACTTGCTAGAAGCGCCACTGTTTGTTCAATTATTGATTCATAATATTTATGATTGGTTAATCAAGAAAGTAGAGTAGTTTTATAATCCATAGTGTGCCGAACTGTATTGAACGACGTTTAATTGTGACATAAGTGTTGGCGGTGTTGGTTGCCGGACACGTTATCTATCTCATTGCCATTATAATGGGTATATTAATAAATTATTCTTACTCAAATTATGATATAATTTACACATATTAAAACTTATGTTTTCACTTAGAGATTTGGAGGTAATAGGTTGAGACTAATTAATATTTTCTCATAATGGGAAATTGAAATTATTACATGGAATTATTGGGTAAAACAAGGGCATTCAGCTAGAGTCAAATTCTTACTATCAATGTATCAAAGTGAATAATATGTAAAGCTAGCTGACTGGGGGGCTTCTGTCTGTAAGCGACTATATGTAGACACCGGGAAGGCCGGGACACCTGGGAAGGCCGGATGTAAGGGGGATGACGTACATCTTCCCCAAGGCCTATTCCTTCCCCTCCTCTTCACCAGGTGTTTAATATCACGCAATATTTTAGTTCATTGATTCATTTCGTTTCCATCCACCGAGGCAAGAAGTCGATGTATTCATTCACCTTACTGGATGGTTCTTTTCCTATTGAATCTGAGGTAACCTTGTTTTAATTCAGATATATCATTGTTAGTTGTGATGATTTACAGTCATATCCTTTTTATGGTTTTTTTTTAGGAAACAAAACTTTTATAATTTACGATGCACTACCCATAGTAAATTCTGGTTCAGTTAGGTTAATTATGTTGAATAAAAATATTTACTTTATATTTAACGTAAGGATAGTACTTAAATTTGTTATAATATGATACTAAAATAAAATTGTGATGATTGGAAATATTTGATTTGAAGAGAAATCATCCTGCATGTTATTTAAGCCATGTATACGATCATTGTTAAACTAACAATACATGAACTCTAGACGTATTTTAAAGTTTAGATGCAACAATCGCTCTCTCAGTCTTTACAACAATATTTAAATGTAATAGAAAACTGCAAAGTTTGTATTTGTATAAATAACTTTTTACTGCCGAAAATAAGCGAATTGTCTGCTAACATAGAAACAGTTTAGTTTTCATGTAAATAAATATGTGTCAAATTTTTCTAACACGTATGATGAATCAGGGAACTCTAGTTAATGTTATGTCAAGAGTACAAGATGTTAATAAGATTTTATCAACATTCACCCATAGTAAACACTACAATTTATTATTATTCACTAAATTAAACGCGAATGAGATGTAAATGTCGTATGAGGAATAAATTATGACGTATCTGAATTTTTAGGCTTGTGCACCTTACAAACACATTAAAAATATGGCTTACAATAGTTAATAATTTTTAGAAATATTGTTATTGTTTAGTAAAATAGTAATAGAGTTAATTCTTACTGTATTACTCAAATGGTTGCATTAGTCTTTCTAATGTAAATACTGTTATTTAATATTTTATCCATATTCCTCGAATTTTATAACCACCACGTCTTCATTCATACAACAAATAAAGTATATTTTTTAGTCTTTAAATATATTACTAGTGTACATGTGGTTCGAAATGGAGCAATTTATTTTCAATAAGTAATGGAGCAATTCATTTCAATAACAACTTTTTTTGTAGGTCTGCATACATACACTGTGTAATTTTTATCAAAATTACCTTGGTATTTCGCGTAGCTTAAAAGCCTACATATAGTCGCTTACAGACAGAAGCCCCCCAGTCAGCTAGCTTTACATATTATTCACTTTGATACATTGATAGTAAGAATTTGACTCTAGCTGAATGCCCTTGTTTTACCCAATAATTCCATGTAATAATTTCAATTTACCATTATGAGAAAATATTAATTAGTCTCAACCTATTACCTCCAAATCTCTAAGTGAAAACATAAGTTTTAATATGTGTAAATTATATCATAATTTGAGTAAGAATAATTTATTAATATACCCATTATAATGGCAATGAGATAGATAACGTGTCCGGCAACCAACACCGCCAACACTTATGTCACAATTAAACGTCGTTCAATACAGTTCGGCACACTATGGATTATAAAACTACTCTATTTTCTTGATTAACCAATCATAAATATTATGAATCAATAATTGAACAAACAGTGGCGCTTCTAGCAAGTTTTCTTGTCAATAACAACCCCCACAAAATTTAATATAGAAGTCTAAAATTAATTAAAAGATCGTATTCACTCATTGACGTTATCTAGCTATCGTTTTAAAATTAAATCAAACAGACATTGTCATGTTATTTTGATGTTAATTGTGATCTTCTATCTACATGCTTTTCTTCTGAAGGACGTTTGAAATTATTCATCATTCCCTCATAGCTTTTTTACATTTCGTTATTTTTTCTTCAGTCCCTTTGCCAAAACCTTTAATTTGGGACCACTCAGTTCATTCCATAATTTGTGAAACACTCAAATTTTGATCAAAATATTTTTCACGTGCGTAATTAATGCAGTTCGTTGACCAGGTACACTCCGCGCTTTAACATTACGTCTTTCGTGTGAACAGGTGGATAGTACTTTCGCTGATATCTGGTGTTTACACTTTACAGCTTTTTTACTTGAAAACCAATAAGTTTCTTTACCAATGTTAATCATATGGGAAAAATAAAACCTTAAGGGCTCGTAGGGCCCTTCCTTTTGAATTGATATTTTCCAATTTACTCTAGAAACAACTTCACGCTGACCTCAATCCAATGATACAAAATCATTAAAATCGGTTGAAAACTGTGGTAGCAGTTCCTTGTACAAAAAACCGTGTCGCATATTAAATATGAATAGGAGATAGATTTTAGTTTTACGACATTTATTTTTCTTTGATTGTTCGTTTCATGAAATAATTTTCTCTCCATTTTTATATTTTTATATACTCATAAATTTTCTATTTTGTCTACATATGTGTTAAATTGTTTTATCAATTGATAGAAATAAATCTCTTAGCAAAATTAAATTTAAATATCTACTATATTATACCGAAGACCCGTATGGTTAACATAGACGACTGAGCTACTAACCCAAAGGTGAAGATGGAAGAAACAATGGAATTAATCCAAATACCTTTTTTACTTCATAACAGTAATGTTAAATAAAAACGCATTGACTCCTTAATTTGTTAAAAGAAATTATAGTTTATAGCTCTAATTAAAGAGTTTATCAAGACGGGTGGGTTTGCAAGGGAGCGTTTTAATAACAAGTAGGCCTATAGTTTACTCATTGGAAATAAAAGTAAGCTTTTTTATTACTTAAACAAATTTTTACAGAATTTTATAAAATATTTACAAAGTATCGATTTAAAAAAACACAGTTAGTTTAATTAATATCCAAACACAATTTATTCTGAACTAATCGAACAAAGAATTAAAATATATATATGACAAATGGCAGAGACAAGCTTAACATTGCTCTTATAGGGAAAAAAATTCCAACATATCGGCACTCTAACGCCCTCTTAATGTTTGTTTAGGTTTTAGAAATGTCAAGTTCAATGATCAAAGGAGGAACCATTTGAGGAGCCTTCATTCAGTCTTCAACGAATGTGGTGAGAAAATCATTTGCACTATACAGTAAGATTAAATTGCAATAATTAAGAAAAAACATACCGGTAATAACTGTAATTTGTATGAATTTGGTTATAAGTTAAAATACACCTGTCGCAGTAGACCTGCGAACTCAGTGAATTTCCAAAGGAAATTTTAGATTATTTCCCATAAACACTATAAGAATGAGTATGTAGACTAACTAGTTTCAACCTAAAAGGCCATATTCAGAGTCATCTAATCTCACCTTATTTTCTTATATATTAATTTGAAACATTAATATGCTAAAAAAAATATGATAAATGAAATAAATATATAAAGCATATAGAATAATGAATTATATGGAATAACATACAACATTTTTGACTCTACATATGTATAACATTATTTTTAGTTGTTTTTTAATTCATTGATTATTCCAAAGAGAGGATGTGCTTGTAGAATTTGCATTGCATTTAAAATATTTTCTGGATCTTTCTTGTAATTTAAGAGTATATACATTTTTTCTTTCACATTAAGTTTTTCTTGATTTCTTTCGTATTACAAGATTGACAAGTTTCCTTCTAGGATTTTATATTCATGTCTGTATTTAATAGATGCTCCGCAAAGTTTGATTGCATTCTGGTGTTGTTTTTATCTAAGGGCTAGTAAATGTTCTTTAACCCTTACTCTAAGTTTGTAGTGTCTGGCCAATGCAGTATTTCTTACACTCAGTGCAATTAATTTTCTATATGCCAGATTTAAGATATTTATCTTTCAAATTGTTTTTTTACTATCTTAAAATTTTGCACAAATAAGGTTGAAAGCATTATTTTTCGCTGTAGCCTATTTTATGTTAGAATTTTTTAAAGTTTTCCTAACCGCTTCTTCATTTTAGAGTTATATGATAGGCGCACATCATCATAATTTGTTTTCTTATTTTCCGGATTATCATTCTTTCTGTGGTTTTATTTTTATATCAATTTTTAAATACAAAATATTGTATTATTTCTTTTTCTTTCTTAAAGTTGAGACTGTTTAACGGTGTATTATTAGTCTATGGATTAAAGAGTAAAATACAGCCATTTTGACACAATGGATGGTTTGAGTTCGAATGCATTACAAGTAAGGCCGTAGTCGTTGGCTTCCTATATATGTCACTAGACACCAAATTTTATTTAAGTATGTCAATAAATAAATGCGATACACGGTTTTGTTTATTTACCATTAGATTAATATTGGAAACCTAATTTTGGTTTTTCTCCGTAATCTGTTGAGCAATGTTAAAAATTCAAAAACTAAATTGTTAGTTTTTTTAAGTTCTTTTAAATTATTTTAGTTAAAATATCTGAATTTGAAATTAAGATCCAAAAATGCAGGAAAACTCATTTTTAACCCTTTGAAATCCTATAAAACCCCGTTTCCATAACCCTATAATGCTGGTTCGCGAACGAAAGAAAATAGACCTGGTCTTACACCTTCATACAAAATTTCAACAAAATTTGAGATCTTTAAAATTTATCGCTTTAAAGATTGGCTTCTGGGAACCTCTAAATGAAAACGTAACTTGTTCCCGGGCTTAAGTTTTACCACGGCAACTACCGTAATAGGATAGTCCCTATATGGACATTCGCTATGAGGTCGTAAATCGAGAAAAATTTATAACATGAGGAGCCTTTGGAGGTTCCATAATTCGGTTTTCGGCCATTGCGGTGTGAAGATCATCTACGCTATACGGACGGTAACATTGCAGTAATTACACAGGCTGTAATTTGCATTATTTTGGTTAAAATTGAAAAATTTTAAATCCAGAAAAAAAGAGGTTATAAAAGGAGGAGTCATCGGAGACTCCATCATTCAGTTCTCGACCATTGTGGTGTGAAGATCATCTACGCTATTCGGACGATTACATTGCAGTAATTACACAGGCTGTAATTTGCATTATTTTGGTTAAAATTGAAAAATTTTAAATCCAGAGAAAAAGAGGTTATAAAAGGAGGAGTCATCGGAGACTCCATCATTCAGTTCTCGACCATTGCGGTGTGAAGATCGTCTACGCTATTGGGACGGTTACATTGCAGTAATTACACAGGCTGTAATTTGCATTATTTTGGTTAAAATTGAAAAATTTTAAATCCAGAGAAAAAGAGGTTATAAAAGGAGGAGTCATCGGAGACTCCATCATTCAGTTCTCGACCATTGCGGTGTGAAGATCATCTACGCTATTCGGACTGTTACATTGCAGTAATTACACAGGCTGTAATTTGCATTATTTTGGTTAAAATTGAAAAATTTTAAATCCGGAGAAAAAGAGGTTATAAAAGGAGGAGTCATCGGAGACTCCATCATTCAGTTCTCGACCACTGCGGTGTGAAGATCATCTACGCTATTCGGACTGTTACATAGCAGTAATTACAAAGGCTGTAATTTGCATTATTTTGGTTAAAATTTAAATAATTTTAAATCCAGTGAAAATAAGTTTTAAAAGGAAGAGTCATCGGAGACTCCATCATTCAGTTCTCGCCCATTGCGGTGTGAGGATCATCTACGCTATACGGAAGTGTTAATTTAGGATAACACAAAAGTGGATCAATTTCAACAAGTTGTAACGAGTGATATACGTGTTGCAGGCATTGATATTTGTATAAAATGAAGAGAAAGATCTGCGACAGATGTAAGAAGACCATATCATCAACAAACCTTTCGCGCCACTTGAAAATATGTTGTAAAGAGAAACCGAACACTATTCAGCCCCAGAGACCTTGTGATAACTGCGGAAAACTGATTACTTTGACAAATGTAAGCCGACATCTTAATCACTGCAGAGTGAAGCAGAGAAGTGATTCCTCGCCACCTCCAAAGAAGAAATGTCTAGAAAGTGTAAAACCTGAAGACAACATCAAGCCTATCGCCTGTTCTTCTAAGAATATCGTGAGATCAGAACTACTCTCGATGTCTTCTTCTACATCAAACACTGAAGACTCTAAAGACGATTTACAAATTACTGAGTTAGAAAAAGCGTTTAAAAACAGAATGAAAACGTATATTATTGAGAACAGCCCAGGCATAAAAGATCCATTGAAGTTTTTTCAGTTGTCAAAACACCTACTTAGTGATAAGGTAAGAGAAAACTTGCAGGATCACAACATTAAGATCAACGTTTTGTTCTTAACCGAGTACAAAAAACCCAGTATCAATGGGGAAGTTATACAAGAAATTAACTTTAAAACAGAAAACAAAATCATTTTACCAACCGACAATATCATGGAACAGCTGGAGAGCATGAAGTTGAAGATTCTTAAAGAGATGGAAGAGTTTCAAACTAAAGGCTCTGGCTGGAGCCTAAGTAGAATAAAAAAAAAATTGAACTCCGAATCAATCGTTATGTTCCCCTGCGAGGATCATCCTACATCGATTTACCGACACGTCTAAAACAGAAGAAAGCCGTTGTAAATATTCAAAACAACGATGACAAATGTTTTCTGTGGTCAGTTCTCGCAGCAGTTCATCCTGTACGGCGGGATAACAACCCTCAAAGAGTACAACATTACATACAATACGAACACGAATTTGACAATGCTCTGCAAGGAATAGAATTTCCAATGGGTTTAAACTACATAAAATTATTTGAAAAGCGATCTGGTATATCTATCAATGTTTACAGTTTTGATGAAAAAAACGTAGTGTACCCACTATTGATTACCGATGAAGAAAAGAAGCAACATGTAGATTTGCTCTACCTTAGAGATGAAAACAATGAACATTATTGCCTAATAACAGATCTTAGCAGGCTTGTGCGTTCACAGATAACAAAGCATGGAAGAAGAATATGGTTGTGTAAAAGATGCCTTTTACATTTTGGAACAGAAGATTTATTGAATTTTCATAAATCATATTGCAAACAGCACGATCCAGTCAAGATTGTGATGCCACAAAAAGGTGAAACCATTAAGTTTAGAGATCATAATAGAAGTATGAGAGTTCCCTTTGCAGGTTATGCAGACTTTGAATGTATGCTCATCCCTTTACAGTCAACCATTATTGAAGAGGAAAATTCAACTGCTTCGTACACAAAAAGGTATAGAAAACACGAAGCTATCGGGTTTTCATATTATATCGTACAAGCAGAAAATGATTATGCCAGTCCAGTAACATACTTCGGTGAAGACGCTGCTCAAGTTTTTGTAGATATGATACTTGAAGAGTCAAAGAAAATCAAAAGCCTTTATTCCAAAGAAGCCGCTCAACCTATGATACTTTCAAAAGAAGATCTTACCAAAATTTTAGAAGCAAGACAATGTCATATTTGTAGAAAGGAATTCACAGAAGACAATCCACTAGTTTTGGACCATGACCACATAACGGGAAAATTCAGAGGAGCCGCACACAACAGCTGCAACTTGAACTTTAAAAAACCTTCATTTTTCCCGATATTCATCCATAATCTTTCTGGTTACGATACTCATTTATTCATAAAAATGTTTGGTTCGAATAACGTTACCATTGATGTAATCCCAAACAGTGAAGAAAGATATATAGCTTACACTGTTCATGTGCCTGGCGGTATTGATCTGAGATTTGTCGACTCAATGAGATTTATGCCTAGCAGCTTGGACTCACTGGTTAAAAACTTGTCACCTTCTCATTTCATGCACACATCGAAATACTATTCTAGTGAACAGCTTCCACTCCTTTTGAGAAAAGGAGTGTATCCGTATGATGCTATGGACTCATTGGAGAAATATGAGGAAACATCTCTATCACCAAAGTCAGACTTTTACAACCACTTAACCATGTCTGATATTGAGGAAGAAGATTATCAGCATGCCTGCAAAATTTGGGACACTTTTGAAATACAGAATATGAAACAGTATACAATGTTGTACAATAAGTCAGATGTACTTCAATTGGCTGATGTAATGGAAAATTTTCGAGACCTCTGTATGCAGATTTATAACCTAGATCCTGCCTGGTATTATACAGCACCTGGACTTGCATGGAGTGCAATGCTCAAGACAACCGAGATTGAACTGGAACGACTAACAGACTATGACATGATTTTGATGATTGGAAATGGCATTCGAGGAGGTTTGTCACAAGTTTCAAACCGCTATGCAGCCGCCAATAATAAATACATTGAAGATTACGACAAAAATATATCCTCATCTTACCTAACATATCTTGACGCCAACAACCTATATGCATGGGCGATGTCCCAGTGCATGCCATATGCAGAGTTTAAATGGGTAGAAGACGCACACCTTATTGATGTCACAGTAATTCCTGATGATTCCGAAATAGGATATATATTAGAGGTTGACTTGGAGTATCCAGAAGAATTGCACAATCTGCACTCTGGTCTCCCCCTAGCTCCTGAACACAGAGTTCCTCCAGGATCGAAAGAAGAAAAGTTACTTGCAACGCTGCATGATAAGGAAAAATATGTCATACATCATAGAAATCTTAAACAGTACCTGTCTCTAGGATTGAAATTGAAGAAAATCCACAGAGCCATCAGTTTTAAGCAAAAAGATTGGCTTAAACCCTATGTAGATTTAAATACTAATATGAGAATGAAAGCCACAAGCAATTTTGAAAAGGATTTTTTCAAACTAATGAATAATGCTGTCTTTGGAAAGTCTATGGAAAATATTCGAAATCGTGTTGACATCAGATTGGCAACTCATGAGAAACAGGTCAACAAGTGGCTAGCACAACCCAACTTTAAAGGAAGAACTATTTTTACTGAAAATTTGGCTGCAGTACACATGAAGAAAACTGCATTATTCTTCAACAAAGCAATATACGTAGGAATGAGTATTTTGGATGTGTCTAAGACACTAATGTATGACTTTCACTATAACGTGATAACACCGGTACCAGGATAAAGCTCAGTTACAATATACCGACACAGATAGTCTAACATACCATCTACAGACAGAGGATTTCTACGAAGACATGAAGGAGATGATTGCCTACTTTGACACGAGCGACTACCCCTCTAACCACCCCTGCTTCAGCACCACAAACAAGAAGGTTATTGGGAAATTTAAGGATGAACTCAATGGAAGAATCATGTATGAACACATAGGCCTAAGATCAAAAATGTACGCAAGCAGATCTGAGAATAATCGTGTTATAAAAAAATCAAAAGGTGTTAAGAAGCCTGTTGTGGAAATGGAATTAACCTTCGAAGACTATAAAGAGTGCTTGAAAACACATGTTGACAAATACTGCTCTATGAACATGATTAGAAGCTACAAACATGATCTCTTTAGCGTCAATATGAACAAGATCGCTTTGTCAGCACATGATGATAAAAGGTATATTCTAAACAATGGGATAAACACCTTACCATGGGGGCATTACAAAATCCCCAAGAAGAATTAATGTATGTGAAGAGTAAGACCAAAGCCTCGAAAAGAGACAAGTAAGGAAGAAAAAAAACTAAAAAGAAGTGGAGTGACGAAAAAAGAAGATTCAAGAAGTGGGATAAAAGAAGAAGGAAGAAAATGGAACTACACCTTCCCTGGAGAACATTTCAAAATCACTCTCAAGTAATATATATAATGAAGATCAGACAGGTTTCTCAAGATATCTGTAACAGAATATGTACAGGATTACATAACTGTAAATATATCCTCAATGTTGCACTATAATATAATATCTAGATAATATAAATATAAGGAAAGTATATGTTTATTGAGATATACAGCTATAGTGGAATATTTTGCCTAAAAACCACTTTAAAAAAAGGTGTGGCTAGGCCCGATCTTTAGGGGAACCACGTCATGGTCTAAATCCATGATAAAAGATAACGCCATGGGGAATTACCACCTCGAAAGAGCTCTGGTCATGGGAGGAAACATTCCATGCTGTATTATTCTCAGTAAAAAAACACTTCACAAGACAGGCTCACGACATATGTTTTTAACATAATTAATTTATATTTTAAGAACAGATACTGCGATACCAAGAATCTCCTGATATCCTAGTTATTTTATTGACTCATTTATTAATCAAGTTTAACTCAAAAAAAATTTGCTCACAAAATCACTTTAACTACACTTAGACTGGGATTTGTTTATGGTTACAGTTAATAGCCGTTTGTACATTTCAGTTTAAAACAGTACAGTCATGGATAATGTAGTAAAGTTGTGAAATTTTTCATTCAGTATAACCATTGATTATGTGCATTTAACATTAAATTCATTATTATATTTTGTAAAGCATAGTAACAAATGCATTTCATATAGTAAAACCATTGATTGTGTTTATTTAACATTGTAGTCATTGATCCAAATTATATATTATAGCAGTGGGTATATTTAATATTACGGTTTAACTAGATTCGAATATTTAATATTATAGACTTAACTGCATATCATATAGTATAGAAATGGGCACATTCTATATAGTGTAACCGTTGTTTATGTACATTTTAAATTATAGTCATTGATGCAGAGATATAGCTACAGGAACATTTCATATAGTATAACCGTTGATCATGTATATTTATCATTATATTCATTGATATTTGTATAGTATAGCGGCGAATGCATTTCTTATAGTTTAAGCATTGATGGCGTATATTTAACGTTAAGTCATCAATGCATAATATACATTATATCAATGGGCACATTTCAAATAGTATAACTAGATTAAGAATATTTAACATTATAGTCATTGAAGTATATTACATAGTATAGCAGAAGTTTCATGTTATATAGTATAACCGTTGATCATCATAGTCATTGTCTCCTACATTTCATATAGTATGACTGTGGATCATGTATATTTAACACTATAGTCATTGATGCAAAGATTAGAATCTGATCAATTTCATATAGTATAAGCGTTGATCATGTCTATTTAACATTATGTTCATTGATATATTTTATATAGTATAGCGGTGAATGCATTTCATATAGTATAACTAGATTAGGAATATTTAACATTATAGTCATTGATGTATATTATATAGTAGAGTAGCATTTTCATTTCACACAGTGTACCCCTTGATTATGTACATTTTACATTATAGCCATTGATGCAGAGAACTAGCCACAAGTATATTTCATATAGTATAACCGTTGATCATGTTTATTTAACATTATATTTATTGATATTTGTATAGTATAGCGGCGAATGCATTTCATATAGTTTAAGCATTGATGGCGTATATTTAACGTTAAGTCATCAATGCATAATATACATTATAGCAATGGGCACATTTCATATAGTATAACTAGATTAAGAATATTTAAAATTATAGTCATTGAAGTATATTATGTAGTATAGCAGAAGTTTCATGTTATATAGTATAACCATTGATCATTATAGTCATTGTCTCCTACATTTCATATAGTATGACTGTGGATCACGTATATTTAACACTATAGTCATTGATGCAAAGATCTGCATATATAGAATCTGATCAATTTCATATAGTATAAGCGTTGATCATGTTTATTTAACATTATGTTCATTGATATATTTTATATAGTATAGCGGTGAGTGCATTTCATTTAGTATAACTAGATTAAGAATATTTAACATTATAGTCATTGAAGTATATTATATAGTATAGCAGAAGTTTCATGTTATATAGTATAACCGTTGATCATTATAGTCATTGTCTCCTATATTTCATATAGTATGACTGTGGATCACGTATATTTTACACTATAGTCATTGATGCAAAGATTAGCCTCTGATCAATTTTATATAGTATAAGCGTTGATCATGTCTATTTAACATTATGTTCATTGATATATTTTATATAGTATAGCGGTGAATGCATTTCATATAGTATAAGCATTGATCGTGTTTATTTAACACTATAGTCATGGATGTATATTATAGCCTTGAGCACATTTCATATAGTATAACTAGATTAGGAATATTTAACATTATAGTCATTGATGTATATTATATAGTATAGCAGCATTTCTCTTTATATCGTGTAACCACTGATTATGTACATTTTACATTATGTCCATTGATACATTTTATATAGTATAGCCACTGGTACATTTCATATAGTATAAACGTTGGTAATATGTATTTGACATTATTGTCATTGATATATTATATTCATTGACACATTTTATATAGTATAGACGTTGGTAGCATATAAACATTATGTTCCTTCCCCTTATAATGGACTCGTCCACCTACTCTTCCTTCGGAAGACAACAACCACCATTTTAACAAATGGGCGTGGCCTAAGTCAGCTGTCGACCAATCAGAGAAGAGGGGGGAGGGGCCTATACCAGCTGCCAACCAATCAGAGAAGAGGGGCGGGGCTTATGCCAGCTCTCGACCAATCAGAGAGCGCTTCCTTGGGATGTTGCAGAACCTACACTTCACATCTACTTACTTAGTTGTGAACAATATTTGTTTAGTTGTCATAATCTATTTTACTTCATTTGAGCTTAAATCAAGTCATTGAAGTCAACACATGGATCAATATTATTTAAAATATGTAACTTCTATTTCAAGTTTTCAGTTTTGCCATGTGAAGAGCATCATCTTAGTTAAATATTAAATAACTTGTCAGAGAAATATTTTTTATCTTACTTAAGACATACATTAGTGATTACAGTAACTTATCAGTTATTCACAATAATATTGACTACTGTAGATCTTATAACTACATACAACAGCTAAAGTAAGATGCACGAAAATAGTCCGCTGGAAATTTTAACAGCTGTGTCCTCCCTCACCCCCTCTCGCCCTGCAATGTTGTCATTTGAGATTATGTTTACCATGTGTAAAACAGTATAAAAATTTGTTTTAGAATAAATCTGGCAACAATGCATCGACTCTCATCGGACTACTTTCGTGAATCCTACTATAGTACTGCTAACACTCACATAAGATCGAGCATAAGACTATATCATCTGAGTATATCAAGTCCGAGACATAGTGCTAGTGTGTTGAAATCTGTTTTAGGGAAGTTTGGCTTGACAACGATAACATTGGACTTCACTATGTGTTTGCCGTGTTTTCGGAGTCAAAGTAGTTAATGACTTCAAATATACATGACTTAATGCACAAGCCTTATTTGAAGTGTTATAATTTGAAAATTTGGCCCTGCACTCTATATTTTTTTTGTTTTGTTATTTTTATGTAACAATCATATTGCGTATGTGTGGATGCCAAAACCAGATTTTCATCATCCCATATTTATAAAGAACTGGGGATCTCAAGTACATAATTTGATCTACACTATTATTTATCATTGTTGCATCTGATCACAAATTTCGCGTACAAGTACAAATACTTGATTCACTACTTTATGATGCGGCGATGGTAAAAATATTTAAAAATTGTTATATGTTTTAATTCATAATATTTTTTACACAGTATCTTTAAGCCATATTACACCAACGTATTTTGCCATAAGAAGTCAATAACAATGTAATAAATGTTACTATTTCAAATAACTTGGAAAAGATTTTAACTAAACATTTTTTGTTAAATTTAATTACATATAAATATGGACGATATTGGAATTTGTAAAACGCAAACATACCAGCGATGCCGAAGCAGGGTTGATGTTCATCACAAATGTTTGCATTTCTGGCGCATCGGATTGTTTGTTGTATTTCCTCATCAGTGTGATTAGGTTTGCTCTGAATGCACGAATAATTAGACTAAAAAGATTTTAGGAAACCTTACATTTTAGTATTGTATGTCCTAAGTACTAGGTCATACGGAATTTGATTATAAACTTAAATGCTGCTTAAATTCATTCGATAAAGTCCAATAGTATAAAGTTTAACAAAAAAAACCTTATTTTTATTGAACCCCATTTTTATTTCATTTTCTGTTCAGTTCATATTTTTTCTTATAGTGTTTATCAGTTTCTTTTTTTCTTTTTATTGCACTATGAAATGTTTACTGATAGATACAGAACACGTCAAAGGCGTTATGTCTTAAAAATAAAATGAAATATTCAGTTACTGTTCAAAATATGAGACGGAATTTAAAATTCGTTATTTTCAATAATGTCCGAATGGGTTTACGAGTCAAATGGGTTTGGTTTTTAACAAAAACATGTTAAAAACCAGGTGCAGTATTTCACAGCTTAATTTCAACATTACATCCACGTACTTCTTATCTGCTCATGAGCCCCTTGCGGTGAATAACAAATGAATTTACGGCACCCACATAATGGAAACACATTGGAGGAAAACGAGGAATATGACCTTCGACAATTTTCATCAGGAATACTTTTGTCTGTAGAAAGGGGTTTGAAATTAAAGCAAATCAGTGTGTCATTATTTAATAATTGTAAGGAAGTTTTATTTAAATTTTATTATATTCGTCTTTTGAAATTTATGATATTTTTCTGGAAAATGCCTGAGAAATAAAAGCGACTAATCTAAAGCTAGACAGATCAGAATTAGAAAATTTTAATTTTTCTGAAAACGGTATGTAGTAGTTTTTAATTGTTTTCGATATATTTTACATACTTATAAGTTAATTAAGTGTGATTGAAAAGTCACGGGAATGGTGAAACATATTTTTAACCTTTATAGATTTGGTAAATCGATGATGCTAATAAAATCAATGGTAAATCAATGATAGCCATAATTGCCTACTTTTTAAGCTATTATCACTTTTTACTTTAAGTTATCCCTTAAGGGAGACGGCCCACGAGGAGTCAGACAAAATTCTAAAATAGCAGCAAAGGTCGAATTTTGGGTCACATTAAAGGTCTCACTGAATACAATGCCGAAAACTAAATTTAAAATGGTTGACCGAGACGAAAATGGCACGCAAACAAAGTTTCCGTTAAAATCAAATTGGTAAAAACTTAGAAATGCAATAATTTTTTTATTATTTAATCTTTTGACGTCAAGTTCATGGTTTATTACTATAAATACAAAGATGTTTAAAATTATGTATGATGTGACAGTGGCCAAAGAAGTTTCAATTTAAACACTCCTTAAGGGACGACCCTCTCGAAAGTCTTACATAAATCTGCATTGACCTTTACCAAATCATACATCACCTTAAACATCTTGGCATTTGTAGAAATAAGCGACAAACCCTACGTTAAAAGGTTGAGTATTAAGATTTCACCTTTCTAAGGCTTAAAATCACACTGTATTGTGACATTGTTTAAAAAGATAAACAGTATACCAGTTTGCAATTAAATTCAACTTTCCCTAGTAGTGTGTTTTGGTTACCGCTGGCTCAGGTCAGCTGCCCCGGAAGCCATGCGCCGGGGCATACATCTTCCGGTCGGTTATTAAATCAGGGGGAGGGGTTGGGGTTTGCGTTTGAACCAAACCTGCGCATAAAGTAAAAGTCAGTTCAAAACCGAAATTCAACAGTGGAACACAAGTAGAAGTTAGTTGAAAAAGGAGAGGGGATAATTGTTTCAAGGTCGTCCGGAGGGAGTTTTAAAAAAGACTGAACTGCTAGGAGTTCAGTTTAATGTCGATCGTCGTACAGGTCAGTCGAAACCGACGAGCGACCGAAGAATAGCTTCAAGATCATTCCTCGCCGTCGAAGATACATCCGAAACTTGGACGGGATCCTGTGGATTCGGTGGAGGCGAAGTTCTCGGAGGATTCTCTCTCGGGTGGGTAGTAGATGATATTTCGTGAACTTGTACTTGTTCCTGGTTCGTATCCATCTCTGTGTAGCGTAACCTAGAGCGGAGTTGTTGTCAATTGAAGAGCGTATAGAATAATGAAGCAGGAATTGTCGTGGGCGCGCTTATATAAAGAATGGTGGGGATGAAATAGAAAAACCTGTTGAACACAGTCGATAGGTGTAACAAGTTCGAAGTTGTAGAAACGTAACATCGAACGTAAAATATTGTGAATAACAGTATCGTCAACGTTAACCCGCGGAGTTCTAGCCGAGTATAACGGGTTAAAACTTAATTTCTTCCTAACTTTTGTTAAATTTGTTTTAGTCTTTGAAACTGATGGTTTGGAATCATTTCGTAATATATGTTGTGTCCGCAAAAGTTTCAATTTCAAACATTGCGTATCCATCACAAGAAGTATGTCAGACGTGTAGGAGTGAGAACAAGACAGATGAATGAGATATAACGTCGAGCACGCGAAGGTGATTCAAACAGGACGACATGTGCTAATGTAAATGAAATTTCAGGTTAATAGCAATTAGACTTGTATAATGAAGTTGGCGAAACGTATATATAATGAGTAGGAAGGATGTGAACACCGCAAATGCGAGTTAATTAATGGTCGCGGTGCGATGAACAATCTCCATTTATAACGGCTATCGCGTGGGAAGATCCGTTACGCACGAGCACCCAAGCGGAACCCGTGTTCACTCAAGCGGAACCCCCCCCCCCATAAAAAATGGAGATTAAATCCCCCCCCCACTCCTTCCCCCACTCCTTTGGGTCAATGGCCGGTTATGACCGGTTGTTGACTCCATCTAGTTAAACTGAATTAAACATAGCAGCTCCCATGGAAAGTTCTAACCTCAAACCTTGGTTTCGCTCCGACTCCTTATTTGACTTTTATACCGCTGCGAACTGGACCGTACTGGAGTGAAAATAACCGTACCGCGCATGCGCTAATTCCTCCCACCATTGTGCTTCACTCCCCCACCACTTCCCCCACCTCTCAAAATCTGAGGAGCGATACGAGCCCGATCTTCGCGTCAGTCGTCAACGAATTTTCATAGCGAAAAGTCGTTGGCGATTCGGTAAGAGGTTTCAAATATATAGTAGGCCTATATATATTTGAACTTCTTATACTACGTTGCGTTTTTTAATGCAATGTAGTGTGTGTGTGTGTGTGTGTGTGTATTAGTTGTAAGGTGCACTTATTTTAAGAATTAATATGCGCATTGCGATGTTAGTTATAAGTTGTGTTTAGCTTTAAGGTGTATTAATTTTTAAGAATATTGATGGTATTTTGGTTGTGTTGAATTATTTTGTTTTTAATAATGATCTGTTGTTTTGCCTTACAGCTAGATGATAGGGGGTAGATTAACTGTAAATTCAGAAGTTCCGTTGAACTTCACTTAGAAGGGGTGGGACATCCGCAAATTGCGGACTAGGTTTTTGCATTTTGTTTAGGAATATTATGGGTGGGATTAGTTGGGTGGGTGTTAGAGTTGCGTTTCTGCATTAACTGTTCCAGTTTCCCTTCGAATTCACGGTTACGGACGGACCCGGACCGGCCCGTTACGGATGGACCCGGACGGGCCAAACAAAATTGCATCGATGGCCCTTGCAGAACGTAACTAGTGGGTTGGGAGTGGGAACCGTTAGGCAAACAGGGTGGTGGGAACAGTTACTACTGTTCCCATCACCTTGGTTTTTTATAAATGTTGAACGACCTTGACCCACTTTCGGAAGGGTCAACGACCGTTCCGCATGAGCACCCAAGCGGAAACCGTGTTCACTCAAGCGGAACCCCCCCCCCCCATAAAAAATGGAGATTAATTCCCCCCCCTTTCCCCACCACTCCTTTCCCCATCACTCCTTCCACCTTCCGGTCACGGCCGGTCGCTAACCCTTCTCATTAACATACCGTTATAAAAGACGCACCGACTACGGCTAACGTTTTATTCTGATTCCAGACGTTACGTTGCGAATACAGGCTTGTAACCATGTCATCTCTGCCTCCAAAATCTTCTACTACGGCTTCTACCACGACTTCCACTACTACAACTTCTTCTACTACTACAACTTCTACTACTACAACTTCTACTACGGTTTCAACTCCGGTGAAGAAAACTCTTCGTCTGAAAAATGTTCCTGCCTGGTGTAAGGATCAACTTCAATCCACGCCTTCGACTTCTGGAGCTCCTTTTCCTCCGGCCAGCAATAACGCATCTCGCAGCATATTTTCACCGCCTTCGTCTTCAAATGACTCCATGCCGCCACCGCAGAAGCCAGCTCCTCGATCTAACGAACCGTCAATCGAAACCTTAGTTCACCACCTAAGTGCACCTGTTATTCCACTTTCACCAATGCCTCCTACTCCACCACTTCCAGTTCCTAAAGATCACACCTATCCTAAAAATCAACCACCCAGGTCTGCTCCTTCAGAGCGTTTCCAATTATTAAAAGAAGAGCGTCGTAGGGCATTTAGCCGCCCCACTACTTGCCCTGAAATGCTCACTAGGGGAATTAAGAAAGGATCAGCTTGTGGAAGGAAATGTGTTAAGAACGAGAGTTTCTGCCGTGTACATGTCGTGAAACATCTTTCCGAACCACAACTGGCAGAAACCCCCACTGTTGAAGACGATTCTGAAATAATATCCGTCAGAGGAGAGAGGCTTAAGAAAGGTTTGAGATATTTTTTTCTAAGTGTTGTTGACCACCAACACATATTGGCAAAATGTAACGGCAAAAAATATCAAATTAAAGTTTGTGACAATTTGTGTAAAGAGAAGAGATTTAACACTTTAGATTCTCAAGACTTTCTCCTCAGGGATAAAAAGGATCGTATTACAAGGTGGGGGCGTAAACAGTAAATTCACATAGTCTTTTCCAAATTTTGTTTAAAAAAATAATGGGGGAGAAACACAATGCGTTATAGCATTGTGTTTCTCCCCCATTATTTTTTAACACTCTAAGTCCCGTGACCTACTTTTTTGAGGTCGATGTACAGTTATATGACCTCTCTGACTTGCATTGTTTTGCCGGTGTAGGTTCATATAGCGTGCAAGGAATGGTGTGTTAATGAAATATCATCAGCATTCAAAGAGAAACTCCGCATGTTGTTTTGCAAGTTAATTAGTCTTTATTAGCACACAACAATTATCGCGTGAGAAGATCCGTTCCGCATGAGCACTCAAGCGGAACCCGTGTTCACTCAAGCGGAACCCCCCCCCCCATAAAAAATGGAGATTAAATCCCCCCCCATAAAAAATGGAGATTAAATCCCCCCTTCCCCCACTCCTTCCCCCACTCCTTCGGGTTAATAACCGGTCATGACCGGGACTCATTATACCGTTCCAGTCACGGTTACTTGTTACATTCGCTTTCTCATTCCGACTCCATACAGCGATGCCGCCGGTCGAGACGCCAGTATTCCACGAGCACGTTGTTGACACCTACGAGGTTTCGGAACCCGAAGGTGACAACAACAGGCTTGAGATTCCATACCGGATCCAGTACGATGAAATTATAACAATTTACGCGGATCCCCAAAACCCTCGTCTGTCCCTTGATGGGGTTTTCAGAGAAATGTTGCAAATCATAGAGGATGGTGATGTGCTAGAAATAACAAGCTTTGTGACAGGTCAACACAGCTTGTTATTTCAGCAACCTCTAGGATTTGACGATTTGTACTGGTGGCTCGATCGTTTTTGTACAACATTGCGGCACGAGCCTCAAACAAACCCTTGCTTCCAAGCTATAGCTCATAGTTGGTAAGCTTTGCCTTAATGAGGCAAAAAACGGCCCTTTTCAGGGCCACCTAAGACTTAAATTTACGCATGTAAGCTATTCAGCTTACTTGCGACTTAGAAATAAGTTCTGCTACGCGGCCAGTTTTGTCCGTGTAGTAGTAATGAAAGGAGGGTTCTGTGTTAGGAGGGGTCAATGACCGTTTCGCATGAGCACTCAAGCGGAACCCCCCCCTTCTTTCCTTCCCCCCACCACTCCTTCCCCTACCACTCCTCCGGGTGAATGACCGGTCATGACCGGTTGTCTACTTATATCTAACCGTTACACTCGCTACTCCAGTCTTCATTCCAATCCGAGAGGCCATTACCGCAACAACGTAGCTATGACTACTTTATTTACATTATGCTTGCAAGAGATCCTTGCAAATGGAGACATGTTGGAATTTGCATTTAATGATGTAAACTTTCCAGCACCACTAAAAGAAGTTCTGTATTCCTTTTTTAAAGAAAACTTTGGATACATTGAATACTTTTGGTGGAAATTCCAAGATGGAACTCAAATGTGTTGTGAGTGCGGTTTGGCTGCAACAGATTCTAATCTCGGACTCTTTTTAAATGAAGGTGGAACCTACAAAGGAAGTTATGATTGGGCATACAAGTTCAATCTTCCAAATGATAAATGCGATATTTGCGCAAATCCTTTATACAAGTGGGTACACACCGAAGTCCCTGTGTGAGTTTAGCTCCATAGGGACAAACGGCCCTTTTCAGGGCCACCTAAGACTTAAATTTAGGGATGTAAGCTATTTAGCTTACATGCGACTTAGCAGAAATAAGTTCTGCTACGCGGCCAATTATATCCGTGTAGTAGTAATAGAAGGAAGGTTCTGGTCCCTTGACTATCGCGTGGGAAGATCCGTTACGCACGAGCACCCAAGCGGAACCCGTGTTCACTCAAGCGGAAACCCCCCCCATAAAAAATGGAGATTAAATCCCCCCCCTTCCCCCACCCCTTCCCCCACTCCTTCCCCCACTCCTTCGGGTTAATGGCCGGTTATGACCGGTTGTTGACTCCATCTAATTAAACTGAATTAAACATGGCAGCTTACATGGAAAATTCTAACCTCAAACCCTAGTATACGGATCGGAATCACTCCATGCTATTGCGCATGCGCCAAGTCTGTATTACTCCATTTAGTGCTACTGCGCCTGGAAAGGCGAGTTCTCCGGATCGGAACAATCCATGCTATTGCGCATGCGCCGAGTCTGTATTACTCCATTCAGTGCTACTGCGCCTGGAAAGACGAGTTCTTCGGATCGGAACAATCCATGCTATTGCGCATGCGCCGAGTCTGTATTACCCCATTTAGTGCTACTGCGCTTGGAAAGTTCTAACCTCAAACCTTGGTTTCACGTTATTGCGCATGCGCCGCATCCACTTCTTCGTTTTATTTTTATACCGCTATGAACTGGACTGAATTGAACCAATCCCGTCACGCTCCCCCCACGCCAGTCTCCTCATTTGCATACTGCTATATAAGTGGAGCAAGCGTTGTTCTCTCCTTCATTCTGCTTTCACGCGCCGCACTTTTTGTTTTGTCTTTGACAGCATTATTGTGTTTTAAAATGCTTCCTCACGTTAATGAAGAGTTCAATCCTTCCGAATATGCTGATGTTTACCATCAACATGTAGAAGATTCGATAGATTTCTACGATAGTAGCAGTGAGAATGAAGATGATAGTAGCAGTGAGAATGAAGATGATAGTAGCAGTGAAAATGAAGAGAATGAAAATGAAGAGAATGAAAATGATAGTAGCAGTGAGAGTGAAGATGACAATGAAATTCGCATTGAACTTGATCAACAAATGAGACCATTTTATTTCAATGAACTAGATCCCCTTGATATGGTAGACAGATTTATTGCGGAAGCGCACAAATGGCTAAATTTAGGATATAATATTATAATTGGTTCAGCTATTCTGTATCATGATAGTAAGTTCTTTTGTGTAACATCAAATACTAGAGAACGTATGCTGATTTGGCGGGATGATATACTGAGGTGTCACGAGGAAAATATTAGCATTGGTGGCTACTTTGTAGCACAAGTGGGCTTTTGGGTCTAATGTGGCTAGTGTAGTGGCTAGTATAGCCACACAAACCTTCCCTCACCCCCCACCCTATCCCCTCCCAATCCTTATTCCTTCCCCCTCCCCATTTTTAAAACTCATAAAAGGCGGACTATGAACCTCCAGGTTTTTAGTCTGTACTTGCACCGTCAAGATGAGTACTAGACTTGATGGTTTCACAGCCAATGATATTAATATATGGAGTTTGATAACAAACTTACGCATTAAAATTGAAGAAACAATTATGGCGAACAATGGGATAGGAGTTGTTGTTATTGTTTCATTACTAAGACATATTGATTATTTGTATGATATAAAAGTAACAATCAAGAATATTAATGAACTATTTCCCTGGACAATATTTATTCGCGATAAAGTTGAAGAGCAGAAAATTAAAGTAGATGTGCTAGCAATGAAATATAACCTAGATAGAGAAGAATAACTACAAAACGCTCTCCCCCACCTTCCCTTATGTTGTGCAAAAGAGTGGGGAGTAAAAGAATATAAGACTAAGAAAGCAATATATAGTTTGTTATTCGAGGTAAAAGAAGTGGTGAACAAATATGTTGTCTAAAGATACTCCATTTGTTAATTATTTTGAAGTTAAAAATGTTTATATCAGTACAGACGAAATGGAAGAAGACAGTATAGAGGAAAATTATAATGAAACTGATAATTATTCAACGATGGATGAAGAAGAAATGGAACAGTTTGAACAAGAAATCTTTGAAGAAATGATAAACGATAGTGACGAAGACATAGTTAAAGAAGCAATTGATATATACATATTAGATTCATCATTGGATTCACCCATATCACCTTTACTGTCTTCTGAATCCGAATCCGAATTGGACTAAGGTAGTCCCCCCACTTTATTGTTTTTAAATAAGTCCTATAAATTGCGAATTTTATTATTAGTAAGTCAACATTTGTTGGAGCTGCATGTATGGTTAAGAATGTCTCCTAGAGATACTTCTTTTATACAATTAATTGAAATTGTAAAACAACGAAATATTACGTTAGTTGAAGAAGAAGATGAAGTTGAAACAATCGACATAATACAAGATCCTGTAGAAGAAGCGATAGAAGTAACAGAAATTGATCAAGAACCTTCAATGATGGAAGTAGTTGAAGCGCAAAATGAATCTCAAGATGTAGAAGAAACTGTTCCATATTCTGTTTTTTGGGATTTTGCATCAAATACTTTTGTTGTAATTCAAATTGAAATTAATAATCTTGAAGAAGTGGTGGGGGAAAATTCTCCCCACCACTAGTTTAAAGTTGGTGGGGGAATGTTCATAAATGTGTTGGTTATTTGCGTAGAAGCTTATTCGTCAGGAAACTGTTGACTAAAAATGTTCAATCCTAACGCACCATCTTCTTCAAGAAACTGTCAAGTACAAACGTTTTGTGCTGTACCTTTTGAACCTTCATACTATAAAATGATAGGTATTCATGAAATTGCAATTAGTGATCAGAAAATGTTCAAAGTATTCTGTTCTCGACTTAATAGAACCTTACGTCTACCACCAAATACGTTCACTTACAGGCTACCCCTGATAGACAAAGATGATGTCAGCAAAATACCAATGATTCAAGTGAAATTCCTGGAAGATGGAATTCTTGTTAATTTAAGAGAAGTATATCATAATGAATATTCGAAAAGACTGGCTTTCAACTTTCTTAAGGAAAATATAGGACGTGAAAAATACCAGTATCCAGAACCATTTTACACATACCCTTTTGAAAATGGAGCAAGTGTAACAGTGGAAATAAGTATTAAATTAATGTAATTCTCCCCACTACTAGCCTAAAGTTGGAGGGGGAAGTGCATAAATGTGTTGGTTTTCTGCGTAGAAGCTCATTCTTCAAGATATCGTTAACCAAAATGTTTCGTCATATTCCTTGTGATCCAACCTCTTTGTTCAGGGAGAATCAAAGATTAAAAAGACTAGAAAAGGAAAAACAAGACCGACAAGATATGAACATGGAGTTCAATCGACTACAATTTCAAATACCCGGAATTGCAATGGGAGCACCGAAATTGAAAACTCTACACTGGGCTGGAAGTTACATCAAGTATTTAAAACTACAAGTCGAAGCAAGAGATTTAAAATTGAAGAAATTGGAAATGGAAAATCGGGAAATGAAGAAATTAATATCACACATGTCTGGTAATACTACAGTTCAAAAAGGTGAGGAGGAAGGAAAAGAAATATTAGGAATCTAAATTATCAAAACAATCCTTTTAGAGAATGGGGAATAGATCACTTTGTGGTAATGGAATAACATGCCGCTTAGTGATCTATTCCCAGTTCTCGCTTGATATCCAATGACCTTGACCTATATAAAAGTGGTGGGGGGAAAATCATATAAGAAAAAGGTTTTAGATGTGACTATCAGTTTAAGTCTAACACGATGGATAGGTTGTTAGTTCTGTGTTTACAAGAAATTATCAATAATGGGTTTCTTTACCATTACATCATAAGAGCAAATGAGTGTGAAATACCTAAAGCAATTCGTGAAATGCTCATTGAATTTAAGAAAGACAATTATGGATTTGCTATTTATCTTGCTTATACTTTTAAAGACGGTACAAAAATGTGTCATGATTGTGGAAAAGCGTCTGTTTTAGATTTTGAACAATTCCAAGATGATGGAGGTAGGTTAGTTCATTTTGTAAAAGCTCAAATAATGAAATTCCAAACATGTAATAAAATTTGCAACATTTGTGCACAGTGTTTGTTTGAATTTATTAAGTATCGTGCATTCAAACCATAATACCCCTTCCACGTATAAAGGAGAGGGGGGAAAATAGTGGGGGGTTATAGCTAGGTGGGGGAAACGTGTATAAATACAGGTTGTCTGAAGAGAGTTTTATTATTGTTTCGGAATTAGAAGAAACATAATGGAATTTGAAGTGCGTCATTACAAGATCAAATATGAAGAGTGGACTTCAGTTGCGAATTTCGTATCGTCAAAAGAACAAGAACATAAGTTGATGCAAGTATATTGTTATATACATAATGAAGAAAGCCATCACAAAGTGATGAGCTATCTAAATATGCCTGGCGTGTCATCAAGAAGCCCGGAATTTATAAAATACTTAAAGGAGGAAGATGTGGACGTCACATTAGAAGTATGGTACAAAGTTTGAGAAACAAGTATGTATTATTATGGTGGGGGGAAGAACATATAAGTCGGTGGTGGGGGGAAGTGTGATAAAAGAAGCAGAAGTTTAGAGAAGAATTCACTTTGTACGGCAACAGTGAAAGATGGCTGATCCTTCTGCAACACCTGTATTTTCAACTTCAGATTGCCAACAAAACTCAGAATCAAAAATGTTTTGCACTACTCCAACACCAAACTACTATGAAGATCAACAGCTGCAAGTGTCTTCTACATCAGTGTTGAAAATGTCAAAGCCATATCCAAGTTGTATGTATGAACCAATAACACCATCTTCAGCAAGACTAAGAAAAAACCTAAGAATGAAAGAAAGATATAAGAGAGAAAAGATAGAATTGACAAAATTACAATTAATGGTGCCTACCATTGAAATTGGATGTAGCAGAATAAAGACTTTACAGAAAACCAACGCATATTTGATAAAATTATTGGACACTATCGAAGAGTTGAAGAAGAATGGACATTCTCATAAGTAACATCTGCACACACGTTTCCTCCCAAAGAAAAACAACAAAAAAAAGTATAAAAATTAGCAAAACCCAAAAAAATTAGATGTAGAATAGAGAGCGAGGAATAGATCACTTTGTGGTAATGGACTAACATGCCACTTAGTGCTCTATTCCTCGTTCTCGCGTTATATCGGATGACCTTGACCTATATTAGTAGGGTGGGGGGAAATTGAAAGTGGTGGGGGAAAATGTATAAAGGACGAGCCTACTATAGTCGAATTATTCCGAAAGCGAACTTGTAACGAGTATGGACTTGACTACAAGTAAAGACAATAAGAAACAAAGGCTTCGAGAAATGGCTAAAGCAAGAGAGTCTAGAATAAAGTTTAAGTTTTACAGACTACAGAGATTGATTCCTGGTGTTATGTTAGGTGAAATACGAACAAGAACGGTGGACAAAGCGGCTGATTACATTAATGAATTACGTACAGAACTAATGATAAAACAGGCAAAAATAGAAGAATTGGAACAAATAATAAGACAACACATTGAAAATTCAAACAGTCAACCAATAAACTATGTAACAAAAGATTAAAATAAAAAAGGAAATGGATTTGGACTTTGGCTATTGATTGAACACTTCTTAGAGAATGGGGAATAGATCACTTTGTGGTAATGAAATAACATGCCGCTTAGTGATCTATTCCCAGTTCTCGCTTAATCTAAAATGACCTTGACATACTTATCAAAATATCATATAAGCCGAATCGTAAAGAGTTATTCCTCATTTACTTGAAATGGCTCCTGTGGACAACACCGATTATCCAAGGAAACCTCTTGTTGAAATATTGTATAAAATTCAACTAGAAGATTTAAATATGGAAGAAGAGGATAACATCAGTGAAACATCACAAGTAGAAAGCGTAGATGATATGGATATAGATCTAATAACATCAGAAGTTGAAAGCATCAATGATGTGGAGAATGAAGATTTAAGCGTAGTAATATCAGAATCTTCGTCATCGTTTGAATATGAAGAAGTACAAACTGAAACTCCAACTGGAATAGAAAATACGAATGAACAATCGGTTTGTAGAAGACTATTTTCCTCGGATAGTGAAGAAGATGAAGATGAAGATGAAACAGTGGTGGGGGAACCTTTATAAAAGGAGGAACAAAAGAGCCCATTTCATTTCTCGGCGAAATTTGGAAGAGTAAACATGTATCGTTGCGATAAATGTTCGGAATCGTTCAACGATAATATTCTATTAGAAATACATAAAGAACTATTTCACAACAACGCAGAAGAACAAGAAGAACAAGATGAAATTTTAGCAGGACCTTCAACTACTTTACCAAATCTACAAGTATTTGCATTACCTGGTAAAGTCATAATGCATCATAAAATTCAAAATGAAGACAAATCTAGAAGAATTTATTGAAGAAGCAAAACCAATTATAAGTAAAACTTTAAAAGATGAATTGAAAAGATTGAACTTTCTTAAATTTGGTTTATTACTAGAAGCTATGTTTATAAATGTACAAGAAGAATTATCACCAAGAGGATTCATAACAAAAAACCGAACCATCATAGGAAGTTCAGACATTGATTCAATAGTAGAAAATTGTATAGAAGAAATATTAACCAAACTTCAGGAACACGAAGGAAGAGGATCCGGATGGAGTCTTACAAGCATTGAAGGATTAGATATAAGAGTTCACAAACATGGATACGGACTAATGGGATCTAGTTATATTCCTTTGCCAAAAAGAATTGAAAATTCTAAGTCTTGTATAAATGTTCAAAATGAAAATAATGAATGTTTTCGCTATGCTATGACGTCAAAGTTTGTATTACGAAATCCATGTAGACCCAACCAAGAATATGAAGATGCAAGACACAGGTATAACTTTCAAGGAATAACGTATCCCGTTTCTACAAAAGATATATCAAAGTTTGAAAAGAAAAGTCCCGGCACGTCTATTAATGTTTTTGCACTAGATAGTTCAAACAAAGTGTATCCTTTACGTATTGCAAAAGAAGAGCTACCAGATCATACGGATTTACTACTACTAACGCGAGGAGATGTGTCTCACTATGTGTACATAAAGAAATTTGACTCTCTTGTTAATAAGCAACTTTCAAAAAATAGAAATAAAAAGTTGATTTGCAAGAGATGTTTTAATTTTCAACGAGAAGGAAGACAAGGAAGAGAATGGTTACAAGAGCACAAAAGATTATGTAACAATAATTATGAAGCAAAGATTATTTTACCTCCGCAAAGCAGAGCATTCGTTTCATTTGAAAAAGTTCATCATCAATACCGTATCCCTTTAGTTGTGTATGCAGATTTTGAATCAACACTTGTTCCAGTTGAAGATGAAAATTGTGAAGCAAGAAAAAGTGTAAAGTATCAAATGCACAAACCAAACAGTTTTTGTTTAATGGTCAAATCAACATTATCAGAAGAACATTTAAACAGATATGGATTAACTTCAGAACCTCTAGTATATCGTGGTGAAAATGCGGAAAAAATATTTCTTGATCACCTATATTCAATAGCTAGAAATACACAAAGCTTATATACAGATATTGTACCAATGAAACCGATGGACGAAGAAGAAGAAATTCAACATGAAAATGCGACTCACTGTTTCTTGTGCAAAAATGATTTTACTATTGAGAATTATAAAGTTAAAGATCACGACCACCTCACAGGTTATTACAGAGGTGCTGCTTGTAATAAATGCAACTTGAGCTATCGTTTACCACTATTTATTCCTGTGGTTCTGCATAATCTCAGTGGGTACGACGCTCATTTTATAATACCTGAATTAGGAAGAGACGACGGTAAAATCGATGCGTTAGCTGAAACTTCAGAGAAGTTTATAAGTTTTTCCAAAGAAGTTGGAAACGTCAAATTAAGATTCTTGGACTCCTACCGATTTTTGCCGTCGAGTTTGTCCAAACTTTCTGAAAACCTAAGGAAACAAGATTTAATCGAAACGAAGAAGATTGTAAACAGCGATTAACTGGATCTGGTACTTCGAAAAGGAGTTTTCCCATATGATTACATAGACAGTTTAGAAAGATTTAATGAAACATCACTACCTCCAAAAGAAGAATTTAAAAGTAAACTGTACGACATGGATATATCTCAAGATGATTATGATCATGCATGCAAAGTATGGAACGAATTAGGATTTAGAACATTGGGGGAATATTCAGACTTCTATGTTAAATTAGATGTGACTTTATTATGTGATGTGATGGAAGAATTTAGAAATACGTGTTTTGCGTCATATGGATTAGACCCTCTACATTCGTACACTTCGCCTGGACTAGCGTGGCAAGCCATGTTAAAAGAAACAAATTGTAAAATACAACTTCTTACAGATATAGATATGGTGTTGATGTTAGAATCAGGAGTTCGAGGAGGATTGACGCAAAGTGTAACACGTTATGTTAAGGCGAACAACAAATATTTGCCCGATTATGATGCATCAAAACCAACAACATTCCTGGGTTATTTTGATGCAAATAACTTATACGGATGGGCAATGTCGAATCCCCTTCCATATGATAATTTCAAATGGATAGACCCAGAATCAATTGGAAACATAATGGATATACCGATATATGGAGAAACTGGTTACATATTTGACGTCGATTTTGAATATCCCGAACATCTTCACGACGAACATTACGATTTACCACTTCTTCCGAAGACTGAAGTTTCTCCAACTGGAAGATGGCCGAAATTATTGATGACTTTAACCAACAAGTCTAGGTATGTTGGACACTACTGGATGATACAACAGGCCTTAGACTTGGGATTGAAAATTACAAAAATTAATCGAGTACTACAATTTTCTCAATCTTGTTGGTTAAAACCGTACATTGACAATAACACAAGAAGAAGAGCTGCCGCTACATCAAGTTTTCAAAAAGATTTCTTCAAACTAATGAACAACGCAATATTTGGCAAGACTTTGGAAAACAAAAGGAAACATAAGGATATCAAATTGGTAACTGATCCAGTAAAATTACAGAAATTAGTGCAACAACCAAACTTTGGTTCATCTGTAATTATTAATGAAAATCTAGTTGTTATTTCCATGAACAAGAAGTCAGTTGCAATGGATCGTCCTTTGTATCTTGGAATGTCAATCTTGGATATTTCCAAAACACACATGTACGAGTTTCATTATAAGAAGATGGTTAACTATTATGGAAGAGAGAACATTGGTATTGCATATATGGATACGGATGCACTAATTTACTGGATTAAAACAAATGACATGTACGAAGATTTACGCACCTTTATATATAAAGATGATTTCGACTTTTCAGATTATCCCAAGGACCATCCAAATTACGACAACGACAGAAACAAGAAAGTATTGGGAAAATTTAAGGATTAAACAAATGGTGTACCGATGATGGAAATTGTAGCATTAATGTCCAAACTATATTCATTTCAACTGTACATAAGCGAAAGGAATCAACATCAAGTCACAAAAAAGGCCAAAGGAATAAAAACCTCTTTCCTGAAGAAGAACGTACAGTTTGAACATTATAAAAGATGTTTGTTTGAAGATGTCGAAACAACTGCAACGTTCAACACTATTAGAAGTTATAATCATCAACTTTTTAGTGTCAAACAAACAAAGTGGGCATTAAGCTACAAAGATGACAAGCGCCATATTTTAGAAAATAAAATTAATACTTTACCGTTCGGCCACTACTCCCTGAACCCTATCGACCAGTAAACCTGTTCTTCGTCCTCTACCTTCTTCCTTTTTCCTTTCCGTAAAGAAGAGGGGACATGGCAAGCTCAATGCCATGTTTCCTCTTTTTTACACTAATATGAAAATGGCCTTGACCTATATTCAAACTATATAAAAGAGAATGAACTATTGTACGGATCAGTATTTTTACAAGCGGTGTAAAAGCAACACCTAAAGATGGAAAGTGTGAAGGACAAGATTGTAAATGAACTACATAAACCAGCAAGAAGAAGATTTCCCAGAAGAAGTACAATTATTAAGGGAATGAATGATCTTTATCAAGCTGATCTAATTGAAATGATACCGCACAGTAAATTAAACAAAGGTTTTAAATATATTTTAACAATTATAGACTGTTTTACTAAAATAGCTGACGCCTTACCATTGAAGGATAAGACTGGTAAAAGTGTTACTAAAGCTATGGAAACAACGATACAAAGAAATAAATTCAAAATCAAACATCTACAGACCGATGATGGAAAAGAATATTTTAATAAAGACTTTGGAGCTTTGATGAAGAAATATCAAATAAATCATTATTCTACAAATTCTGAAGTTAAAGCTTCAATAATTGAAAGATTCAATAGAACATTGAAAGGAGCGATGTACAAACAATTTTCAAAACGAGGATCATACGTGTGGTATGACATATTACCACAACTTATAAAAGAATATAACAACAAATATCATCGTACCATCGGAATGAAACCTATCCAAGTAAACAGTGCTAATGCTAAAGTTGTATTACAACGCATCAGAAATAATACAACACCTAAATTGGAAAGGTTGCAACCAAAGAAGTTTAAGGTCAACGATAAAGTTCGTATAAGCAAATACAAAGGTGTATTTAGTAAAAGATATCTACCAAATTGGACTAATGAAGTATTTACAGTTTATAAAGTGCAACCAACTATACCTGAAACTTACTTATTGAAGGATAACAAGGGTGAATTACTTCAAGGTGGATTCTACGGACATGAATTGTTGAAATCAAATGTCGGTGATGTATATCTTGTTGAGAAGGTTTTACAAAGGAAAAGGATATGGTTAAAGTCCGGTGGTTAGGATTCGATAAAAGTGAAGACTCATGGATTCCTTCAAAAGACTTGGTATAGTAATTTAATAGCTCATTGTGTGTTTAACCTTGACACAAGATGGAGATTGTACAACAAAAAGATCGATTTAATATCAATAATATTGATGAATTGACAGTTGACAATGATAAGTTAAATCATGGTAAACATGGTGAATTACTACCAAATACGATAAGATGTCTAATAACTGGTCCTTCAAATTGTGGAAAAACTAATGTTGTTTTTAACCTTATAACAAATCCTAAAGGATTGCGTTTTAACAATATATACATTTTTTCAAAATCATTGCAACAACCAAAATATCAATTATTGGATAAAGTACTTGCAAGTGTACCTGAAGTGAATTTCTACAAGTTTAATGCCAGCGAAACAATTATGCAACCAAATGAAGCAAAACCATTTTCTATTTTTATTTTTGATGATGTGTCTTGTGAAAATCACGACACTATAAGGAATTACTTCGCTATGGGAAGACATCATAATATCGATAGCATTTATATTGGTCAAACATACAGTAAGATTCCAAAACAACTCATAAGAGACAATGCAAATATGTTGATCATCTTCAAGCAAGATGAAACAAATTTAAAACATATATATAATGATCATGTAAATGCGGATATGACATTTGAGAAATTTAAAGAGATGTGCGGCAAAGCATGGAATGAGAAATATGGGTTTCTCGTTATTGTGAAGGAAGAAGATATTAAAAATGGTAGATATCGTATAGGGTTGGATAAATTTGTATTTATGCGTTGAACTACCGGTGCTACATCTAGTTACACGTTGAACTTCACAGTGTAAACATGGCGAATCAAGAAAAACTATTGAAAGAAATAAAATCACTCAGTGATTCTATTAGGATGAAAAATCGTGCATTGAGGATGGGTTTAAGTGAAAGAGAAGAATTTCTAGAGACTACATTTAAACCTATTACGGAACCTTTAAAACAAATATCAGAAACTATTGGTAAACCTCGTTATGAAGGAGATGTTTTACTACCAGTTTCTAAACAAGAAGTACAAGCAATAAAAAAAGAAGAAGGTGATGATTCATACACAAGTGCTAGTGAACAAGAAGAAACAAAAGAAGAAGAACCAATTGTTGAAAAGGAAGAAGAACAGCCAATACCTGAAGCTGAACAATCTATTCCAAATTTAACTCAATTGAGTAGCGATATATTACAACATGGACCTCTTGGAAGAAAATATATAATGAAAATGCTACATGACATGAAATCAAACCCGAATTTGAGTAGATCACATGTATACGGAGCAAGAATTGATGGGAATGAATTAAAGATCGGCGATTCAAAGCTTGAAATAACACAAGACGATTACATCATTATTGGTGAGCATAAATATAAAGGAACAAAAGGACTATATGAATTAATTTTTAAAAACATACCACTAAGATATTCATCCAAAGATTTAAGTGTTTTTAAGGAGATTCTACAAAATACTAACGCTCATAAAAGAAACTACTTAAAGGATGCAATGATTAATCGTTCACGTGCAACAAAATATAACATCGTTATAAAAAAGTTGTTTCCTCCACGAAAATTGCCAACATTACGTACTGCACCAGCGGTGAGACAACCACTGAAAAGAAAATCTTTATCACTTATGGATTTATCACTTTTTGAACAACATGGTAAAAAGAGTAAAGGAGATACTTCAACATCTGGCAAAGGATTGATGAAAAATCTATACAATACGAATGTGATTTACTACAACGACATCAATAAATTGGTTGATAGAATGAGACTATTGCATGAAGCCATGGAAGCCGGTCATACAGGTTTAAATAATGAATGGGTAGCTCTGATTGACGAACTCAGGAATCGCGGCATAATCGTATAATTATCCGCGGATATATAAGAGTTACAGGAGTATAATGTGTCAGTTCTAACATGAGCGTCGACAAGTTCGGACGATACTCCGCGTTAGGAGTTCAAGTTGGAGAAAACAGAAAAAGAAGTGGATTACCGCAAACACCCGAAGGTGACTATAACATAAATAATAAACGTTTAAAGTTTGTTAAAGATCCAGAAGAAGATGGAGATGCAACAAATTTAAAAACAGTAAAGGAGGAAACATCTACAAGTTTAAAACTTGACAATAACCAACTGTATGATGCAAAATCTCACAGGGTTATTAACGTTGCAAAACCAGTCAACAATGGAGATGTTGTTAATAAAGGCTATTTTCTATCTGCGATGGAATACGCTTTACTGTTGGAAAAGACTAAAAGTGGAAAAAGGTACAATGCTTTAAATTATAAAATAACTAATGTGGCAGATCCAACCGAGGATACAGATACAATTAATAAGCGTTATTTGCACTCTGTAATACCAGAAAACAAAAAAGATGGATTTTCCTTCTATAAATATACTATAAACGATATTGGATATCCTAAAGAAGAAAGTGATGGTGTTAATATAAAATACATTAAAGATAATTGTATTTTATATAATAGTGCTGTTATTAATTGTCATGGAAAAGTGTTGTCCAATCTGGAAGATGGTTCAACTCCATCGGATGCTGCTACCGTGAGACAAATGAATGAAAGCTTGAAAAAAGGAACATCCGCTTTTGTTAAACAAAATCAGGTGGTGTCAAAGAAAGGTGATGAGTTTATGCAAGGAAGTGAAAAGTTTACCTTACTACAACTAAAAAATGACAAGTGGGATGGAAAAAATAAAAGATTGTCAAATATAAGTTTAGGCACGGAAGAACATGATGCTGTTATTTTAACACAAGTACCACAACTATCAGCTACTGGTGTTAATTTTATATGTAAAGGTAGACGATTAACCCAAGTTAAATCTGGTAAAGATGATCAGGATTGTGTTGTTGTAAAACAAACTATAGTTTTAGATAAAATAAATAACGTATATGATGGAAAAAATAGAAGAATATCTAACATATCAGCAGGAATAGCTCCGAATGATGTTGCTACTATTAATCAAGTTATAGCAACCTCTACAAACGATCCATCTGCGTATACATGTAATGGTAAACGTATCACATATCTTGATAATCCTACACGTAACAAAGATGCTACTAATGTAGAGTATGTAATGAATCTTGTAGGTAATGTAGTTATTGATATGCATAATCATTTGATTAATGCATCGATGAAACACAATAAAATCGAAGATTCTCAGAGAAACCAATGGATTAAAGATGAAATCATTGATAGATACCAGTAAAACTTATGAATATTTAAGTATAGAATACACAAAAAAAGGATTCATTATCATAAAGTATTTCATAGAGTGAAGACGTTGGTTACATAAAACAGCATAATGAAGACCGTATCGCTCAGTCGTCGTCAAGACATTGGCAAGAGAGGACGTGGTATAACATCAGCTGCATTATCTCTGCTCAAACGGATTCCTGTTGGTGCTGTTGTAAATCGAGCGATAGACGCTTTACCATACGAATTACATCTGCCCGGAGGTTATCAATATTGTGGACCTGGAACTAAGTTGGCAAAACGTTTAGCAAGAGGAGATCCTGGAATTAATAAATTAGATCAAGCTTGCAAAGAACACGACATAGCATATTCAAAGTATAAAGATTCAACGAATAGATCAATAGCGGATAAAATTCTAGCGGAAAAGGCTTGGCAAAGAGTAAAGTCAAGTGACGCAAGTATTGCAGAAAAAGCATCGGCTTGGGCAGTAACTACAGCCATGAAGACGAAAGCTAAATTTGGTGCTGGAAGACGACGACGTCGCAGAGGAAGACCTGCAAAGAGAAGAGCTCCCAAAAGAGGAGGAAACATTAGGAAGAGACGTCGTAGAACTCGTAAAGCAAAAGTAAAGAAAGCTTCTATTTGGTCAATGGTAAAAAACGGAGCAGGTTTATACCTAAGACCGTACCGTGTGTACTAAATAAGAAAAATCAATTGATAATTCCAAATAAAGCTTTAACAAATCATCAATTAAATGATTATGTAAAATGTTTAAAAATACCATTCTTTCGAGGAGTTTTTATGAAAGATGAATTACCAATTACAATATGGAAAAATGAAACTGTAATAGTAAATTTGGATACCACCTATGGTCCAGGTACTCATTGGGTATGCTATAAAAAAACTCGGACAAACCGTTTATTACTTTGACAGTTTTGGCAATCTACCACCACCAAAAGAACTTCAACATTATTTTCGAAACTCCAAAAATATTTTTTACAACTATAAAAGAGAACAACCTGACAATACTGAAATATGTGGACATTTATGTTTGGAGTTTCTAGCGAAGAGTGTCAGTCAGCTTTGAGATGTCATCGTATACAGTGTCCCTGAGTGGAAATTCATCCACATTGAAAAGTACGCTGTTCCCAGCATTGCGTCTATCCAAAGAAAGATTATGGGAAGCGGCATTACTTGATTTGACTACCTACAACTCAATTCCTAATGTTACGGAAGGAAAGAACAATTTACTACATTATTATGAAACTAAGGATGCTTCAGGAAAATATTCAGAATTGAAAATAATTACATTTCCAACTGGAGCTTATGAAATTGATGATATAAACCAATTACTACAGAAAACACTCGGAGAAGAAAATATCACCGTTAAAGGAAACAATAATACTTTAAAAGCAGAAATAACTTCGAAATACTATATTGATGTCAGCTTGAAACATTCGATTGGCAGTTTACTTGGATTTACAGATACAACAAAAAAATCTTAACTCCTAGAACAACTCATTCAGGTAATACAACTGTAACAATATTAAAAGTAAATAGTATCGATGTAACGTGTAATATTATACACGGATCGTATAGAGAGGGAGTGAATCAGCATATTTTACATACATTTTATCCAACAGTAGCTCCCGGTTTTAAAATTGTTGAAAAGCCACAAAACTTAATATACCTACCGTTTAACACCAGTTTCATTTCAGACATCGTACTGAACATATTGGATCAAGACGGTGTTAGTGTTGACTTTAGAGGAGAAACAATTACTATACGGTTACACATCAGAGCGGCAACATAAAAGTCGACATGGGATTAACATTTAAACCGCAACTGAAGGGTCGGGAGCTCAGTAGCTCCTCGACATTGGAAGAGTTAACATCGGACAACATTCGTTTTCTACAGAAGATTGGATTGAAACTTAACAACGATGGATATCCTGGATATATCTCAAGGACCGACATTCGACGAAACACTATGGGAGAAGGAATATCACACGCACAACCCTTACACTTCATCAAAATTAAACAATAACGATGAAATAAGGATTCCCATTCAACAACAAGATATTTACACGTTACCGTGCGAAAGTTATTTGTACATTGAAGGACGGGTACTTAAATTGGATGGAAAAACTGCTTCAACGGTTCCTTTTATAAATAACCCGATGGCATACCTTTTTGATGAAATAAGATATGAGATATCAGGGGTTACGGTTGATTCAACAAAAAAGGTTGGTATAACAACGACATTGAAAGGATTACCATCATTAACACCGCATGAGAAGAATTCAATAGTCACCGCCGGATGGGTTGCCCCTGATAAAGACACTATAACACCAGCTTCCAACGGTCACTTTGATTTTCATGTACCTTTACGATTGCTTTTGGGATTTGCTGAAGATTACAAACGAGTAATAATAAATGTCAAACAAGAGTTGGTATTACTCAGATCTTCAACTAACAAGGACTTGATACTTGCAGAACCTGCAACTACAGAAGATAAACTAGAATGGCAACTACAGTTGGATAAAGTTGTGTGGAGAGTACCTCATGTAAGATTGGCCGATGAACATAGAATCGTATTATTGAGGAAGTTAAAATCTGACCGTGATATTGTAATGCCATTCCGAAGTTGGGAATTCCATGAATATCCTACACTACCTCAGACAGAACGACAAACATGGACCGTCAAGACATCAACTTACTTGGAACGAGCAAGGTATATAATACTTGGTTTTCAAACTAAGCGAAAAGATGTTATCACTGCAAATGCTGGTCAATTTGATCACTGTAAAATAAAGAATTGTAAGGTTTTCCTAAATTCTCAATTCTTTCCATATGACAATTTGAATGTCATGTTCAGCAAAAAACGTTTTTCCATTTTATACGATATGTATGCAAGATTTCAATCGTCATATTATGGAAAAACTAATACACCGCTATTATCACCTGACCAGTATTATTCCAAGGCTCCGATAATTGTAATCGATTGTTCGAAACAGATTGAATCGGTAAAATCATCAAGTGTGGATATAAAAATTGAAATGGAATTTGAAGAACCAGTAGCGGATGGAACTTCGGCATACTGCTTAATTTTACACGATAAAATAGTTACTTACACACCGCTAACCGGAATTGTGAAGAATGTACTTTAAGAAGAATTAGTACAACGTAATTGTATAAATTTTAAGATTTAACAAAAAACATAAAAGAGAGAAAATAATGAGTAGAAATTTCATTATATCTTCGACCGTCGTATGGGAAGCATCGTTCGCAAGATGAGTTCTACTAACGGAGAAGAAAATACACCTCTGGTTGATGATGATAATAGTTCTGATATAGAAAAACAAGTTGAACGAGAAATGGATGAATTCCTCAAGTTTAACAAACATAAGAAGAAAGAAGAAGAAGAAAAAGAAGAGGTTGAAAAAGAAGTAAAAAGAAAGAAGATTGAAGTTAACATTACAACAAATATTTTAACAGAAGTATTTCTTCGAATTTTCTACCCCATTTCTGCATGCATGACGAAAAATATATCAGTTGGAATTTTAAAAACATTGGATTACTCACCGATTGTTATTTTAAATCATGGAAATAAAATGGTTTCATTTACTGAAACTTCTTGGGAATCATTTATGAAACATCTACATCTTTTGGAATGTTATTTAAGTAACAACACATTTGGAAGAAGAACAAGATTAAGTTTATTAGAATCAAATATTGAAGTTGATATAGTCAAACATCGTGGAGGACATATCGTTCGCTTCAGAGATTTAACTAGACATGATGTAAAATTACATTTGACAAAAGAAGAATTTTACACTTTAAGTTGTACTACCGGTCCCGTCACCAGATATTTAAAACAACTAATATTTTCAAGTGCAATAATCAAAGACTATCTAATATATACATTGGACAGACAACCTTTCGTTCCACTTTTATACGGTCCTGTGGATACTTCTATTTTTAATCGAATACCTCAAGAAGTGGATATGTGGAGACAATTGAACAACTATCACACCAACTTTAATATCGACGAAGAAGCGCAAGAAGTTAAAGAAGAACAATCGTGTATGTAGTCAGTTGCTGATGAGACTTCATCATGAACAAACGGGTTTCGTTTTCTAATACGCCACATTTAATGGATGTTAAAAGAGGTATAATTGAATTTCAAGCTTTTCGAGGTAATGATGGAAACTTTATTATCAAAGAATTAGTAATTTTGGATATGAACACATCTGTAGTTTATCATTACTTATTTAAACCTCCATTACCATTCAGTAGACTAACAACTAAAGCGAAAGTTACAAACAAATGGTTGAACAAACATTTTCACAACTTAAGATGGGATGAAGGTTTTATTAATTATAACATGATGCCGCACATTATGAATCATTACTGCAAAGAATTCAAAACTATCTACACAAGGGGATTGGAAAAAGCTAATTGGATACAATCATTTACAACTAACGAAGTGATTAATGCAAAGATGGATAGAGATTTCCAATGCTACTTTAATGAACTTTGTATTTCATCAAAGAGTTTTAAACATCGAAGGTCACAGTGCGCTTTGAAGAATGCTTACAGCTTGAATAATTTCCTTCAACAGAATGGTGGGGGTAACATCGATAATAAAAGCGAGAGCGCTACCATGACGCAGCATGAGTATTACTCGAACCTCCGAAGAGACAACATCTCCGACGGACATTATTATTAACAACAAGATTAACAATAACATTAAGATGGCATCGCAGAACTTCCTTCAGAATTTGGTTGATCAATTCAACGCTCATTCGAAGTCAACAATCTTACCAACGAAGAGATGTTCGGAACTAAAAGAAGAAAAACATTATATCATACATACAATCAAGAAGATGGACACTTCAGTGGGCGATGCTATTAATTGCACATTGAGCGAGGCGCCGTATACAGTTGGTGACGAACCGAAGTTTCAGATATTCCTACCAAAACGATTCGTACAACTTCTACAGAATGAAGATCTTCGTGTTATTCAACCCGGCGCACTCTATTTGGTTTCACACGGACCGAGTGGAAACAACTCAACTGAACTAACTATTCATGTAACACCTTCTACTAATTAGTTTGTACATAGTATTGTAAATATATGTGTTTGTAATGGTTTCTCAATAAAGATAATATAAAACAGAAAAGAAAAATAAAAGAAGCAACATATTGTTATGTCTTTATACATAGCAATATGTTGCTTTTTTAAAAATTCCACGGGATGACCTTTACCCAATTTTGTGTGATAATAAAAGTGAAAATTAACTTGTGAAATTCATCAGTCTACGACTACCTTTCGTACCGTACACATCTCGCTCTCTATCACTAAATACAAAACTTCAACATGTCCCTAAAGGTTAAGTGTGCATCTTACGATACCAACACCATTACAAGTTTTGAACAACTTGAAGATTTAACAAACGAAATGCGAGTTTTACTTACCGGTGGTTATCATTTAACTGTTGATGCTAGTGCTACTAATGTAAGGATGTTTACTAAAACAAAATATTGCGATGATGAAGTATTTCTTTCTACACAACCTACAACATCTTCATCGCCGACTGGTCAACATAACATCAAGTTCCACAAGTATTACCAATGTTAAATAACTTTTAACAAATAGAACTAAGGAATCACGTGATCAACGTCAAGTGGGGTGATATTTTGTAAAAACTAATCATTCGCTTCCCGACTGTCGCTGCGTCAACACCTAATTTTTAAAGATGTTATACAGAATGATGATTGAACTTGATGGAAAAATCTATGGAAAAGATTACAATACAGTTGAACAAATGACTGAAGATTTAGAAATATTAACTAAAGAAGGATATCAAGCTAAGTTAATTTTGAAATTTCCTGAAGTACATCCACTATCAACTGAAGAACTTATCGCTATGGCTAAAGCGGAGAAAGAGAAAAGGTCTGAAGAAAACAAACAGACAAAGTCTGAAGAAGATAAAAAGAAATAAACTTTTTAAGTATCAACATTCCTTACATTAGTAAGGTATAATTTTTTAAAACTTCGTTTGGATGACCTTGAAATTACCCCCCACCACTTTTTGTAGTACATAAAACTCGCTATTCAACACTATAAGCTCTTATTCTTTCACTGGACACAGCAGCGTCAACATGGAAGAACAAAAATACAAATACGAACCCCGTTACTGTTGTGAACAACAATGTACAGATTTAGGACCAATGATGGTGGACGGGTTAGCTTGCACTAAATGTGAATTTTTTGGATCTTGTTACTGCAAGTGCAAAACAAAACAACTACCGCCACCAGAATTGCGAACCTTTAAATTTTACAAATCAAGATATTTTCATACATGCTGTCCTCAAAGATGTTTCAAATTTCATCCTCTCGATCTAGCTCATTGTCAACGCACCAAGTCTCATCAAAATGATTTTTGTACACATATGATAATGAGATGTAAATACAGATCAGATTGGTATTCCGATCCTGTAGAACCATCAAATGTGTTCGGTTTTACACTATTTTTTAAAACTTCAATTGGATGACCTTGAGTTTTCCCCCACCATTGGTTTTTTAGATTTCCCCCTACCATAAGTCTTTTAGATTTCCCCCCACCATTTGTTTAAATTTTGTATCTTATTGAATCCACCTTTGAAATTATTTCACTTCCAACACTCCGACTAACAACATGGGATCGCCTTTCGTCAAGTTTCAACATATAATAACTGACAGGGAAGAGTTGGAGGAAATATTTCAAAATTTGCTCTCTGTCATGGATAGATATCCTATGAGATGGATCAGACTTGATGTTCACTATTTACGTCCTCGTGAATATTCTTCATCGTCGAGTGAGGACGAAACAACGACTACTTCAGCTAGGATGTTTCGATTTTCTTCATCATCGAGTGAAGACGAAACAAGGGCTACTACTTCAGCTAAGATATTTGAATTGAAAGACGAAGAAGAGGAACTTAGCTATTTACTTAATAACAAGCTCATGCTCACCGAAAAATAAGCCTCCTTCCTAAGCACCGATCTTCATTCACTCACCGACTCTCGCACGATGAACAACTCTCCGTTGGCACGAATGAATTCTAGTTTCGAAGTAAATTCTAAAGAAGATTTGCAAGAGATATTTAATACTTTACACGAAATTGTTAGTAAATTCAACACTGTTAAAATGAGTCTGGAAATAACTTACGCCTGTCCTATTTGTGATAAGGTTGACAGTTCTGATGAAGATAGTTTGCTAAATCTTACTCCGCTAACACCTCCACAATCAGACACGACGACAGCAAGTACGGAAACAAATGGTGAGCAACCTCCTTCCCCCACCACTTCGTTGTAATTCAACTCCCCCCACCGCTTCGGTGTAATTAAATTCCCCCCACCGCTTCTTCGTTTAACTAACGTTCCTCGCTTTAACTTCTCATTCCGTCTCCAACATTTGAACTATCAACATCACTTGTTTCAAAATTTCAAACACCAAATAACAACACTAATGATGGATATGATGGATGAAGTTTCCTTCGTCACAAGGATGGAAGAGGAAAAGATGAAAGAAGAAAAATTGAAATTGGAAATTAAACGATTGGAATTGGAACGGCAAAACCAACTCGAGATATTCCGTTTCTTCAAACTCGTCAAGTACGTCATCTGGGGACTCTGCCTCTACCTCATCCTCGTCGTCGGCGTTTGCTTTTACAACTCCGTGTTTCATCATAAGAATTCAACCTGTATTGCACATTGATTGTATTTGTTTTTGCACATTGATTGTATCTGTTCTTTTTTTACGAATAAAGTTCAAAGAAAATTAAATCCGCCTATCCCGCTATTACCGGGTAGTTCGACTCTCAGAACTATTTCCTGTGGTAGCGGGATAGGCTTTTCTAAAACTTACTCGGGATGACCTTGACATACTTTCCGTAACCCACTTATCAAGTTGAATTTCAATTTTGAACTAACTTTTAATTTATGCGTACCTCCCCCTCCCCTGATACCTTCTCTAACCGACCGGAAGTTGTATGCCCCGGCGCATGGCTTCCGGGGCAGCTGACCTGAGCCAGCCGTAACCAAAACACACTACTTTCCCTACCCATCGATATACAATAATTATTATTAAAACTTTGTATTGATGTTGCCACCGACTGAAAAATGCATTTCATTTCATCAAATTCATGAGGTAAAAGTGTTTTACACCTATTACAAATATTCTTGTTAGTTTTTAACGTATTATTCTAGGTAATAAATATAATAGAGCTCATGTAAAATCGATCTTTTACATTCCGCAGAGTTCCGAAGATCTTCCTTCTGTTCTAAGCAATTCCAGTAGCGGCGGGGAACAATCTAGTTTATCGAAGTCGGACTTTGCTTTGAGAAACACCAACAATACAGTTCCACTTCCACTTCACTTGACGTCTATTATGGAGAAACACCGCAGTTTCCGTGCCGCAACACTTCTTGCAACTAAAACAGAAGATTGTTAGAAATAAATATGTTTTCCTAAATAAATAGTTTGAAGGCTAAGTATACGTTAATAGTAGGCACTTTGAGTACTAAAGCATGTTTAGAAGCATGTTAGTTAGGCAATAGCTTATATCAATGCTTAAAAGCCTTTTATTAGTATTGCATAGTTATCTTCCATAGTCTGCATTGTTTCTTCGAATTCTCTTTGGACTAGCTAACTTCAAATCTAGATTCTAAAAACAAATAAATTAAAGGTTAAGAATATTAAAAGAAGAACTACGGCTCGGTACCAGTATTGCTGATCAACCGATTTACTTGAGTGAGATGATTTTACCAGTTTTTACGTCAAAAAGTTGTTCAACTGTGAATTTAATTATTCACATTTATTTATTTTTCCAGTGACTGAATAAGATTAATAGCACTAGTGTAAATAAATACCTGTAATTTTAATCAATTGTATTCACATATAAACAAGTTCTCTATAATCATTTCTAAGTAACAATACAGAGTGTTTTCCAGTCACCTATTAGTGGAGCTGCTATTTTCTCCGTCACGTATCCCACGGTGCTTAACGAACCAAAATCTGGCTCTTTCTTTTCTTCGAAAAACAAAAACAAAACATTGTAGAAACAACAAAATTAGATATTAAACTTGTTAACAGTTACTCATTGAATATTAAAAATAACACAGTCGGTACGTTCTTACAGTTACCAAGTCAAAGTATTTAACTTTACAAAAACTATAAATTAACTGATCTTGCTTAATGAATTTTATTCCCGATATATACATCTTGGATCGTTTATAAACATTTAACTCGTATCAACGACTATTGCATAAAATTTATAATAAAATAAACATTTCAATTTTTTTATTTAATTTAAATTTGTAAGGAAAACCATGCAACACTCCAAATTGAATCAATTTGTTCATAGTCAACAGTTGACATATTTATTAAATGTTTATTAAATCTTTATTAAACATTTCATATTAGTTACTTTAAATATAACCTTGAAAATGCAACTTTATAGTTAATATTTTTAAGGATTGAAAGTCTAATTTTGCATTATGATAAAAAAAATTTTGTTCATCACTCTGAACAAAATTGTATTTAGGCCGGTTCCTACGTGGGCGACAGATGCGACGCGACGAGAGCGACAAAATTTCAAACCAATGTATAAGCATTGGAGCGTTCTTAGTGGGCGACAAGAGCAACGATTTGGCAGCGTGCGTTGCGAGCGTATTTTGAAAATCATATCTGGTCGCTGTTGTCGCCCGCAAAGTGTTGCTGCTGTCGCTGGTGTCGCTAGTGTCGCTCACATAGAACGCGCCTTCCGTCGACGCTAGCGTTCACAGCGACAATTATTGTTGTGTCTGTGTGATATATTTTTTAGTAATTGTTTCAATCATTTAAAGACGCCGGTGTCGCTCGTGTCGCCCGCAACGCTTGTCCACGTAGAACACAACAATCTACAACATAATGGCGTTACAAGTGTTCCGCTGGCGTCGCTTCTGTCGCGCTCGTCGCGTCGCATCCGTCGCCCACGTAGGAACCGGCCTTATGGTATGTTTAATCGTTTTGCGCCTCATTTTTAAAACACAATTGAGCATCATAAACACCCACTTTTGCTGCTAGTGATGAAAACTACTATTATAAAATAAAAGTAGTTTATGCAATGAATGTATTATGAATCCTTTAGGAAACAAGTAAGATGCAAGTGAGAGCATGAGCGAAGTATGAATAGTTCTAAACATTTTGTATGGTATAATGCAACTGTTTTGTATTAAGATTAATAATGCACCTCTTTATTGTGTTACTTGTAATATCATTCTTGGTGCTAGTTGCATTGGTAGTATTGTTTTCACCTTAGTATCGAAATAGTATATTTCGTCACAAGGGCCGAAAGTGGCGTTTTGCCGGCCCCGAGATCGTGTTTCAAGTTCGAGACGAAGTCGAGAACTTGAAACGATCGAGGGTTGGCAAAACGCTTTCGGCCCGAGTTACGAACGATATTTTTCATCACACTACACAATGCAATAAATATTATACTAATGAAAAAATATTTTATTCAGAGCCAAACAACTAAGCCGAGCATAACTACTAACCTAATCTAGCGGGATGCAATGTGTTTACGGTTGCTAGGCAACCAATTCATTTCATTGTTGCAGTCCCACATGTTTTTGTGATACAACGTGTTGTGAATGTTTTTATGTAAGGTCTAGGCCAGCTGATTTTGCAGGCCTAGGCCGGAAAATTTTGCCAGCCTAGGCCGGCAAAACAGGTGTTTCGACGGTAGAAACGAGGGTCGAAAACAGGTGATATCGATGTAGTGTGATGAAAATAAATATACTCGATCTTTGGGTAGAATATCCATAGCAAGAAAAAAAATCATTGTTAAAAAACGCACCTTAGGTTGTAATTTGTATATTTGGCAAGATTACAAAAATGTGCATAAGTCTATGCGTTTGATAAAGTTAAGTCTAAAACTGCTAATTCATTTCAAATTTCTCAAACCGAAAAGATTTTATATCTATTTCCACCTGAAAAGAGAACCGCAAAGTTTTCACCTCTTCCTACAGAGAGTGCGATACGGTTTCGATTTTGTTCAAAATATATTATACAAAAAATCTGGACTGATTTATTGTATCATCTTTCATAAAAATCTTGGTGGAGCAGAAGATTTTAAATATTGATTGGTAATTTCATTTGCAAAAGCATCCGATTATTAAACTCGTAGTATTAAGTAAGAGGTATTGAGACTGTAAGCTGATTAAAGTGATATATTGCTCACCCAACCCAAAACTAAAAGCCTAACCTAGCCGTTATGTTAACTGATATATTTTTCACTTGTAAGTGCATAATTTTAAATTTATTTCAACAGTAATGGTGTAGGTTATGGGAATAAGATTTTAAGGGTAGAAAAGCGTTTTCTCCAAACTTTTTCAAAAAACTTAGTTCTGCGATAAAAATAATTGAGTTAAAAATCAAAACAAAGAAAAACTGAAAATCTGACACAACTGCCACAGTATAGAAAACACGTGTTCCAGTACAAACATGTAGTTTTGCATTGTTTACCTTTACTAAATTACCGAATGATAATGTAATAAAAATAGATTATTATTTTAGGTACTCAATTTTATTTATAACTCATCGAAAAGTTATTACTATAATAGAAGAAAAAGAATCATATACTAAAAATAAGAACATAATGAACTGCCTCCACCTTTTTCCCGACCATGAGCACTTTTATACCTTGGTCTCGCTATACAATCTGGACACGATTGGGTTTTAGCTGAAATTCACTGGTATTTTCCAGTATTTGATAAAGAAAAAAATGAGAGTAGAATAAATTTTGTGTTTTTTTTTACATACTTAATATCGCGAGATGTATGTGTTTGATGGAGGCTTTGAACTGCCGTAAAATTATAACTTTACATTCATCATTGTACTGCTGACAAAAGAAATATAATCCTTTATTCTTTTTAAAACGAATAGTCCTACTTATAGCGTGAGCCCAAGATTCCTATTATTTTAGAAAATATGTAGGATAAAGTAAGTTATATGAACACTGGATATATCCATTATTTAGACATTCATGAATTGTCATTAATTTGGTATAGTGTCTTAGGTTAAAATTCGCGAAATAATAATTTCGAAAGTCTAAATAAATAAAAGGGTATGGTTTTGCGAGAAAGTCGTTGACAATAAGTTTCCTCGAAGACTTTACAGTATACAGTTCATTGAATATCTCTTTGCTAAGTTTATTTGATATATCTTCCTATTCCTTAAGGTTCGAGGCCTGAAATAAATTAAATCTGTCTTGCCTTTATTGAGTTCATTGTACCAACGTTACCTCGTTTTATATTGGAATTTTCCCTGTCTGGTATAATCGACAAAATAAAAATCATCTCTTATTTTATAAAATATTATTACATTTATGAAAGTTAGGCCTATTTTATATTTTAGGTTTTTTACGTAATAAGTTAAAACAATTACTAACGGTCAAATTTTTTTAACTAAAACCATCGAACTCGACTTGGACGAACATGACAAATCTTTAACGGTGGCCCATGTGATGAAGATATTCTATAGGTATATCTTTATTTGTATGTTATTGCTAGTTAATTAGGCATTTTTACAGTCAAGATCAAGATGAAAAATGTTTTGCCAACCAAATCACAGCCAACGGTCCGCCGGAATACATCAACTTTTAGCAAATTTCTCCTGAAGGAAGTACGCGATTACTATAACACGGCAAGATCTAGGAACATTATAGATTTTTGTTTTGAGGCTCCCGGAAGCATAAAATACAAAAACTCCATTATTTAAAATGTTTATTTGGGAATACCTTTAATACAGATTAGATTAATTATAATTAGATTAATACCTTAAATAGATTAGATTAATAGCGTCTCCAGATTTCTAAACCTCTTGTACATTAAAACTAAAAAAATACAATCCATGTGTATGTGTACTATTTTGAAATTATATATAAATATTTAAATGGCTGGTTTTTTTAATCGATATTTCCTCAATTAAGACAAATTCATTCGCTGTTATAACGTACCTGAAAAATACTTACTTGCTTGTAAATATTACATAATTGTTTGAACTTAATAGAACTATTAATTTAACTACTTGATGGAACTATTCAAACAATTTTTTAACTATTAAATGAATGGAAAATAACTATTTTCATTCTGGGATATAAAATGAAATATTTAACTAAGTACTGATAAACTAAACGTAAATAAGGGTAAGTTTTATAAATGATTTAGGATGAAAACTTTAAGGAAACTGTCCGTGCTCATAGTGGCATAGTTGGACCGCTAGGTGATGAATATATCGCGGATTTCCTAGACAAGCAGACGTGTCCAGGAAGCTGAATCAGGTCCTTATAGTTGGGAAGAGCGTCCACTCACCTCGACTGATGACACATCGGTTATGGAGTTTGGATTGTATGCTGTAAATCAACTCTTAAGATCAACATTAAACCTACTTTCTCTGTACAATTTTTGTTTAACTTTGCCAATAACTTAGTTATGGGATACATGAAAAAAATTTCTACATGTTTCTATGATAGGAAAAATCTTATTTTGTTATAATCTTAAATCCTAAAAATTTCAACAATGGTCTGATGGAGATAAAAATAAAACAAAAGATTTGTTTAAAACAGCTGACTCAAATGCCAATGTATAAAAACCATCTATAAAAACCATTTATTAAAACCACATGCTTCAGTATAAATATGTGATTTTTACTGTAGTCACCTACTGAATTATACTATAGATACAATTTAAATTTTTTAATGCGTGCTTTTTACTGGTCATTATGAATATTTAATACAATAACACTTAAGTTAAAAGATAAAACAACTAAACAATTTGTAGAATTGGAATTACGTTTTTTAAACAAGAAGTAGCAATCATTAAATCAGCTGTGAACCATAGTAAGAATAAGAGAAACGAATGACAGATTTAACATGTGAATCAAGAATGCCAACGAGAGTGCATCACATGAAGGCCTACATTGAAATATTCCGGAAGCGGAAGTCAAGTGAGCGATGCAAACGACCTCGTCCGAATGCGAATGAGCGGAGTGAACGAGTTCGCTTTCAATAAAACCAGGATTTTTGAGCCTACAGTCTGTAACTGATATATTTTTACTACGAAAATTGTTTAAGTTTATCAAGCAAATTCTCGGCCCTCAATTACTAATTTGTAAATAAGATGGCTGAACCCGGTTCTTGTACATACATCAAAATAACATAAGAAACCAAAAATAAAAGCCAACTTCTTTGTGGTCACACTTGAAGGCACTTACTTTGGGAGTAAAGCTGAAGAAAAAAATGGCATAGATTTAGTGAACAAGTCAATGACAAAAACAATTATAATTAAGCCATTAATCTCAGAGTAGCATCCTTACACGGATAAATAATCGCTTACACCTCAGCGAGTAAAGTTCGTAAGTTTTACGAACTTTACTCGCTGAGGTGTAATTACTACATGATATAAACGTAGTATAATTCAGTAGTTAATAAATTGCGTGTAACATTAATTGAGTATTTTGCTCGTTAAGATGTGAAATTTCATAGACTAAACATTATTCCTTTCTTTATAAACTTAACCATACAATTTTAGTTAAGACCCCAAGGAGAGTATAGAAGGCTTTTAAAGAAAGTAAAAATTATCAAGTAGTTTAAACAAACACTTTCAAATGATGTTTTTTTTTTTTAATTTTTTTACAAAGAGCGTGTTGTTATAGTAGTAGATAGAAGATTTTGTCTATACTGATTGTACTTATGTTAAACACAACTTAAGTTACTCCGTACAATATCAAGACATTGCCGCATTCTCCTGCAGGCTGCTGCAAAATATTTGTGGTTCAATATAAAAGTTTAGCCCGCCTACAACCACTAACCTGCACGGGGCTGCTGTTCCCCACTCCACGATTCCACTTCTGAACATCCGCATCTTACTAGTATAATTTTGTTTTTTATATTTGAATATTTGAATAAAATATTTTAAAGTTTGGAAGCAAAAATAAATAATTAATTCTTTAAAATATGAAAATGATCACTGTGTTTACAATTATACAGATTTAAACGTATCTGGAGACATTTTTTACCTATTTAATTAAAGCTCATTATGATCAAACCAATCAGTTCACGGCACGTCAGTTGGGTGAACACCGACCAGGCCACAACAAAAAAAACCTGAAATTTCAAAATTAATATGATTAAGTGGTCGGAAATGGCGCGTAATGAAGAGGACCAGGTCATTTAGTGATCTAAACACTAGATTGTTATCTCATAAATGAGATTGCAAAGTTTTAGTGTTCAGGTTTGTAAAACATCAATTAGTTAATAGACATTATTCCGTCCTGTATGAAGCTATAAACGGCCATTTTCCCGACTTCATTTTGGCGTTACTTCATATTCCTATTTTCACCTTAATTATTTGACTTTTCGACGCACGTTTTGAGTAGAATACGTAAGAGTCACGTTAAAGTTATGTTGTTCCATCAATTTATAAATCATATCAGGCTTTATAATGCAGTGTATTAAAGAACGTTTCTGTCAATTTGTTTACATCTAAAAGTTGAAAGTGTAGTAATCGAGACAAAGCCAAAATAAAACACGTATAAATATGATGTCATATTGGATACCAGGGTTATTATGCGGTAAGTGTAGTATATTCCTTTGGTTTTACCACAGGATAACAAAACTTTATACATTTCGTTTATCTGTAGTTTTACATCCAGTGTTAAACTTTTAAATTTCTCCTATAAATTTCTATAAAATTATAATCTGATTTAACACGAATTTTCAGGAGCTTAATTTTACTTGTCGATCCCGCATCGGACCGTCAGCTGGGAGATGCGGGCCTTAATGGCACTGATAATGCTTGCTCTGGCCTCATCGTGGAGGAATTATTAAAGGCGGAAGTAAAGTTTAGTGTAGAAGTGTCAATGTCAATTCTCGTCTGAACTAAATGATTATCCTAAATTTAATAAAAATATTCAGAGTGCGAGTGCATATAAAGAATGTGTGTATAAAATACACATGAGGTATAAAATATGTATTTTGTATTGAGCATTTCAATATTGTTTCATATTTATACATGTTATGTTTTGAGACTCATATTTAAGTTTTAGTGTTGTCCCTAAATAGTTTTAGAATGATATGTGAATTCTTATTATGTGGGAGTTATAAAGGGTCTTACCATGAAATTTAGTTCCATACATTAATATTCAAAAGTGTAGCCTTGAATTTAGTTAATTTTGTTGCTACACAACCATATCAAAATATTGGGGATTATTTAAATATTTAAACTGTCGAGTAACCCTTTCAGTCCCATGTACAGATAGAGTTATAGAAATTTTTTTTCTTTTGTAATACTCATATTTATACCTAAAATAAGTAGTATTTGCTTAGTATGCATTTTTTAGACATCCAATTAAGAAAAAATTGTCCACAAATGAGGACAAAATTATTCAAAGTCATAGGTTTAAATTAACAGAAAATTCATGACCTGTTGTATTTTTTTGTAATTTGTATAAACAAATTAACATACTTATATACTTAGACTAACATACTTATACATATTAAGTAGTATGTGCTTGGTTTTTTCCTAAACGTCAAATTAAGAAAAAAACAAAACTGTCCTCAATTGATGACAAACCGATTCAAAGGACTAGGAGTAAAAAATATATCATAAGATACTGTTTATTTTTTAATTTGTCGAAGAAAACGTTGTTACCGCCTTTTCAGGAAGTTTGTATGCACACTAAATATTTATTTTTACACCCTTCCATAATTTTTCCACAATTGTAAATTGAAGTTTGAGGTCTGATACACCGTTCAGTTTATTTGTCATCAAATGTTGACAACAAAACATTGAGTTTATGTTAGTAATTTTTTCCTTTTAATCCAATTGTCCTCATTTGATGACATGTATTTTCTCTTCCAATTATTACAACATATAAATCTGTATAAGACAAGATATTTGTATATTTTTAGAAACTGTGACCTCTATATAATTAATATACAAACTGTTAAGCCTAAATTTTAAGCCAATCTGTTTCAAATATACAAGCAAAAAAGGTCTTACCATGGCAAGTGCAGCTGTGGTCTGACATGCTTCTTTTTTACCTGTTGAATATATCAGGTTTGCCACTCTAAAACCCCTGAGAAACTAAATTTCCCTAGAAAAGCTGTCAACGAATGGGGACAACTGCATTGAAAGGCAGAAAAATAAAAGCAACAAGTTTTAAATAATTGTTGAAATGTGCGTCCTCAATTGAGGACACAGGGACTGAAAGGGAGTTCCAAAGCAATGATATTATTTTGAAATCGCTTAAATTTCTTTAAAAAGGATTAAAACTCTTAAACCAACAAATCAGCTCAAAGTTTCTGCTACTTGAAAATCCTTCAATGGTTTACCAGAGCCATTGGGTTCGAAACATTGAACGTCATGAAAGTTATTGCTCATGAATTACCCTGGCTGAAAATATGATAAAGAGAGGCTGACTTCAGCAGCTGATAAACAGGATCGAGATTTGGACACTTACGAATGTCGTAGTTGATATATGTCAGGAATCTGCGGGACTTACATTGAATCATATCGGTAAGTGCAGTATAATCCTTCAAAGTTACCAAAGGTATAAGTTAGTTTCGTTTATCTGTGGTTTTTATCCAGTGTTACCTGTTTTCTCCCCCGAGTCATCAATCATTAATGGGATCCGCCACTTTATTATGAAATCTGTCACTCATCATTATAGGTTATCCAATCAGCCGAAGGGTTTTGGCAAGGGTTTTGAAGGGTTATAAAAACATTAAAAGAAAACTAACCAGGAGTACTAAACCTTAGGAGAGTGCGGGAAGTTATACAGTAGTAACGATTTTCTGTTGCAATTGGTATTGTTTTAAATTTTTCATAATAGTATCTAGCTAATCTATATAATTCTATATTTTTCACTGCTGAAGGCCGTTATAACTTATAACAGCAGTTATAACTTATAAACTTTATTATAACTTGGTATTGTTAGGTAGTAAAAAAAATTATAAATCACGGACTTTTCGTAAGAGTTTGTTAGTTTAAATCGTTTGACGCAAACTAAACTTAAGTAGATTATGACTTTTTTAATGATATTAAATTACTGTAATTATTTTATTTACAAGTATTTGTAAATTGTCATATGATCATTTACGTTGATTTATGAAACATGAATTTTTATCACGATTTTTAAAATATATCCAAGCTTAATATTAGTACTGCTTCTACAGTAAACAAGAAATTCTTGTTTAAATACAACTGCTATGTAAATAAACATAAAAGAGAAAAAACAAAACCGACGCAGTGTTTCTTTATTCAGAAAACATTGATGTTTGTTTAAAACTTTACGTTAAACGAACCTGAAATATTTCGAGGCGAGCGGAAGTTTTTACTCTAGCTTTTGACTTTTTATTATTACAGTGTGCTGTTACACCTATTTATGTGTGATTTTCTCGACAGCTAAATAAAAAATGTATACTACTCCTAAAGAACGATACATCAATTTTACACTCCAATCTCAACTAACTCATACAAAACTAACATAATAAGACATTTTGTTGGGTATTTTTCAGAGGTATTTGTATATTTAATTCCATGTTTAGCATATATGTGGAACTCGGTGGCTGCTCTATTTTTTCTGAGGCAGGGAAATCATACATGTTCTAATGGGCCACATTTGACATATCTTAGTTAACATAAACGCAACATGACGGAATAGGGAGTTAAAGGGTCTTGCAACGAAGAGCGGAGTAAATCAATTTGTCTCAAAAAAAATTAATATTTACACTATTTTTGTTTTGTGTAGTGTTGTCAGATATTTACAATCTTGCTAATTTCAGGTTAATTGTCTTCGAAACCTATTTCAAGTGCCAGCTAGGCGTTACATTAAAAAGTCTACAGGCGAATTAAAGAAAGAGACCTGAGCTTTTATGATTTTTTAGTGTAGTGAGGCTATCATTTGGTTTTCATCCCGAATGATAAGAACTTAAAATTATAATACAAATATGACAATACAGTGTGCACTAATGTCCTCGGGAAATAGGGACTAAACAATTTTCAAAAACCTTTTTTTAAACATTCTAAAATTTAAGCAGTGGATCATGACGTAATACTCTACATCAGTGTCTTATTTTAAGATTTTACCAGAGTTCTTTGGATATAATGTCAAAATAAACTGTGTTTCTTAAAAGGGGAAAAACTTTCAACTAGGATATTTTCTATCTCTGTTTAATTTTCTCCTATAATTCATCCATTGTGATATATCAACATATTTCCACCTGGATAGTAAAATAACAGTCACTTTGGTGTTATCTGAACCTCTCTCATCATGTGCCATTAGATTATCTGATAATGCATAGCCTATTATTAAGAATAAACAGCCCAGATGCTGTTTAACTGTACCTTGATGTTGTGCTGAGCCTCTATTGATTTTGCGTCAGGATAAACTGTTTCAACAACCCCTTCCAGTTTCTAAACTCGTGCGATAATATTTCTCATTACTTACAATACTCTTAGTATAAAAATATCACAGCAACTCTCACAAGTTGATAAAAGAGATAAGCGTTGTCAAATGCTAATTTAGAATCTTCAGTCTCCTGTTTTTTATCCCTATACTCAGTTTATGGTTAGGGCCTATAAGAATAACACCAATAACTGTGCCATTTTCCATATAAACAGTCACCGTAACGTAATATTTAGAAAAAAATCAGTTTTTTTTATTAAACATTGATTAGAATCAGGGATTTCTTTGTTACTTTTTACAGTATATTACTGTGCTTATTTATTTATTTATCGACGGCAATCGCCATATTTACAAATGATGCACAGAACAATTACAGTACAAGATGGATTCAATTTACAATGTGTGGTGCCAAGCAAATAACCTAAGAAAGCCAAAACGAATCGCAATTTATATCTGAAAGTCTAGATCTGTATTTATCGGTGGCCCTCTTGGAACCTACTTTGTTTGCTTTTCACTAGATAACGGCTAAACTGAATTTCGTTGATTCATATCTGTCACGGACTGGAACGGTATGTATATTCGCCAAAAACTTGAATTGCCTGTGCGATTAAGGGTTTTGCCCTAAAGTACGTTGAAGGAGATAACTTGTGCTAAATACCAAACTTTGTTCTAGGATAACTTTAAAACTGGTTTATACTAGTTGCGAAAATTACTGACATTGGGTAGCCTACAGCAAACGAAGTTGTCATAACACATGTTAATTCTTTTGGCTGTCTACTATGACAATTTTCCTTCCCTCATGATCCATTCGTGTTCTAAACAGCAGGGCGTTGATGTCATCCGAAAGACATGTAAGCCCGTATCTGAGGAACATGAATGGACAGTCGGTTGGTGGGCCATTTGGAGGGCAGAGCGGAACGCCTGTTTTACCTGCCAATCAGTTGTGGCGGAAGTATGGGAGTTGTCCCTAGGACTGGTCAATCGGCCGCCTCCCTCTTCTCACCCTTTCTCTTCCTGCAGTATCCCTTCCTTCCGGGGGCTTGCACTTGCACTAAATGCCCGTTAGAAGCAAACGCGTCTAATGGTTCGGCCGGGGTCTCCTTATCCACATAAAAAACACAAACAAACAATCTTTACCCATATTTTACACGAAGACGGCTAAGACAAATACAACACATTTCTTTAATCTGTGAAAATGTTTCAAGCAATCACGAACGAATCTTTAATCAAAAAGTTTTCAATAAACTCCCATCCTATTTTTTAGATAATTCCTACTTAAACTTGGACTTGTTGTAACTTAGCTTGAACTTGTTAGACTTATTGGATGAAAGTTATTTTGAAAACAGTTGTTACTAAAAATTGCTGGATAAATAAAGTTTTTATTTATTTATTTATTTATACTTAAACCTTAAGGGGAATTGTTTTCCTCAATTGGGTTGGACAGTTTGCAATGCCCACCTCAGATTGCAGCACTTACATTCTTAAATGCAGACCCCTTCATCTTGGAACCCTTTAACTTTTGGTACATAAAAGTGAAAGAGTGCAGAGCACTAATTAATTGGTTATAAACAAGGATATTACAGTTATTTTTGCTTGTTATTACGGAAAAAAAATTTCTTTAACTCTCCAAATATTCTTGAATTAACCTTACAAACTAATTTTAGTTCCCAATCAATAATAAAATACACGATGCGACAAAAAGATGTACCTTGTTAGTTATAACAAGGTAATTTGTTAGTTATAACAAATTAGTTCGAAACTTTCAGCCGGGCCGGAAATGTTTTTAGCTGTATTCAATGATCTCTTATGACAGTTTATAATTACTAGGGCTCCCCCTCTGGTCGAAATTCAACCAAAAACTCATTAAGATGAAATGAGCGTATTAGATTTTAAAATTTTCATAACTGTAACATTTGTTCTTCTTGATTTGCTAGCTAGAATTTGCTATCAGCTGTCTAATATGATTTAATGAATTATACTTCTCCCATAAGATTAACATTGCAACTTTGAAAGCCCGTAGGGTGTAGCCCTGAGGGCCAATGTGAATTATAATGGGATTCTGCTCATCTACAGGACACTCCCTTTTTAACGGTATGCACGGATTTTTTCTGTGTTGCGCACAACCTGAGAAAAAAGGAGGAATAGAAACATGCTTGCCTATTAATATATAGATTTATTTATTATTGATTATTGATTATTGATTTTTTATTAATGATGATTCAAATTGAAATATGATGGTTTATGGCATTGCATAGTTTATTGTGTTTACTGTGTTTGTGGGGTAACCGTGTGCTTGTGGGCTAGAAAGTAACATAGACCTAGTTGGTTCAGGGGTATATCGGTTTTCCAACCTCGTTCGGTTTCTTGTCCTTGGTGATCGCGGGGTTTCGTTTCCCATTCTCCATTGAGGCCTTCATTGTAGTTGGGGGTCTTGTGCCTTGTATTGGAGTTGTAGGATCGAGGGATGCTTGATGGGGTTGTTGCGGGGGGGATAGGGCGGTTGTTGTAATACTATAGGAGTATGAACTACAACAACCTGCTTTTCCTTCCTTCTTAAATACATTGTATTAAAGGTTACACTCAATCGAATTACATAACTATACTTAATAATGTAATAAATCTTATAATCCACAAAAAATAAATCAAATTAACCAGGAACAATTATTATTTATTTTTTATAAACAATATAACAAATCTCTGCATAACTACGCAGCTAACATTACTGCAGTGTGACTTGTTCAATCCATGTTCACGCCCCGGTAAGTCCCGCCGGCTTCGTTCCTCATTGCACATGCTGATTGATTCCTGCACAGCGTGGTGGGACGACATCTTTTCTTCTTCTGTATCTTTATCCGTTGCTCCAGCTAGGTGATGGCAGCGTCGTCGTGCCCTCCTGGCTCTCCGTCTGTTGGATCGTCCCCGGCTGCAGGCCTGTAGAGCGTCAACAGCATCTTGAAATCTTACCCAGTCCCCGCGCCAACTAAGGAGCAGTTGTCGGTAACCACCCCCGTTAACGGGTGAGCCGGCCCCTCACGCCCCGGAGACCCTCGCCAGTGCCAACACGAGCGCTTTCTTACAGTTAACTGCTTCCTCGTCAGCTGGCACTTTTTGTGTAAAACCTTTGCTATGGCCGAGATGTCCATGTTGGATGTTATGCTTAACGCAGCCAAAATTAACACTCTTGAAGTTACTTTACTCCCTTTTAAAGAATTTTCGTTTTAGTAGGGGGGTTGTGGAGGTTGAGATAAAAAAGTTGTCCTATTTTTTATTTTGTTTGAAGGACCGCGGTATCTAAGGATATAATTCAACATCATACCCTTTTTAATGTTCATGTTAATCAATCAAACTCACTGCATGAATAATAGAACAAAATCATTTAAACTGGAAGGAGAAATTTTTATTGCAATTTAGGTGAGATATACAAAACGGAATGAATATAAACAATAAATAAAAACATTAAGAAAACATATGATATAAAAAAATAAATATCAGTTCAGAAACTACTGCTTCCTTGTCAGCTGGCACTTTTTTGGCAAAAACTCGGAGATGGACGAGATGTCCAAGTTGGGTATTATGCTTAACGCAGCCGATAACACTCTTGAAGTTACTTAACTCATTTTTAAAGAAATTTCGTTTTTGTACAGATTTAATTTTTGTTACGCTTGGATAACAGTTCAGATAAGAAATACTTTTCTTTTAAACGTTTAAATAAATAAATATGCCTTTATTCATATAGCGTTTCCCTGGTACACCAGCTTTTCAGAACAACTATCGTCAAGATCACAAACAACAATAATAATAATAATAATAATAATGTTTTATTGCTTTAACAATAAATTGCATCAGCATTACAATTTTCTTAACTAAGATTACTTAAAAATAATTCATTGTTTCATTCGTCTTATCTTGATTGTTTTGTCTTGATTTCATTTTTAAATTACTTTTTTTATATCTTCGTTTATCTATTCAAAATAGTACATTCATACATGAATTTAATTGTTCACATTAATGACTGGTATTTACTCTTCTTCAAAATATTCTTCGATTTTATAAAACGTTTTATCGATAAGGTAGGACTTGAATTTGGATTTGAAGTTGTAGAAATAGTTGAAAAATAAATTTTTTAATTGTTGTGGGAATTTGTTGAGTATTTTTCTTCCATTGTAAATTATATGTTTCTTATAAAATGAAGTTCTGTGGAATTCTACAGGTATGATTTCCTTCTTGCGCAAGTTACATTCATAAGAGGTGTCTCTTTTATTTTGAAAAAGTAATATGTTCGTTTTTACAAAATTTAATGTTTCGAAAATGTAAATAGACCAAAAGGTTAATAGTTTATTTTGTTTGAAGATAGGCCGGCAAGATTCCCTGGAATTCAATTTGAATATAACTCTATAAATAAGAGCAGCTTTTTGAAGTTTAAAAATTTGTACTACTTTAGAATTTGTCATTCCCCAAATAGGTATGCCATATTTGACATGAGGAATAAAAAGCGAATGGTATACATTTAGTAAGACATTTCTTTTACAAATTTGGGATAGTCTACGTAAAATAAAAATACATGTTGATAACTTTTTGCAAACTTCTTCAATATGTTGATCAAATTTTAAATTTTCATCAACTAAGAGACCTAAAAATCGTACACAGTTCACTTTTTCAATAATTTCATCCCTTATGATCAAATTAACTTCATATTTATTTAACTCAGGAGTTTTTATGTAAAATTCAATAAATTTTGTCTTCGAGAGGTTTATTTCAAAGCTGTTGTCTTCAAACCATTGTGTAGTTTCAGAGGACTTAGTAAAAGCTTCAATCTCTAATAATTTTTTGTCTATATTTGTTACTGATAGTGTCGTATCATCTGCAAACATGCATATATTTGAAAATTCTAAGTCTTTTTATATATTGTTTATGAATATAATAAACAATATTGGTCCTAACACTGACCCTTGGGGGACTCCTGATTTTATCTCTAGTCTATTTGAATTTTTAAATGTTAGAAGGTTTTCTTTTGTTTTGAATGGAATTTGTACATATTGGTAGCGATTTGTTAGATAAGATTGAAACCATTGATGGGCAATTCCCCTTATTCCAATTTCACTCAATTTCCTTAAAAGAAGTCCATGATGTACTGTATCGAATGCTTTTTTTAAGTCGAAAAATACAGATAAAGAATATTTCTTTTCATCTAATCAAGAAACAAACAGATTTACAAAATTGAATATCCTATACAGTTATGCATGGAATATATACAAATACTTTCATGCTGTCTACACAAACATTTTCTTTGAATCTAAAAGAGGCAGACCTTAGCCCTTTTAGACTATCGGGTAGCTCATTGTACAGCTGGGGGCCAAAATAAGATAAACTCCCGGGCCCGACACCCCAATGCCCACGCGCGGTCAGGTATGGCAGTATTGCAGGCAATACATAACTTCAACATTTTTTATGTATGACTTCCAATCAAACAAATTTTATTTTTCGTCTTAAGCAGAAAATTCTGAGAAAAATGAGTATGAACATTACATTGTTTTTGTAACTAAAAGAGTATATTTTAAGGTGTTTTTTTTAATAAACATAACTTCATATGTAATGAAAATAAAGTGTATATTATGAGTGTTTCGTATAATTACTAGTCTATACATAATATTTATAACAAGAATTACTTCATATATATTATAAGTAGTGTGTTTTGGCCACTTTTAAAACCGGCCACGTGCCCACCGAGCCACGTGACGCGGCAGCTGGCGCCAGCTGCCATGTCACATAGCTTCCGGTGGGGGTTAGAGGGTATATATGAGATGCTGTAGTTATATTTTATGTCATATAGGTTGGGGTGGAGATGGCGATAGTGTTGGCGTTAGGGTGAAGTAAATTTGCGCATAAATTAAAAGTTAGTTCAAAATTGAAATTCGTCGGTGTTAACGAAACTCTAACAGTTGAAGAAAAATTAAGAGTTAGTTCAAAATTGAAATTCAAACTTATAACTGAGATGTGGAAAATATGTCAAGGTCATCCAGAGTAAGTTTTAAAAAATTCTATCCAACTATCACCAGAAATAGTTTTAAGTTGAAGTAGTTGGTGATAGCGGGATAATTGATTCGTGCCATGGGAGAGGTGTTTCTCGTTTGAAAGTTGGCGATCGAATGAGAAGTGCCGCCTAGGGAGAGAGCTTATAAAACGGCAACCTTCCCCCCACTACCCCTTCCCCCACTCCTTTAGACCAATAACCGGTCGCCGACTCTATGTGGTGAAACTGAACCAGACATGGCGGCCGCCATGGATAATTCTAACCTCAAATCTTAGCTCAGCTGAAGAGAATAGAGGAGCATGAAGTAGGAATTGTGGTGACAGCACTTATATGAGGAATAGTAGGGGTAAAATAAAAAAACTTGTTGAACACAGTCGATAGGTGTAACAAGTTCAAAGTTGTTGAATTGTAACATAGAATGCAAAATGTTGTAAATAACACTATCATCAACATTAACCTGCGAAGTCTTTGAAGAGTATAATGGGTTAAAACTGTACTTCTTCCTAACTCTATTTAAATTAGTTCTACACTTTGAAATTGAAGGTTTAGAAGTATTCCGTAATATGTGTTGTGTTCGCAAAAGCTTTAACTTTAAACATTGTGCAACCATCATAACTGATGTGTTACATTTAGAAGTTAAAAGAAGACTGAGATATAAAATGAAGTGTAAAAGAAATTGAAACAGAACACTATAGTAGTAATATTTGAGGTTAGAATTAACTAGACTCATTTAATGAAGTGGCTAGGAAGCCACATGCTGATGAATGGTAAATTGCATGTTAGAAGTAACGAAGTAGTCATAAAGTAAAACTAATGAGAGGTGATGACTGTGTGGATGCAAGGCAATGAATGTTCGCGGCGCGATAAACTATCCCCATTTTATAGAGGCAGTAATAACCCAAGCCAAATGCCAGCAGATGCCGACCAACTACCTGGTTTTATAGCGGCAATTACTCCGGGCAGCTGCCGGACAAATGGTAAGAGAAGTAGGGGGTTTTGGGGCAATGACCGGAAAGGTCAATGACCCCCCCCTCCCCCCCTCCCCCCCCCTCCCCCCCTGAAAAAATGGAGCCCCCCCCTCCCCCCTTCCCCCACCACTCCTTCCCCCACTCCTTCAGGCCAATGACCGGTCACCCGGTCATCGTCGGTCGCCGACTCTATGTGGTAAAACTGACTAAACATGGCAGCTGCCATGGATAATTCTAACCTCAAACCTGCTGCGCATGCAACGAGTTCTCCGGATCGGAATAGTGACTATGCTATTGCGCATGCGCCTAGTCCTGTATTACTCACTTTAGCGCTACTGCACATGGATAATTCTAACCTCAAACCTTGGTTTTGCGTTGCTGTGCATATGCTGCTCCCCACTCCTTCGCCTTCCTTTTACACTGCTGCGAATTGGACTGGATTGAACACTGTACTGGAGTGAAATAACTTCCCCCACTACTGGAGAATCCGAGGAGCGATACGAGCCTGATCTTAGCGTTAGTCGTCAACAAACTTTCATAGCGAAAGGTTGTTGGCGACTCAGCAAGAGGTTTCAAATATATAGTAGGCCTATATATATTTGAACTTCTTAAACTATGTTGCGTTTTTTAATGCAATGTAGTATGTGTGTGTGCGTTTTAGTTGTAAGTTGCATTTAATTTAAGAAATAATTTGCGCATTGCGATGTTAGTTTTAAGTTTGGTTTAGCATTAAGGTGTATTAATTTTTAAGAGGTTTTTAGCATTAAGGTGTATTAATTTTTAAGAGGTTTTTAGCATTAAGGTGTATTAATTTTAAGAATAATGATGGTATTTGGTTGTGTTGAATTATTTGGTTTTTTAATAATGATGTGTTGTTAGTTTTAAGTGTTGCTAATACTAATTAATGTTGTTTTGCCTTACAGCTAGATGTTAGGGGGTAGATTAAATGTAAATTCAGAAGTTCGGTTGAACTTCACTTAGAAGGGGTGGGACATCCGCAAAATGCGGACTAGGTTTTTGCATTTTGTTTAGGAATATAATGGGTGGGATTAGTTTGGGTGGGGTTAGAGTTGCGTTTCTGCATTAACTGTTCCAGTTTCCCTGAAATTAATGGTTACGCTTTGATGCGGACGGGAAGTTACGCTTTGATGCGGACGGCCCAGGGACCTCCCTTGCAGAACGTAACTAGTGGGTTGGGAGTGGGAACCGTTAGGCAAACAGGGTGGTGGGAACAGTATTACTGTTCCCATCACCTTGGATCATTATAAATCTTGAATGACCTTGACCCACTTTTGGAAGGGTCAATGACCCCCCCCCCTACCCCTTCAATTGAAACTATTGTTCATCGCCTTAGTACACCCATCATCCCACTATCACCATTGCCTCCTACCCCACCACTTACTATGCCTGAAGACCACACATATCATAAAACTAAATCCACTAAGCCTACTCCCAAACCTGCTCCTTCAGAGCAATTTCAATTATTACAAGAAGAGCGTCGTAGGGCATTTAGCCGTCCCACTACTTGCCCTGAAGTGCTCACTAGGGGAATTAAGAAAGGATCAGCTTGTGGTAGGAAATGTGTTAAAAACGAAAGTTTTTGCCATGTACATGTCGTAAAACACCTTTCTGAACCACAACTGACAGAAACCCCCACTATTGAATACCAATCCAAAATTATTGGTGTGAAAGGAAATAGGCTTAAGAGAGGTTGTGTTTATTTTTTTGAAAGTGTTATTGACAACGAACACATTTTGGCAAGTTGTAATGGCGAAAAATATAATATTAAAGTAATTGAATCCTTGCGCAAAGAGAAATCTGTTTATGAGTTAGACTCTAAAGACTATCTCCTCAGACACAAAGTGGATGGTATTACAAGGTGGGGGCGTAGAAAGTAAATTCACATAGTTTTTTTTCCAAATTGTTGCTTAAAAAATAATGGGGGAGAAACACAATGCGTTATAGCGTTGTGTTTCTCCCCCATTATTTTTTAATACTCTAAGTCTTGTGACCTACTAACCTACTTCCATCCGAGTAGTAAGAAAAGTACTTCCCCCCACTCCTTTGGGTGGATGTCTGGTCACGGTCAGTTTTACCCCTCATTTGCATACTATTATAAAAGCGGAGCGAGCGTTGGTTACTCCTTCATTTTGCTTCTACACGCCGCTCCTGTCGTTTCGTCTCTGCTGTTTACAATATTTCTTGCTTCAAAATGCCTCCTCATCTGAATGAAAATTTTAATTCTTCTGAAATTTCTGATGTTTTTGAACAATCTGAAGACACTTTAAGTAACAACAGTGAAAGTGAAGATGATGAGGACGATGATGATTATACTGTTGAACTTAGTGAAGAACGTAAAGTTATAGCAATTGATCCACAATTTCCATTTGATACAATAGAAAAGTTTATGGCTGAAGCTAATAAATGGTTGGACTCAGGATGTTATGTACGAATTGACTCTTTTATATTGTATGGTGATAGTCATTCTTTCCTTGTCACACCAAATGATAGAGACCGCATGTTGCAGTGGGCACAATCTATGATGGAGTGCTATGAACAAGGTGTGGACACTGGCGGCTATTTTCTTGCACAACTAGTGTAATAACAAAATTACCCTTCCCCCACCCTACACCCTATCCCTTTCAAATTCTATAAAGAAGGGGGAAAGGAGTGGGAATTATAAAATGGTGGGGGAATGTGTATAAATGCAGGTTGTTTGAAGAGACTTTTATTATTGTGGCTTTAGCAGAAACAACATGGAGTTTAAATCTTCAGCAAAAATAAGGATTAACATAATAAAGAGAGAAATTCGCAAGAAAGAAAAGATTGAACTTATAAAATTACAACTTATAATACCTTCTATTGAAATTGGATGTAGCAAAATAAAGACTTTGGTGAAAACTAACGAATATTTGTTACAATTGCTAAAAACAATCGAAGAATTGAAAAGCAAGAATGGACATTCTACATAGTAAAATTTGAACATTTTAATATAAATAAGTAAACCCAAAAAAATAGATGTAGAATAGAGAGCGAGGAATAGATCACTTTGTGGTAATGGACTAACATGCCACTTAGTGCTCTATTCCTCGTTCTCGCGTTAAATTGGATTACCTTGACCTATTTGTTCGACTGTTAGAATTTGGTTAACACTGTTGAATTTCAATTTTGAACTAACGTTTATTTTTGTTCAACTGTTAGAGTTTTTTTAATACTGTCGAATTTTAGTTTTGAACTAACTTTTAATTTATGCGAATTTTTAGTTCAACTTTAGTTAATTTATGTATAAATTTAGTTTAACCAAGTGTCTGTGCTGTAGCCATTTCCACCTAAAAGTAACTACAATTAGTTGGGTGGGGGAAAGTTCGTTAAAGCTTGAATATAAAGAAGTATATACTAAAATTCCAATGGGAACAAAGAACACGAATGAACAATTAGTTTGTAGAAGGTTAATATTTTTGTTCAAAATGTTTGATTTCCTTGGATAGTGAAGAAGATGAAATAGTGGTGGGAGAACCGTTATAAAAGGAGGAACATGAGAGCCCATTTCATTTCTTGGTGAAATTTCGAAGAGTAAACATCTCAACATGTATTGTTGCGATAAATGTTCGGAATCGTTTCATGATGAAATTCTATTAGACTGTCATAAAGAACTAATTCACAACAACCCAGAAGAAAAACAAGAACAAGAACAAGAAGAAGAACAAGAACAACAAGAACAACAAGAACAACAAGAAGAACAAGAAGAACAAGATGAAATAACTGCAACATCTTCAACTACTTTACCGAATCTACAAGTATTTGCATTACCTGGTAAAGTAGTAATGCATCATAAGATTCAAAATGAAAACTTGAAGCTAGAAGAATTTATTAGAGAAGCAAAACCAATCATAAGTAAAACTTTAAAAGAAGAATTGAAAAGATTAAACTTTCTTAAATTTGGTTTACTACTAGAAGCTATGCTTATAAATGTACAAGAAGAATTATCACCAAGAGGATTCATAACAAAAAACCGAACCGTTATGGAAAGTTCAAACATTGATTCAATAGTAGAAAACTGTATAGAAGAAATATTAACAAAAATTCAGGAACACGAAGGAAGAGGATCCGGATGGAGTCTTACAAGTATTGAAGTATTAGATATAAGAGTTCATAAACATGGATATGGACTAATGGGATCTAGTTACATTCCTTTGCCCAAAAGAATTAAGGATACAAGATCATGTATTAATGTGAAAAATCAAGATAATGAATGTTTTAGATATGCGATGACATCTATGTTTGTACCAAATCATTTCGATAAACCTAACCAACACTATGAAAATCAAAGACATAGGTACAATTTTCAAGGAATTACTTACCCTGTATCACTGAAAGATATATCAAAATTTGAGAAGAAAAATCCTGGTACATCTATCAATGTTTTTGCATTAGATAGTTCAAACAAAGTGTATCCTTTACGTGTTGTAAAAGAAGAGCTACCAGATCATACGGATTTACTACTACTAACGCGAGGAGATGTGTCTCACTATGTGTACATAAAGAAATTCGACTCTCTTGTTAACAAGCAGCTTTCTAAAGATCGACACAGAAAGATAATTTGCAAGAGATGTTTTAATTTTCAACGAGAAGGAAGACAAGGAAGAGAATGGTTACAAGAGCACAAAAGGCTATGTAACAATAATTATGAAGCAAAGATTAATTTACCTTCGGAAAACAGAGCATTTGTTACATTTCAAAAGGTTCATCATCAATACCGTATCCCTATAGTTGTATATGCGGACTTTGAATCAACACTAATTCCTATAGAAGAGGAAAATTGTGAAGCTAGAAAAAGTGTCAAATATCAAATGCACAAACCAAATAGTTTTTGTTTAGTGGTTAAATCAACATTATCAGAAGAACATTTAAACCAATATGGATTAACTTTAGAACCTTTAGTATATCGTGGTGAAAATGTGGAAACAATATTTCTTGACCATTTATATTTAATAGCTGAAAATGTACAAAGATTATATACGGATATCGTACCAATGAAACCGATGGAGGAAGAAGAGGAAATTCAACATGAAAATGCAACTCACTGTTTCTTATGTAAAAATGAATTTACCATTGACAATTATAAAGTTAAAGATCATGACCACCTTACAGGTTATTACAGGGGTGCTGCTTGTAATAAATGCAATTTGAGCTATCGTTTACCACTATTTATTCCTGTGGTTCTGCATAACCTCAGTGGGTACGATGCTCATTTTATAATACCTGAACTAGGAAGAGACGACGGCAAAATTGGTGTGTTAGCTGAAACTTCAGAGAAGTTCATAAGTTTTTCCAAAGAAGTTGGAAACATGAAACTAAGATTCTTGGACTCCTACAGATTTATGCCGTCGAGTTTGTCCAAACTTTCAGAAAATTTAAGGAAACAAGATTTCATCGAAACAAAGAAGATTGTAAATAACGACAAACTGGATTTGGTACTTCGGAAAGGTGTGTTTCCATATGATTACATAGACAGTTTAGAAAGATTTAATGAAACATCACTTCCGGCTAAAGAAGAATTCAAAAGTAAACTTTATGACATGGACATATCTCAAGAGGACTATGATCATGCATGTAAAGTATGGAACGATTTAGGATTTAGAACATTGGGAGAATATTCAGATTTTTATGTTAAATTGGATGTAACTTTACTATGTGATATAATGGAAGAATTTAGAAATACATGTTTTGCGGCATATGGATTGGACCCTCTTCATTCGTACACTTCACCTGGATTAGCATGGCAAGCTATGTTGAAAGAAACAAATTGTAAAATACAACTTCTTACTGATATAGATATGGTTATGATGTTAGAGTCAGGAGTTCGAGGGGGATTGACGCAAAGCGTTACACGACATTTCAAGGCGAACAACAAGTATCTGCCCGATTATGATGCATCAAAACCAACAACATTCTTGGGTTATTTTGATGCAAATAACTTATACGGATGGGCAATGTCGAATCCCCTTCCATATGATAATTTTAAATGGATAGATCCAGAATCGATTGGAAACATAATGGATATACCGAAGCATGGTGAAACTGGTTACATTTTTTATGTTAATTTTGAATATCCTGAACATCTTCATGATCAACATTATGATTTACCACTTCTTCCGAAGACTGAAATTTCCCCTACTGGAAGATGGCCAAAATTAATGATGACTTTAACCGACAAGTCTCGATATGTTGGACACTACTGGATGATACAACAAGCTTTAGACTTAGGATTGAGAATTACAAAAATTAATCGAGTACTACAATTTTCTCAATCTTGTTGGTTAAAACCTTACATCGACAACAACACAAGAAGAAGAGCCACCGCTACATCAAGTTTTCAAAAAGATTTTTTCAAATTAATGAATAACGCAATATTTGGCAAGACTTTGGAAAACAAAAGGAAACATAAGGATATCAAATTGGTAACTGATCCAGTAAAATTACAGAAATTGGTGCAACAACCAAACTTTGGTTCATCTATAATTATTAATGAAAATCTAGTTGTTATTTCCATGAACAAGAAGTCAGTTACAATGGATCGTCCTTTGTATCTTGGAATGTCAATCTTGGATATTTCAAAAACACATATGTACGAGTTTCATTATAAGAAGATGGTTAACTATTATGGAAGAGAGAACATTGGTATTGCATATATGGACACGGATGCACTAATTTACTGGATTAAAACAAATGACATGTATGAAGATCTACGCACCTTTATATATAAAGATGATTTCGACTTTTCCGATTATCCTAAGGATCATCCAAATTACGACTATGACAGAAATAAGAAAGTATTGGGAAAATTTAAAGATGAAACAAATGGTGTGCCGATGATGGAAATTGTAGCATTAATGTCCAAACTGTATTCATTTCAACTGTACATAAACGAGAGGAACGAACATCAAGTCACGAAGAAGGCCAAAGGAATAAAAACTTCTTTCCTGAAGAAGAACGTACAGTTTGAACATTATAAAAGATGTTTGTTTGAAAATGTTGAAACAACTGCAACGTTCAACACTATTAGAAGTTATAATCATCAACTTTTTAGTGTCAAACAAACAAAGTGGGCATTAAGCTACAAAGATGATAAGCGCCATATTTTAGAAGATAAAATTAATACTTTACCATTCGGCCACTACTCTCTAAACCCTATCGACCAGTAAACCTATTCTTCGTCCTCTACCTTCTTCCTTTTTCCTTTCCGTAAAGAAGAGGGGACATGGCAAGCCCAATGCCATGTTCCCTCTTTTTTACACTAATATGAAATGGCCTTGACCTATATTCAAACTATATAAATAAGAATAAACTATTTTATGGATCAGTATTTTTACATGTGGTGTACAAGCAACATCTGAAGATGGAAAGTGTGAAGGACAAGATTGTAAATGAACTACATAAACCAGCAAGAAGAAGATTTCCAAGAAGAAGTACAATCATTAAAGGAATGAATGATCTTTATCAAGCTGATCTCATTGAAATGATACCGCACAGTAAATTAAATAAAGGATTTAAATATATTTTAACAATTATAGACTGTTTTACTAAAATAGCTGACGCTTTACCATTGAAGGATAAGACTGGTAAAAGTGTTACAAAAGCTATGGAAACCACAATACAAAGAAATAAATTTAAAATTAAACATCTACAGACCGATGATGGAAAAGAATATTTAAATAAAGACTTTGGAGCTTTGATGAAGAAATATCAAATAAATCATTATTCTACAAATTCTGAAGTTAAAGCTTCAATAATTGAAAGATTTAATAGAACATTAAAAGGTGCGATGTATAAACAATTTTCAAAAAGAGGATCATACGTGTGGTATGACATATTACCACAACTTATAAAAGAGTATAACAACAAATATCATCGTACCATTGGAATGAAACCTATCCAGGTAAATAGTGCTAATGCCAAAATTGTATTACAACGCATTAAAAATAATACAACACCAAAATTGGAAAAATTGCAACCAAAGAAGTTCAAGGTCAACGATAAAGTTCGTATAAGCAAATACAAAGGTGTATTTAGTAAAAGATATCTACCAAATTGGACTAATGAAGTATTTACAATTTATAAAGTGCAACCAACTATACCTGAAACCTATTTATTAAAGGATAACAAGGGTGAATTACTTCAAGGTGGATTTTACGGACATGAATTGTTGAAATCAACAGTCGGTGATGTATATCTTGTCGAGAAGATTTTACAAAGGAAAAAGGATATGGTTAAAGTCCGGTGGTTAGGGTTTGATAAAAGTGAAGACTCTTGGATTCCTTCAAAAGACTTAGTATAGTTGTTTAATAGCTCATTGTGTGTTTAACCTTTATACAAGATGGAGATTGTACAACAAAAAGATCGATTTAATATCAATAACATTGATGAATTGACAGTTGACAATGATAAGTTAAATCATGGAAAACATGGTGAATTACTACCAAATACGATAAGATGTCTAATAACTGGTCCTTCAAATTGTGGAAAAACTAATGTTGTTTTTAACCTTATAACTAATCCTAAAGGATTGCGTTTTAACAATATATACATTTTTTCAAAATCATTGCAACAACCAAAATATCAATTATTGGATAAAGTACTTGCAAGTGTACCTGAAGTAAATTTTTACAAGTTTAATGCCAGTGAAACAATTATGCAACCAAATGAAGCAAAACCATTTTCTATTTTTATATTTGACGATGTTTCTTGTGAAAATCATGACACAATAAGGAATTATTTTGCTATGGGAAGACATCATAATATTGATAGCATTTACATTGGTCAAACATACAGTAAAATTCCAAAACAACTTATAAGAGACAATGCAAATATGTTGATCATCTTCAAGCAAGATGAAACAAATTTAAAGCATATATATAATGATCATGTAAATGCGGATATGCCATTTGAAAAATTTAAAGAGATGTGTGGCAAAGCATGGAATGAGAAATATAGCTTTCTCGTTATTATGAAGGAAGAAGATATTAAAAATGGTAGATATCGTATAGGGTTGGATAAATTTGTATTTATGCGTTGAACTACCGATGCTACATCTAGTTACACGTTGAACTTCACAGTGTAAACATGGTGAATCAAGAAAAACTATTAAAAGAAATAAAATCACTCAGTGATTCTATTAGGATGAAGAATCGTGCATTGAGGATGGGTTTAAGTGAAAGAGAAGAATTTCTAGAGACTACATTTAAACCTATTACGGAACCTTTAAAACAGATATCAGAAACTATTGGTAAACCTCGTTATGAAGGAGATGTTTTACTACCAGTTTCTAAACAAGAAGTACAAGCATTAAAAAAAGAAGAAGATGATGATTCATATACAAGTGCTAGTGAGCAAGAAGAAACAAAAGAAGAAGAAGAACCAATTGTTGAAAAGGAAGAAGAACAGCCAATACCAGAAGCAGAACAATCTATTCCAAATTTAACTCAATTGAGTAGCGATATATTACAACATGGACCTCTTGGAAGAAAATATATAATGAAAATGCTACATGACATGAAATCAAACCCAAATTTGAGTAGATCACATGTATACGGAGCAAGAATTGATGGGAATGAATTGAAGATCGGCGATTCAAAGCTTGAAATAACACAAGACGATTACATCATTATTGGTGAGCATAGATATAAAGGAACAAAAGGATTATATGAATTAATTTTTAAAAACATACCACTAAGATATTCATCCAAAGATTTAAGTTTTTTTAAGGAGATTCTACAAAATACTAACGCTCATAAAAGAAACTACTCAAAGGATGCAATGATTAATCGTTCACGTGCAACAAAATATAACATCGTTATAAAAAAGTTGTTTCCTCCACGAAAATTGCCAACATTACGTACTGCACCAGCGGTGAGACAACCACTGAAAAGAAAATCTTTATCACTTATGGATTTATCACTTCTTGAACAACATGGTAAAAAGAGTAAAGGAGATACTTCAACATCTGGTAAAGGATTGATGAAAAATCTATACAATACAAATGTGATTTACTACAACGATATCAATAAATTGGTTGATAGAATGAGACTATTGCATGACGCCATGGAAGCTGGTCATACAGGTTTAAATAATGAATGGGTAGCTCTGATTGACGAACTCAGGAATCGCGGCATAATTGTATAATTTCCCGCGGATATATAAGAGTTGCAGGCATATAATGTGTCAGTTCTAACATGAGCGTCGACAAGTTCGGACGCTACTCCGCGTTAGGAGTGCAAGTTGGAGAAAACAGAAAAAGAAGTGGATTACCGCAAACACCCGAAGGTGACTATAACATAAATAATAAACGTTTAAAGTTTGTTAAAGATCCAGAAGAAGATGGAGATGCAACAAATTTAAAAACAGTAAAGGAGGAAACATCTACAAGTTTAAAACTTGACAACAACCAACTGTATGATGCAAAATCTCACAGGGTTATTAATGTTGCAAAACCAGTCAACAATGGAGATGTTGTTAATAAAGGCTATTTGCTATCTGCGATGGATTACGCTTTACTGTTGCAAAAGACTAAAAGTGGAAAAATGTACAATGCTTTAAATTATAAAAAAACTAATGTGGCAGACCCAACCGATGATACAGATACAATCAATAAGCGTTATTTGCACTCTGTAATACCAGAAAAGAAAAAGGATGGATTTTCCTTTTATAAATATACTATAAACGATATTGGATATCCTAAAGAAGAAAGTGATGGTGTTAATATAAAATATATTAAAGATAATTGTATTTTATATAATGATGCTGTTATTGATTGTCATGGAAAAGTGTTGTCCAATCTGAAAGATGGTTCAACTCCATCGGATGCTGCTACCGTGAAACAAATGAATGAAAGCTTAAAAAAAGAAACATCCACTTTTGTTAAACAAAATCAAGTAGTGTCAAAGAAAGGTGATGAGTTTATGCAAGGAAGTGAAAAGTTTACCTTACTACAACTACAAAATGACAAGTGGGATGGAAAAAATAAAAAATTGTCAAATATAAATTTAGGCACGGAAGAACATGATGCTGTTATTTTAAAACAAGTACCACAACTATCAGCTACTGGTGTTAACTTTATATGTGGAGGCAGACGATTAACCGAAGTTAAATCTGGTAAAGATGATCAGGATTGTGTTGTTGTAAAACAAACTATAGTTAGAGATAAAATAAATAACGTATATGATGGAAAAAATAGAAAAATATCTAACATATCGGCAGGAATAGCTCCGAATGATGTTGCTACTATTAATCAAGTTATAGCAACCTCTAATGACGATCCATCTGTGTATACATGTAATGGTAAACGTATCACAGATCTTGAGAATCCTACAGATTACAAAGATGCTACTAATGTGGAGTATGTAATGAACCTTATGGGTAATGTAATTATAGACATGCACAATCATATGCTTAGTAAACCGAATCACGGTAAAATCCAAGATGATCAAAGAGAACAATGGATTAAAGATGCAATTATCAATAAGTATTAGTAAAACTCGCCAATATATAAGTATGGAATATATAAAAAGTGTTCATTATCATAAAGTATTTCATGGAGTGAAGACGCTCGTTATATAAAACGGCATAATGAAGACCTCATCGTTCAGTCGTCGTCAAGACGTTGGCAAGAAAGGACGTGGTATAACATCAGCTGCATTATCCCTGCTCAGACGGATTCCAATTGGTGCTGTTGTGAATCGAGCGATAGACGCTTTACCATACGAATTACATCTGCCCGGAGGTTATCAATATTGTGGACCTGGAACTAAGTTGGCAAAACGTTTAGCAAGAGGAGATCCTGGAATTAATAAATTAGATCAAGCTTGCAAAGAACACGATATAGCATATTCAAAGTATAAAGATTCAACAAATAGATCAATAGCGGATAACATTCTAGCAGAAAAAGCTTGGCAAAGAGTAAAATCAAGTGACGCAAGTATTGCAGAAAAAGCAGCGGCTTGGGCAGTAACTACAACCATGAAGACGAAAGCAAAGTTAGGTGGTGGAAGACGCAGAGGAAGACCTACAAAGAGAGGCGCTCCCAAAAGAGGTGGAAACATTAAAAAAAGGGCGTCGTAGAACTCGCAAGGCAAATGTAAAGAAGACTTCTGTTTGGCAAATGGTAAAAAACGGAGCAGGTTTATACCTAAAACCGTACCGTGTGTACTAAATAAGAAGAATCAATTGATAATTCGAAATAAAGCCTTAACAAATCATCAGTTAAATGATTATGTAAAATGTTTGAAAATACCATTCTTTCGAGGAGTTTTTATGAAAGATGCATTACCAACTAAAATATGGAAAAATGAAACTGGAATCGTAAATTTGGATTCCACCTATGGTCCAGGCACTCATTGGGTATGCTATAAAAAACTCGGACAAACCATTTACTACTTTGACAGTTTTTGCAATCTACCACCGCCAAAAGAACTGCAACATTATTTTCGAAACTCCAAAAACATTTTTTACAATTACAAAAGAGAACAACCTAACAATACTGAAATATGTGGGCATTTATGTTTGGAGTTTCTAGCGAAGAGTGTCAGTCAGCTTTAAGATGTCATCGTATACAGTGTCACTGAGTGGAAATTCATCCACATTGAAAAGTACGCTGTTCCCAGCATTGCGTCTATCCAAGGAAAGATTATGGGAAGCGGCATTACTTGATTTGACTACCTACAACTCAATTCCCAATGTTACGGAAGGAAAGAACAATTTACTACATTATTATGAAACTAAGGATGCTTCAGGAAAATACTCAGAATTGAAAATAATTACATTTCCTACTGGAGCATATGAAATTGATGACATAAACCAATTATTACAGAAACAACTTGGAGAAGACAATATCACCGTTAAAGGAAACAACAATACTTTAAAAGCAGAAATAACTTCCAAATATTATATTGATGTTGGCTTGGAAAACTCTATTGGCAGTTTACTTGGATTTACAGATACCAAAAAGAAAATCTTAACTCCTGGAACTACTCATTCAGGTGATTCAACTGTAACAATATTGAAAGTGAATAGTATCGATGTCACGTGCAACATTATACACGGATCGTATAGAGATGGAGTTAATCAACATATTTTACATACATTTTATCCAACAGTAGCTCCCGGTTTTAAATTGTTGAGAAGCCACAAAACTTGATATACCTACCGTTAAACACCAGTTTCATTTCAGACATCGTACTGAACATATTGGATCAAGACGGTCATAGTGTTGACTTTAGAGGAGAAACAATTACTATACGGATACACATTAGAGCAGCAACATAAAAGTCAACATGGGATTATCATTTAAACCACAACAGAAGAGTCGGGAGCTCAGTAGCTCCTCGACATTGGAAGAGTTAACATCGGACAACATTCGTTTTCTACAGAAGATTGGATTGAAACTTAACAGCGATGGATATCCTGGATATATCTCAACATTCGACGAAACACTATGGGAGAAGGAATATCACACGCACAACCCTTACACTTCATCAAAATTAAACAATAACGATGAAATAAGGATTCCCATTCAACAACAAGATATTTACACGTTACCATGTGAAAGTTACTTGTACATCGAAGGACGGGTATTAAAATTGGATGGAAAAACTGCTTCAACAGTTCCTTTTATAAATAACCCAATGGCATATCTTTTTGATGAAATAAGATATGAAATATCAGGAGTGACGGTTGATTCATCAAAAAAGGTTGGTTTAACAACGACATTGAAAGGATTAACATCATTAACACTGCATGAAAAGAATTCAATAGTCACCGCCGGATGGGTTGCCCCCGATAAAGACACTATAACACCAGCTTCCAACGGTCACTTTGATTTTCATGTACCTTTACGATTGCTTTTGGGATTCGCTGAAGATTACAAGCGGGTAATAATAAATGTCAAACAAGAATTAGTATTACTCAGATCTTCAACTAATAAGGACTTAATACTTGCAGACCCTGCAACTACGGAAGATAAACTGGAATGGCAACTACAGTTGGATAAAGTTGTTTGGAGAGTACCTCATGTAAGATTGGCCGATGAACATAGAATCCTATTATTGAGAAAGTTAAAATCTGACCGTGATATTGTGATGCCATTCCGAAGTTGGGAATTTCATGAATACCCTACACTACTTCAGACAGAACGACAAACATGGACCGTCAAGACATCAACTTACTTGGAACGAGCAAGGTACATAATACTCGGTTTTCAAACCAAGCGAAAAGATGTTATCACTGCAAATGCTGGTCAATTTGATCACTGTAAAATAAAGAATTGTAAAGTTTTCCTAAACTCTCAATTCTTTCCCTATGACAATTTGAATGTCATGTTCAGCAAAAAACGTTTTTCCATTTTATACGATATGTATGCAAGATTTCAATCGTCATATTATGGAAAGACTAATACACCACTATTATCACCTGACCAGTATTATTCCAAGGCTCCAATAATTGTAATCGATTGTTCAAAACAAAATGAATCGGTAAAATCATCAAGTGTGGATATAAAAATTGAAATGGAATTTGAAGAACCAGTAGCGGATGGAACTTCGGCATACTGTCTAATTCTACATGATAAAATAGTTACTTACACACCGCTGACCGGAATTGTGAAGAATGTACTTTAAGAAGAATTGTACAACAACTGCAAATTTTTGAGGTTAGAATTATCTGCTTTAATTTATGAGGTTAGAATTTCATTTGTGAAAGACAAGTTGAAAACAAACAATTATGTAATTGTATAAATTTCAAGGATTTTACGAAAAATATAAAAGCGAGAAAATAATTAGTAGAAACTTCATTCTATCTTCAACCGTCGTATGGGAAACATCATTCGCAAGATGAATTCTACTAACGGAGAAGAAAATACACCTCTAATGGATGATAATAGTTCAGATATAGAAAAACAAGTTGAACGAGAAATGGACGAGTTCCTAAAATTCAACAAACATAAGAAGAGAGAAGAAGAAAAAGCTGAAAAAGAAGTAAAAAGGAAGAAGGTTGAAGTTAACATTACAACCAATATTTTAACAGAAGTATTTCTTCGGATTATCTACCCAATTTCTTCATGCATGACAAAAAGTATATCAGTTGGAATTTTAAAATCAATGGATTATTCACCAATTGTTATTTTAAATCATGGAAACAAAATGGTTACTTTCAGTGAAACTACTTGGGAATCTCTCATGAAACATTTACATCTTTTGGACTGCTATTTAAGTAACAACACATTTGGAAGAAGAACAAGATTAAGTTTATTGGAATCAAATATTGAAGTTGATATAGTAAAACATCGTGGAGGACAAATTGTTCGCTTCAGAGATTTAACTACACATAATGTTAAATTATATTTCACTAAAGAAGAATTTTACACTTTAAGTTGTACTACCGGTCCCGTCACCAGATATTTGAAACAACTAATATTTTCAAGTGCAATAATTAAAGACTATCTAATTGATACATTGGACAAAAAACCTTTTGTTCCAATTTTATACGGTCCCGTGGATACTTCAATCTTTAATAGAATACCTCAAGAAGTTGAAATGTGGAGACAATTAAACAACTATCACACCAATTTTAATATTGATGAAGTGGCACAAGAAGTGAAAGAAGAAGAACAATCCTGTCTGTTATAAACATCGGCTCATTCAATTTTTAAGTCAGTTGTTAGTAAGACTTCATCATGAATAAACTGGTTTCGTTTTCTAATGCGCCACATATAATGGAAGTTAAAAGAGGTATAATTGAATTTCAAGCTTTCTGAGGAAATGATGGTAATTTTATTATTAAAGAATTAGTAATCTTGGACATGAACACATCAGTAGTTTATCATTATATGTTCAAACCTCCAGTACCATTTAATAGACTAACAACTAAAGCGAAAGTTACAAACAAATGGTTGAACAAACATTTTCACAACTTAAGATGGGATGAAGGTTTCATTAATTATAACATGATGCCGCACATTATGAATCATTATTGCAAAGAGTTTAAAATTATCTACACAAGGGGATTGGAAAAAGCAAATTGGATACAATCATTTACAAGCAACGAAGTGATTAATGCAATAATTGATAAAGATTTCCAATGCTACTTCAACGAACTTTGTATTTCATCAAAAAGTTTTAAACATCGAAGGTCGCAGTGCGCTTTAAAGAATGCCTACCGCTTGAACAATTTCCTTCAACAAAGTGGTGGGTGTAGTGTCAGTAGTGGGGGTAGTGTCGATTATAAAAGCGAGAGCGCTACCATGACGCAGCATGAGTATTACTCTAACCTCCGAAGAGACAACATCTCCGACGGACATTCTTATTAACAAGAAGATTAACAACAACATCAAGATGGCATCACAGAACTTACTTCAAAGTTTAGTTGATCAGTTCAACGCTCATTCTAAATCATCAATTCTACCTACAAAGAAATGTTCTGAACTAAAAGAAGAAAAACACTACATCATTCATACGATTAAGAAAATGGAAACTTCAGTAGGTGATGCTATTAATTGCACATTGAGCGAGGCTCCATATACAGTTGGTGATGAACCAAAATTTCAGATCTTCCTACCAAGACGCTTTGTACAACTTCTTCAAAATGAAGATCTTCGTGTAGTTCAACCCGGCGCACTCTATTTGGTTTCGCAAGGACCAAGTGGAAACAACTCAACTGAACTAACTATTCATGTAACACCTACTACTGATTAGTTTGTACATAATATTGTAACTATTTGTTTGTAATTGTTTTTCAATAAATATGATATAAAGAAAAAACAAAAAAAATTAAAAGAAGCAACATATTGTGATGTCTTTGTACATTACAATATGTTGCTTTTTTTTAAAATTCCACGGGATGACCTTGACCCACTTTTGTGTGATTATAAAAGCGAAAATCTACTTGTAAAATTCATCAGTCTACGACTACCTTTCGTACCGTACACATCTCGCTCACTCTATCGCTTAATATAAAAACTAAAAGATGTCTCTCAAAGTCAAGTGTGCATCTTATGATACCAACACCATTACAACTTTTGAACAGCTCGAAGATTTAACCAACGAAATGCGAGTTTTACTTACCGGTGGTTATCACTTAACTGTTGATGTTCGTGCTACTAATACAAGGATGTTCACTAAAACAAAATATTGCGATGATGAAATATTTATTTCTACACAACCTACAACTTCTTCATCGCCAACTGGTCAACATAACATCAAGTTCCAAAAGTATTACCAATGTTGAATAACTTTTGACAGACAAAACTACAACTAAAGAATCACGTGATCAATGTGAGTTAATAAAAAGGATGTGATACTTGTATAAATAATCATTTGCTTCTCAGCTCTCACCACGACAAGACCTATTTAAGAAAATGTTGTACAGAATGATGATTCAACTTGATGGAAAAATCTATGGAAAAGACTACAACACCGTTGAACAAATGACCCAAGATTTAGATGTATTAACTAAAGAAGGATATCAAGCTAAATTAATTTTAAAATTTCCTGAAGTACATCCATTATCAACAGAAGAACTTGTTGCTATGGCTAAGGCGGAGAGAGAGAAAAAGTCTGAAGAAAACAAAGAGAAACAAACTTCCTAAATTTTAATAATCCTTACACTTGTAAGGTATAATTTTTTAAAACTCCATTTGGATGACCTTGAAATTACCCCCACCACTTTTCACAGTACATAAAACTCACTATTCAACACTATACACTCTTATTCTTTCACTGGACTCCGCAGCGTCAACATGGAAGAGCAAAAATACAAGTACAAACCTCGTTACTGTTGTGAACAACAATGTACAGATTTAGGGCCAATGATGGTGGATGGGTTAGCTTGTACTAAATGTGAATTCTTCGGATCTTGTTACTGCAAATGCAAAACAAAACAACTACCACCACCGGAATTGCGAACTTTCAAAATTTACAAATCGAGACATTTTCATACATGTTGTCCTCAAAGATGTTTCAAATTTCACCCTCTCGATCTTGCTCATTGTCAACGCACCAAGGTTCATACAGATAATTTTTGTACATGCATGATAAAAAAATGTAATTACAGGTCAGATTGGTATTCCGATCCTGTAGAACCATCAAATGTGTAATTTCAATTTTATATTCTTTTTTAAAACTTCAATTGGATGACCTTGAGATTTCCCCCACTACTGGTTGTAATTTTTATATAATATTATATTCAACTTTAAATCATTTCACTTCCAACACTCAAACTAACAACATGGAAGCAAAATTTATCAAGTTTGAACATATAATAACTGAGAGGGAGGAGATGGAAGAATTGTTTCAAAACTTACTTTCTATCATGGACAAATATCCTATGAGGTGGTTCAGAATTGTGGTTCAATATTTAAATCCTGGTGAGTTATTTTCTTCATCATCATCATCACAGAGTGAGGAAGACTAAACAACTAATTCAGTTAGAATAATTGAATTAAAAGATGAAGAAGAAGAACTTACCGCTTTATTTGATCATAAGCTCAAGGTCGCCATTATATAAACCCCCTCCCTATGCGCCGATCCTCATTCCATCACCGACTCTCCAACAATGAACAACTCTCCATTGACCCGAATGAATTCTAGTTTTGAAATAAACTCTAAAGAAGAGTTACAAGACATTTTTAATATTTTACAAGAACTTGTAGATAATTTTACAACCATCAAAATGAATTTGGAAATAACATACGATTGTCCTATTTGTGATAAAGTTGAAAGTTCGGACGAAGACAGTTTACTAAATCTAACTCCTGCACCATCTGACACTACTGATGGTAATAACGAAGAGCAAAATATTTCCCCCACCACTTCTTTATAACTCTTCGCTCCCCCACCACTTCTTTATTTAACTAACATTTCTCGCTTTCACTTCTCATTCCGTCTTCGACTTTTAAACTATCAACATCACTTGTTTTAAAATTTCAAACACTAACACAATCATGATGGATATAATGGTTGAAGTTCCCTTCATAACTAGAATGGAAGAGGATAAATTGAAATTGGAAATTAAACGATTGGAAATGGAACGGGAAAACCAACTCGAAATGTTACATTTGTTCAAGCTTTTCAAATACATCATCTGGGGACTCTGCGTTTACCTTCTCATCGTCGTTGGTGTTTGCATTTACAACTCTGTAGTTCATCACAAAAGTTCAACTTGTTTAAACTCTGCTGTTGCACATTAATTGTATGTTCACTAATAAAATTCAAAGGTTACTTCAACCTATCCTACTATCACCAACTAGTTCAACTTAGAACTATTTCTGGTGGTAGTTGGGTAGGCTTTTTTAAAACTTACTCTGGATGACCTTGACATACTTTCCAGATCCCAGTTATAAATTTGAATTTCAGTTTTAAACTAACTTTTAGTTTTGTTCAACTATTAAGAGTTTTGTTAACACCGTCAAATTTCAGTTTTCAACTAACTTTTAATTTATGTGCACTTTTAGTTCAACCCTAGTTACTTTATTCACAAATTCAGTTCAACCAACCGCCAACACTATCACCATCTCCACCCCAATATTTCAACATCTCTGCCCGTAGGGGCAGCTGCCCGGACATCTGTTTGGTTTTAAAAATATAAAAGTAAGGTTAAGGAGTGGGAGTGGCGCATGCTCACCAATGCAAAACTAAGGTTTGAGGTTAGAATTATCCATGGCGGCCGCCATGTCTAGTTCAGTTTTACCACATAGAGTCGGCGACCAGTTATTGATCTAAAGGAGTGGGGGAAGGAGTGGTGGGGGAAGGTTGCCATTTTATAACCCCTCTCCCTAGGCGGCGCTTCTCATTCGATCGCCAACTTTCAAACAATAAACACCTCTCCCATGGCACAAATGAATTATCCCACTATCACCAACTAGTTCAACTTTGAACTATTTCTGATGGTAGTGGGGTAAGCTTTTTTAAAACTTACTCTGGATGACCTTGGCATATTTTCCAGATCCCAATTATAAGTTTGAATTTCAATTTTGAACTAACTCTTAATTTTTGTTCAACTGTTAGAGTTTCTTTAACACCGACGAATTTCAATTTTCAACTAACTTTTAATTTATGCGCAAATTTACTTCACCCTAACGCCAACACTATCGCCATCTCCACCCCAACCTATATGGCATAACATATAACTACAGCATCTCATATATACCCTCTAAGCCCCACCGGAAGCTATGTGACATGGCAGCTGGCGCCAGCTGCCGCGTCACGTGGCTCGGTGGGCACGTGGCCGGTTTTAAAAGTGGCCAAAACACACTACTACTATATAATATTACCTTATATAATATTTATATTACCTACATTTTCAATGTTAACATTCCGCATTTTTCTCAAAAGTTGACAACTTAAGAGTGCGATGGAAGGCTTTTCCATTGAAACTTTCCTGTGATTGCATTTTTTATAAAAAAATCAAAACTGTTTCATGATTTTTTACAGGACTTACCACCGTTGAATAAGCCTGACAGCGATTGTTGCAGTTTTTGAAGAATTGGAATTTCTTGCCGCTCGTAATATTCAAGTGCTGTATGTGCCGTCGTATCGCCGACTAGCCGAATTCATCAATCCCCGTTACTGTTTTCTTGCAAAGGGGTCCTCTTGGGTTTTTTGAGGCGTAGATATTTCAATTTCTTTGAAGAAGAGACTCCAGGTTCCGCGACAACGTTAACATTTTTATCTTCTTCACCCGTATCAATATTTTCACCTCCCTCTGACAGCGATGATTTAAGTTCAGCATTTATACGTATGAAGGTTCATTTCGAAACATTGCAGGCTGTTGGACACTCGTTTGAGTACTTTCCTTATGTCTAATAAGGGCCCCATACTTCCATTTTCTCAATAAAAATAATAAAAACAGATTTGAAGCAGTAGCGAAAATGACTGACTAATGGTTGCGACGAATAGTTTAATGTACAAAGAGGATAGTTCGAGGTTATTACAGCAGATTATGCGTTGTTGTTACTCGTGATTACAAATTGTAAAAATTTACGAATGCATGCTAAATGGGTACAGTGCCAAATGGGTACAAGCGACAAATCAGTGCTAAATGGGTACAGCTTGGGGTGACAGGTGTTTAATGACCGTTTGACGAGGGTTTGATGCGAAGGCCATAAACAGAGGGAGTGCTGAATCGGTACACTACCTGCCTCGGCCGGGGCGGCGCGGCGGCGGCGGCCTACCACCCACACATTAGAATACAGTACTTCTAGTGTTTATGTGACATAATAATTTCTTAACATTCATACAATGTCATTTGGCGAGTTCTGCAACATTTTGTTAGGTACTGTAGTTATCTTCATACCACTTCCTTTACATTCTTCTTCCATTTACTTTATTCTAGGGATAATTTTTTTTTTTAGAAGACGTCTCTGACACGGTTTTCCACGCGGGTGAAATACTCCGGTTATCTCAACAGAGAGATACAGCGCTACACCACGGTCCGACTGGGATACACCGTGTAGAACATCTACCACGGAGTTCGTAACAAAGAAATATATAAATATCACATATAAAGGTCACATAAACACTAGAAGGACTGTATTCTAATGTGTGCGTGCCGCCCGGCCGCCGCCGCCGTGCCGCCGCCGTGCCGCCCCAGCCGAGGCAGGTAGTGTACCGATTCAGCACTCCCTCTGTTTTTGGCCTTCGCATCAAACCCTCGTCAAACGTTCATTAAACACCTATCACCCCAAGCTGTACCCATTTAGCACTGATTTGACGCTTGTACCCATTTAGCACTGTACCCATTCAGCACGACACCAAAATTTACTGGAAAGCAATAATGGAATTTTTTACGTTGGAATTACTGTTTCAAACCGAATTAAATTAAACTCATACTTCCGAAATACACTTCACTTAATTATTATTTACTCTACTAGGTCTAAATATATTATTCAGTCTTCGACTACAATACTTAAAAAAACCTGTGATCAATACTGTATAATATTCTGTTTTGACTCAAAAACAAAGCTAAGTCGTTTTCAAGTAAATATTATCATAATTACGTCGTGTTTGGTATCATTCTCTTTGAAATTAAATGAAGATTCCAAGTATAACAATATCATAGGATAGTAAACACATATTACGGAATTAAGAGTCTGCACTACCTGCGCCATCTTGGATTTTTAGTCCCATAAGAACAATGCTAAACTCAAAATATTACTGTTGTCTTTGAAACACTATATCTCGATAATCTTGCATCGGATTTGCATGAAACTTGAATATGTTCACCATAAGGGAATAGCTGAGTGCCTGACGTGGATAGATTTTCAATAAACTTACTAAAAAACTGTTAAAAGTGGTTTAAAAATGGTGTTAAATATATTTATTTTTTAATTCCTTATTCGAGTAGATAAAATTTAAATCGATTTTCTATCATGTCAAGCACTAGATACTATGGTAACATTAAAAATGACATCAAGTTTGAAATTTTCCGACAAAGAAACAAATTCACAGTAATGTTTCAAATTTAAAATTGCTCTTATGGGACAAACTACCAAGATGGCGCAGGTAGTGCAGACTCTTAACAGTTCTGTACTGGACGCCCGAGTGTGTGACTCATCTACCTACCGGGCGGGACGGCTGCATTTGTGTGCGTGTGTGAGTAAGGGTTCTAATCCGTCAGGGCTGGATACAAATTCGCCAGCGGTTGGAGGGTCGACGAAAAGATTCAAATTCGCCAGTTCCAGGAATCCGCCCTCAGCCCCTTGGCGCGGTGAAACAGTAGATGACCCCGGTTCAAGTACGTGTTTATTCGGCGGTGACGACCTATCCTGGCAATATTTAAACGGAATGGTAAGTCGGCCAATCAAACGTCACCTTGAGAAAAATCTACGATCGGAAACCATCGTTCCAACAAACAATCTTCAAAAACAATTTTGAGTAATCTAGTTCATCATTAGTTAATTATATTATGTTATTATAGATTATGTGGGGTGCGTACGTAGGTATGACGCCATGGTAATGTTGTAAGCTAATGTTACTCAAGCATCACCTACGAGTAAATTAATAGTAGTTTATACGATGATTGTATTATGAGTGTTTAAGCCACGAGTTAAGATGTAAGTTATAGAGGACGAGCGAAGGGAGTGTTCTAAATATCTCAAGAAAATCAATAGATTTTAGGGGCCATGGGTAATCAGTATTTACACAAAAATTGCTAGGATCCGTTCAGTCGTTTCATATCTAGACACTTAAAATAAATTTTTCTTTATGTAGGATTATTATTTTTTAATGATGATATGAAATTAAATGACTAATCAATCTCACATTGGCCTATATGTACATAAAGTGTTCAGTTAACTTTTTCTTTTTCATTAGAATTTCATATTATTTTTAATGCGATTTGTCAGGGAGAAAAAAATTAAACAACATAGCTTAGGACTCGGTCAAGTCGGGAACAACATTCAACTCCAGTGAGGAAGAGCTCGACCGGCCACATTCCTGGGTTCCTCGAGGGGATGAGCGCTAGTTCCAAGAACTGGCGAATTTGTATCTTTTCGTCGACCCTCCAACCACTGGCGAATTTGTATCTGGCCCCGTCAGGTGCCATGGCTGGGTGGACGGATTATAACTGCACTTTGGCGGCCTCTGGCAGCGGACTTCTAAACCAATACAGACCTCTCAACCTTCCCAGAGCTCGTTGGGAGGCATGTGTGACATGATCTGTGAAGGTGAGGCCTTTGTCAAGCACGATGCCGAGAGTCTTGACTTGGTCACACATTGCCAGACTCTCGCCGTCAAGTGAGATCCTCACTCCATGATCTTTGAGCATCTGTACAGTAGAAGCTCTCAAATCCGGCCACCTCGGGACCGGACCACCGGCCGGATTTCAAAATGGCCGGATTAACCGGCGGTTTATTAAACGGGTTAAACTGACACCTTAATTATGTGTTCCAACAATAAACTATTAGGGTGTATTTAACAATGAAGGGTCTCATACTTGTCCAATCAATAGTATATCGACTTTGTAACAATCACATAATTATTATTATTATTATTATCATGATTTGCTCGCTCAGACGTTGTTGGCCTAATGACGCCGAAATGACGATCGGACAACGGACAAGCGATGAAACTGCGTTTAATGGACACTGGTGTTCTGTCTAAATGGTTTTGTGGAAGGCACTATGTATAAATGGGACCGTGATAGCGACTAAATCCGTCTAGTTACCTAACTTCCTTGCTACATCAGGCCATATATAAATAGAACACGAACAAAATGTTTTAGAAGACATCCGACCACAAAGAGTCCGAAAATTGGCAACTGAACTGATATATTTTAGTGATATAACATGGAACAAGTTGACTCTTGTCTATTTTGGCCGTGGGAAATGCCCGCGGCTGAACATTTTATTTTCAGAAGACCGTGGCCGGACTATCCGGCGGCTGAACCAGCATCCGAGGCCGGACTAGAGGGCTTCTACTGTACTAGGTCAAGTGGTGCAGTGTGCAAGACGGTGCATTTATTAGAATTGAGCTTAAGGCCATTATAAACAGACCATTCCAAAATGTTCTGTAGATCAGCGTTTATTTGACTGAATGCATCTTTCATAAGCCGAGGCTAATACAGGGTTAGGTAAAAGTTAGGACACCCCCAGTTAACTTTTTAACGCGTTGCAGTAGGAAAACCAAACTCGACACATGTTAACAACATGAAAAACTGCACTTTTTCATACACTACACAACGTTGCCCCTGAGCCCAAAATGGAGTATTTTGGGGGCAGCCCAAAATTTTCAAATGTAAACGCCTATCGAGTGACCCCTCATTTTAAACTGTTTATCAAGAGAAATTAAATGGCGCTAACCGTACGTCGATTTCTCACCACTAATTAAAATGGCAGCCATTTCAAAATTTGAGATGGGCATACAAGTATAAGTCTGGACACCCCCAATTAATTTTTTAACACGTTGCAGTAGGAAAACCAAACTCACCATATGTTATCAACACAACAAATGCAATTTTTCATCAATGACACAACTTTGCCCCGACCCCCAAAATGGGGTATTTTGGGGGCAGCCCCAAATTTTCTAATGTAAACCCCTATTGAGTGACCCCTCATTTTAAACGGTTTATGAAGAGAAATGAAATGGTGCAAACCGGAGGTCGATATCTCATCTCTAACCAAAATGGCAGCCATATTAAAATTCGACAAAGGTTAATTCACATTCGTTAAAATTAAATCTGAAAATAGCTTTTTAGAATCGATGATTTCTGGAATTATTTTAGAATTGAACCTAGTAGCAGAAATGAACTAGTAGGTTCAATTCTAAAATAATTCGAGATATTCTCGATTCTAAAAAAGCTATTTTCCAATTTAATTTTAACAAATGTCAATTTACCCTTCTCGAATTTTAAAATGGCTGCCATTTTGATTAGAGATGAGATATCGACCTCCGGTTTGTGACATTTAATTTCTCTCAATGTTAAACTAATGAGACACGTACGCAGACGTACAGAACGGTTTGAAATAATATCTCACTTGTTAACCAATATTTTTGGAGGAAACTTGGCATTTAGCTTCATTAAGTTAAGATAATTGAATGTAAAAATATGGCTATTGTGTTGTTATTGTTGTTGTTAGTTTTGATGATGTTCACGTGTGGACCAGTATAAATCTCACTGGATGAAAGCCAATAAAATAGCTTGTGGAAGCAGATAACTGCGACATAAACTCCAGTCGTTGTGTTTGTTTACCGCCAACTATCCTACTGCGATAAAAAGTTCCAACCATATTTATTATTGAAAGTTTAGTTTTAAAATCTCTATCAAGGTTAATTGTGGAATTATTATTTTACAGACTTGTTACACAATGTGTTTGATAATCAGTGTAAAAAATTTTAAGGGTTATGGATGTAAAATGCAACAAAATACGCAATTTAAACAAATTATTTCAACCCACCTTCTAGTAGGTCTCACAGCCACTTTTCAATTTATTCCAAATTTCCTCGCGTTTCACATGAAAATCTCGTTTTTCTCACCTATTACCAAACTTATTGCACTTTTTATGACATTTTTAGAATGCACACAAAATTTCCTATTGGAATAAATACATTTAAGCCCACTTAAAGCCTTGTGAAATCTACTTCAAAACAAGATTTTGAGGAATAAAGAAAATGTGCGCTGTAACTTAAGATATAACTTTCATGCGTCGACCTACAAACTGTCAAATGCCACAAAAATATCTCTACACTCTTAGCTTTAAAATGATATACTAGAAGTGACCTTTTTCTATTTCCCTAAGGGTCGAAAATCTGCGTGAAAAATATTTAGTACCTATAGAATCTACAACTAAATATATAAGTAGTAGTATATTTTGCCTGAACTTTTCAGAATTAATTAGCAATATAAGCTGCCTGCGGTTCTAGGAGTAGGAATCGCTGTGCGGAGCGCAGGCGGAGCGCGGGCGCGGTGGTGGGTGCGCTGAGACGGGCGCGGAGCGCGGTCAGGCGCTGCCTGCACAACTGCAGTTGTAGGCTCAGATGTGCGGTGTCGCAGGCGGGTGGCTGGTGGTGGGTTCCAAAATAAAAATACATGAGTAGATATTATTGTTTTTTATTTTGCAATTACTATGATCTAACAGAGTACAAGTCGTTATATGACGAATTTTTTTGAGTATAACACGTTCAAGTATACCTTCCATTTTACGTATTTTTTGTTGGAAATGTAAATGATCGGTGTTTGGTCTTCTGTCTTCTTCAATCACGTCAATGTCTTTATCATCACCTGAACGCTCCAGGGTTCATTTGCACTCTCGACCGCGCGTCACAACTTGCCAAGTGGTGTGCGGAAAATGCGGATCTACTGGATATGAACAAACCGAGCATAAGGGAGAAAACCTTCTTCGACTGGAAACAACCAACGCCCACAGTATTGATTGAATCTGTAAGAAATTTCATTCGACCTGGGTCTCTCGCAGTGCGAATTTCTGCAAACATAATCGCCGGACACCTAGTTAAAGATCTCGCCGAGGCGGGATTTGTCCGCCTACATTCCACTGTTGATGCTACAAAATGCGTTTATTGTGGAGTAGTTCTTTGCAAATGGGAAGAAGACGACAACCCAATTGCGGACCATGACTACAATTCACCTTTCTGCAAGTTAATTCGCTTCAACATGCAAATAGGGAGGGATCAACGATTGAAAGATACCAAAAACAACAAAGCTAAAAACTGCGACGAAGATCACTTTTACATGCGCTTCGGCAATACGCCTGATATCTACGAATCGAATTTAATCAAATGCTGTCGCGCTTGAAAGTCACCTTTGCCAATCCACTATTCACCATGTACTACTTTGATAACCCATAATATGTGAGTTTAAAAAAGTAATTCTATAAACAACAATTCTAGGATTGAGTTATTAAATTAATGGTACCTAGTTCTGTTACAAGTTGTAAAGCTGTTTGTGAACTCGCAAACAGTGTGTGTAGCGTTGTCTGACACCAAAGCTAAACATGTAGGCACAGTACAAGGAGAGCAAAGGTCAAAACAAAAGGCTCAACTGTTATGAGCGCACTGTACTCACATCGTAAAGTTAAAGTTGAGCCAAAAGATGGGATAAATTAACTTTTTTACTAAATAAATTTCAGAAAAATACCTTTAATATAATATGTCACGTTACCAAGTTTCGCCTTGTAAATAGATATTTATTCATATATTTCTAACTGCGTTTTGTGTTTATTTGAAACAAGTTTTTGTTTCAATTAATTTACAAAAAATAACATGCGTGCGCATAACACGTAGTTCATTTCATGAACAACAGCAACAACAATGAAATTTCATAGAGAACTACTGAAATAGCGTTAATCCGATTAGCTTGAATTAGAATTGCGATTGGAATGCAATATGAACATATCTAACTCTCAAGAGGTTAACAATATAATCTAGTGTTATGTTTCTCCTGAGATATAAAGTATTGGTTGGCTGAAGTATCATTAATTATTAAATGTAATTATATTTATATTATTTACTAGCTAATTCACGTCCCTGCTTAGTCCGTGATCGTGATTTGATTTAGTAGATAATGAAATGCTTGATTAAAGGTTACTTTTACAAATCAAGCACGCCTTATACTTCTAGATAAACTAAAGTTTCATTTATTAATGTGTCGTTAGGTATACTATTCTTCAGCAATATACACATTAAGTGAAAAAGTAATTTTTTTGGTTAGGCTGACTCGTTAAATTATTAGAATTATGCATGAAATAACAATTATTATAACACTTTGTGATATTTACCATAAACTCACAGTCAAAATTGCATGCTAATATAATTTTTAATAAAATTATTTTATTAGTTTACTGATGCTTCTATCACATTTTAAAATCATGGTATTAAAAATATGTAAATGTATGTTTTGCTTTATTAATGAATTTAAAAATTAACGCCTTGCACTAATGAGTTTTTTATATTTTTATACATTACTATTATTATTTTTAAAGATGTGCACAGACCTTTAGGTATATACACAAAAATAATTGTATATACCTAATAACCTAATAATGCCTAATACCTATACCTAATAATGAGGTCATTTAATTGAACGCTTATATTGATTAATTATAAATTAATACATTACTACATTTGATCATTTAGTAATTTTAATAGAATAAAATTATAGTTCCAATCCTTTACTATTTTTTCCGTGTTAAAAGTCTCACAATACATTTTCAATAAATGCCAGCATTTATCTTTTCAAATACCGGTTTAGGGCTCCTCTATTTTTGTGAGTGTAAAACGTATAATTTAAACGTAACATAAAAGAAGCTTAGTTTAATTAGTTTTACTTAGTTGTGAACAATATTTGTTTAGTTGTCATAATCTATTTTACTTCATTTGAGCTTAAATCAAGTCATTGAAGTCAACACATGGATCAATATTATTTAAAATATGTAACTTCTATTTCAAGTTTTCAGTTTAAAATATTAAATAACTTGTCAGAGAAATATTTTTTATCTTACTTAAGACATACATTAGTGATTACAGTAACTTATCAGTTATTCACAATAATATTGACTACTGTAGATCTTATAACTACATACAACAGCTAAAGTAAGATGCACGAAAATAGTCCGCTGGAAATTTTAACAGCTGTGTCCTCCCTCACCCCCTCTCGCCCTGCAATGTTGTCATTTGAGATTATGTTTACCATGTGTAAAACAGTATAAAAATTTGTTTTAGAATAAATCTGGCAACAATGCATCGACTCTCATCGGACTACTTTCGTGAATCCTACTATAGTACTGCTAACACTCACATAAGATCGAGCATAAGACTATATCATCTGAGTATATCAAGTCCGAGACATAGTACTAGTGTGTTGAAATCTGTTTTAGGGAAGTTTGGCTTGACAACGATAACATTGGACTTCACTATATGTTTGCCGTGTTTTCGGAGTCAAAGTAGTTAATGACTTCAAATATACATGACTTAATGCACAAGCCTTATTTGAAGTGTTATAATTTGAAAATTTGGCCCTGCACTCTATATTTTTTTTGTTTTGTTATTTTTATGTAACAATCATATTGCGTATGAGTGGATGCCAAAACCAGATTTTCATCATCCCATATTTATAAAGAACTGGGGATCTCAAGTACATAATTTGATCTACACTATTATTTATCATTGTTGCATCTGATCACAAATTTCGCGTACAAGTACAAATACTTGATTCACTACTTTATGATGCGGTGATGGTAAAAATATTTAAAAATTGTTATATGTTTTAATTCATAATATTTTTTACACAGTATCTTTAAGCCATATTACACCAACGTATTTTGCCATAAGAAGTCAATAACAATGTAATAAATGTTACTATTTCAAATAACTTGGAAAAGATTTTAACTAAACATTTTTTGTTAAATTTAATTACATATAAATATGGACGATATTGGAATTTGTAAAACGCAAACATACCAGCGATGCCGAAGCAGGGTTGATGTTCATCACAAATGTTTGCATTTCTGGCGCATCGGATTGTTTGTTGTATTTCCTCATCAGTGTGATTAGGTTTGCTCTGAATGCATGAATAATTAGACTAAAAAGATTTTAGGAAACCTTACATTTTAGTATTGTATGTCCTAAGTACTAGGTCATACGGAATGTGATTATAAACTTAAATGCTGCTTAAATTCATTCGATAAAGTCCAATAGTATAAAGTTTGACAAAAAAACCTTATTTTTATTGAACCCCATTTTTATTTCATTTTCTGTTCAGTTCATATTTTTTCTTATAGTGTTTATCAGTTTCTTTTTTTTCTTTTTATTGCACTATGAAATGTTTACTGATAGATACAGAACACATCAAAGGCGTTATGTCTTAAAAATAAAATGTAATATTCAGTTACTGTTCAAAATATGAGACGGAATTTAAAATTCGTTATTTTCAATAATGTCCGAATGGGTTTACGAGTCAAATGGGTTTGGTTTTATCAAAAATATGTTAAAAATCAGGTGCAGTATTTCACAGCTTAATTTCAACATTACATCCACGTACTTCTTATCTGCTCATGAGCCCCTTGCGGTGAATAACAAATGAATTTACGGCACCCACATAATGGAAACACATTGGAGGAAAACGAGGAATATGACCTTCGACAATTTTCATCAGGAATACTTTTGTCTGTAGAAAGGGTTTTGAAATTAAAGCAAATCATTGTGTCATTATTTAATAATTGTAAGGAAGTTTTATTTAAATTTTATTATATTCGTCTTTTGAAATTTATGATATTTTTCTGGAAAATGCCTGAGAAATAAAAGCGACTAATCTAAAGCTAGACAGATCAGAATTAGAAAATTTTAATTTTTCTGAAAACGGTATGTAGTAGTTTTTAATTGTTTTCGATATATTTTACATACTTATAAGTTAATTAAGTGTGATTGAAAAGTCACGGGAATGGTGAAACATATTTTTAACCTTTATAGATTTGGTAAATCGATGATGCTAATAAAATCAATGGTAAATCAATGATAGCCATAATTGCCTACTTTTTAAGCTATTATCACTTTTTACTTTAAGTTATCCCTTAAGGGAGACGGCCCACGAGGAGTCAGACAAAATTCTAAAATAGCAGCAAAGGTCGAATTTTGGGTCACATTAAAGGTCTCACTGAATACAATGCCGAAAACTAAATTTAAAATGGTTGACCGAGACGAAAATGGCACGCAAACAAAGTTTCCGTTAAAATCAAATTGGTAAAAACTTAGAAATGCAATAATTTTTTTATTATTTAATCTTTTGACGTCAAGTTCATGGTTTATTACTATAAATACAAAGATGTTTAAAATTATGTATGATGTGACAGTGGCCAAAGAAGTTTCAATTTAAACACTCCTTAAGGGACGACCCTCTCGAAAGTCTTACATAAATCTGCATTGACCTTTACCAAATCATACATCACCTTAAACATCTTGGCATTTGTAGAAATAAGCGACAAACCCTACGTTAAAAGGTTGAGTATTAAGATTTCACCTTTCTAAGGCTTAAAATCACACTGTATTGTGACATTGTTTAAAAAGATAAACAGTATACCATAGTTTGCAATTAAATTCAACTTTCCCTACCCATCGATATACAATAATTATTATTAAAACTTTGTATTGATGTTGCCACCGACTGAAAAATGCATTTCATTTCATCAAATTCATGAGGTAAAAGTGTTTTACACCTATTACAAATATTCTTGTTAGTTTTTAACGTATTATTCTAGGTAATAAATATAATAGAGCTAATGTAAAATCGATCTTTTACATTCCGCGGAGTTCCGAAGATCTTCCTTCTGTTCTAAGCAATTCCAGTAGCGGCGGGGTACAATCTAGTTTAGCGAAGTCGGACTTTACTTTGAGAAACACCAACAATACAGTTCCACTTCCACTTCACTTGACGTCTATTGTTGAGAAACGCCGCAGTTTCCGTGCCGCAACACTTCTTGCAACTAAAACAGAAGATTGTTAGAAATAAATATGTTTTCCTAAATAAATAGTTTGAAGGCTAAGTATACGTTAATAGTAGGCACTTTGAGTACTAAAGCATGTTTAGAAGCATGTTAGCTAGGCTATAGCTTATATCAATGCTTAAAAGCCTTTTATTAGTATTGCATAGGTATCTTCCATAGTCTGCATTGTTTCTTCGAATTCTTTGGACAAGCTAACTTTAAATCTAGATTCTAAAAACAAATAAATACAAGGTTAAGAATATTAAAAGAAGAACTACACCTAGGTACCAGTATTGTTTATCAACCGTGAGATGATTTTACTTGTTTACTTGAGTGAGATGATTTTACCAGTTTTTACCCCAAAATGGTGTTCAACTGTGAATTTAATTATTCACATTTATTTATTTTTCCAGTGACTAAATAAGAACTAAGATTAATAACACTAGTGTAAATAAATACCTGTAATTTTAATCAATTGTATTCACATATAAACAAGTTCTCTATGTTGATTTCTAAGTAACAATACAGAGCGTTTTCCAGTCATCTCCTATCAGTGGAGCTGCTATTTTCTCCGTCACGTATCCCACGATGCTTAACGAACCAAAACTGGCTCTTTCTTTTCTTCGAAAAAAAAAACAAAAACAAAAAATTGTAGAAACACAAAATTATATATTAAACTTGATAACAGTTACTCATTGAATATTAAAAATAACACAGTCTGTACGTTCTTACAGTTACCCAGTCAAAGTATTTAACTTTATAAAAACTATAATTTAACTGAACTTTTTTATTTAATTTTATTCCCGATACATACATCTTGAATTGTTTATAAACATAATACTCGTAACTAACGACTATTGCATAAAATTAAAAAATAAAATAAACATTTCAATGTTGAGTTTGTTCTTTATTTAAATTTGTAAGGAAAACCATGCAACACTTCAATTTGAATTAATTTGTTCATATTCAACAGTTGACATAATTATTAAATGTAAGCACTGCAAATTACTTTGTAAATATAAACTCGAAAATAAAACTTTATAGTTAATATTTTTAACGATTAAAAGTCTAATTTTGCGTTATGATAAAAAGAGTTGTTCATCACTCGGAGCAAAAGTATCTTTATGATGCTGAATCGTTTTTAAAAACTCGATTGCGCGCTCAAAAAGACCCACTTTTGCTACTAGTGATGAAAACTACTATAAAAATAATAGTAGTTCAAGCAATGATTGTATTATGAATCCTTTATGAAACAAGTGAGATGCAAGTGAGATCATGAGCGGAGAATGAGAAGATCTAAATCTTTATTGTTCCCCCAACCCAAAAATAAAAGCCGAATCTAGCTATTGCCTTTATAAAATATAAATTTAAGTAAAATTGTAACTGAAATATTTTTCACTGGTATGTGCATAATTTTAAATTTATTTCACCAGTAATAGAGTGGGTTATGGGAATACGATTTTCTAGTGTAGATAAGGGTTTTCTCCAAACGTTTTCAAACAACTTAGTTCTGAGATAAAAAATAATGGAGTTAAAAATCAAAACAATGAGAAGCTGAAAATCTGACACAACTGTCACAGTACAGACCACATGTGTTCCAGTACAAACATGTGGTTTTGCATTGTTGACCTTTACTGAATGATAATGTAATAAAAATAGATTATTGTTTTTACTGATCTTTATACTTATTATAATGATTGTTTATATAGATAAAACTTAGAGAAACAAATAAAAAATGTTTTGTTAAAATACAGTTTTTAAAACTAAAGAATAATAGTAAAATCAGCTGATAAGCGAAGAAGCAAAACCCACATTTTCAGCATGTGGCTAGGTAAATTAATACTGATGCATCTGTTGGTATACATTAACACGTTTAAGAGGGTGAGTGAGCGAAGCGAACGAGCTCGACGTAAAGCGAGTGAACGGAGCGAACAAACTTATTTTTTACTAAGAGTATTAGGATAACCTTAATTAATCTGTAAAAATATTATTTCTGTAAAATATTCGTTTTAAGTTTGTCAAGCAAATGCTTGGCCCGTAAGTTACTCTATTTTATTTATAACCTATCGAAAAGTTAGTACAATAACAGAAGAAAAAGAATCAGATACTAAAAATAAGAACATAATGAACGGCCTCCGCCTTTCCCACGACCATGAGCACTTTTACCTCGGCCTTGCTATACAATCTGGACACGATTGGATTTTAGCTGAAATTCACTGGTATTTTCTTGAGAGTATTTGATAAAAAAAATAAGTAGAATAATTAACTTTGTGTTATTTTATATTTTTTTACATAATTAATATCACGAAATGTACATGTTTGAAGGAACTTTGAAATGCCATAAAATTATAACTTTACATTCATCATTGTACTGCTGACAAAAGAAATTCAATTTTTTAGTCTTTATTAAACGAATAGGTCTACTTATAGCATGAGCCCAGGATCCCTATTATTTCTGAAAATATGTTGGATAAAGTACGTTATATAAACACTGGATATGTCCATTATTTAGACATTTATGAATTGTCATTAATTTTGTATAGTGTCTGTTAAAATTCGCTGCGAAATTACAATTTCGAAAGGCTAAATAAATAAAAGGTTATGGTTTCGTGAGGAAGTCGTTGACAATAAGTTTCCTCGAAGACTTCACAGTACACAGCTCATTGAATATCTCTTTGGTAAGTTTATTTGATATATCTTCCTATTCCTTAAGGTTCGAAGCCTGAAATAAATTTCATCTGTCTTGCCTTTCTTGAGTTCATTGTAACAACGTTACCTCGTTTTATACTGGAATTTTCCCTGTCTACATTGTATAATAAAAAAATATATAAATCAATTCTTATTTTATAAAATATTATTACATTCATGAAACGTATTTTTTATCTAAAGCCGCGTCCGCACTGGGCGAACATTCGTGGCGAACTTGTTCGGCCAACACAAAAATCAACAAACATTTTTAACAAACAATTAACCGGCCATATGATTTACATTCTAAAAGGTTAGCAACGAACAAACAAATGTTTGGAAGAACTTATTTAGTTCTTATTCGGCGGACATGTTCGGCCAGTGCGGACGCGGCTTTAGGTTTTTTTACGTAATAAGTTAAAAAAAAATACTAACAACCAGCTTTTTTTAACTAAAACCATCGAACTCGACTTGGACGAACATGACAAATGTTAAACGTGGCCTATGTGATGGAGGTATTCTAGGAATATCTTTCTTTGTATGTTATTGCTAGTAATTTGGGAAATTTTACAGTCGTGGTCAAGTTAAAAAGAAATGTTGAGAAAGGGGCGAAATTAATTTATTGAAAAATATTGAAAAGTGTGAAAGTCAATTTAATGAAATTAACGAGTTTGGTTCAAATTAAAATGTTCGAAGGACCAGGTAAAAAGTTACCAGAGGTGAATATATGTCTATAAAACTGTTCATGAAAACAATCAAGAGAAAATATGTAATCACTGACCATGAAAAATCCTTATGGCGGAGCTGGAAAGGACGCCAATATGACCGACTGGACGCCACCACTACCAGGGCACGGGAACTGCTGGGCCAGGATAGTCTCTCCGATTTGGTCCAGGGAATTTTCTGTCTTGCTGCGAATCGCACGTACGCACAATAATTATGAGAGCTCTCGTCCAGTCAATGTCCATATACGCGGGTGACCGAGTTGCCCGACACGCACTTGACACAAGGTTCACTTCTGATTCACTAAGTTACACTTTTATTTAGTGAACAGGGATAAGAGTTTAATGAACAAAACAAATATTATTTTACAAAAGTCTAAAGTAAATGAGAAAAAGGGAGCCACTACGGGCGAAACTAAGGTCACGCTCAAAGAGGTTACAGCGTGCCAGGAAGATAAAAAACGAAAGCACTCGAACCGAGTGTACGGCAGAGAGACGAACAGAACAAGAATGGCGAGCGTCATGGGAGGTTGGGAACTGCAGTCTCGCAAAACGGAATCCAAGTGGTTTATGTGTCGGCAGCCAATGAGAGGCCAGGAATCAGTTATTTTCCGTTTTTCAAGTGTCCCCGAGTAGCTCACAGCGATATCGCACTAACTCTGTCTCTCTCTCGCTCTGCCTACCGCCAATATTTGAAATGACAATTCACCTTATTTGTTATAACTTAAAATAAGTACTTAACAAAAAAGTTTTGCCAACCAAATCACAGCCCACGGTCCACCGGAATGCATCAACCTTTAGCAAATTCCTCCTATTACGATAACACGGTAAGATCTAGGAACATTATACATTTTGGTTTTGAGGTTCCCAAAAGCTAAAATTACCAAAATTCCATTAGTTAAAATTTTTATTTGGGAAAAATGTTAGCGTCTTCAGATTTCCAAACATCTTTTCCATAAAAACTCCAAAAAATAGTATTATCCGTGTTTACTATTTTGAAATAATATATAAATATGTAAAGGGCTTGTTTTTCTCATCGACTTTTTTTATTATGATATATTCATTCTTTGTTGGGCCGTACCTGAGAAATACTTTCTTGCTTGTGAATATTACATAATTGTCTGAACTTAATGAAACTATTAAGTTAATTACTTAATGGAACTATTCAAACAAATTTTTTAACTATTAAATTAATGGAAAATAACTAACTTCATACTGGGATATAAAATTAAATACTTAATTAGGTACTAATAACCTAAACGTAAATAAAAGTAAGTTTTACAAATGATTTAGAACGAAAACTTTAAGGAAACTGTCCGTGCTCATCGTGGCATGGTTGGACCGTTAGGTGATGAATATATCACGGATTTCCTAGACAAGCAGACGTGTCCAGGAAGCTGAATCAGGTCCTTATAGTTGGGAAGAGCGTCCACTCGACTCGACTGATGACACATCGGTTTTAAGGAGTTTGGATTGTATGCTGTAAATCAACTCATAAAGTACCACTAATCTGACTTCCTCTGTATAATATTTGTTTGCTCAAGACTTTATAGTAAATTCTAGTTTTAGGCTCAATTATAAATAAATATAACCATTTAATATCATTAAAGACTATTGTTTGCAATGCTCAACTTCTAAATGATAATTTAGTGAAACTTTTTTGAAAAGGTCAAAGAAAAAATAATAATTATAGTCTTAAACGACTAAAATCTAAGGTAAGTATATTTGTATAATATACAGTATATGTATGTATGTTTACCAATCTCGAAAACGACTCTAATGATTTTCTTTAAACCTTGCCAATAACTTAGTTCTGGGATACATAAAAATATTTCTATATGTTTCTATGATATACAAATCTTATTTTGTTATAATCTTGAACAGAAATCCGAAGAATTTTAACAATGGTCTAATGGACTTAAAAATAAAACAAAATATTTGTTTTAAACAGTTGTCTCAACTGTTAATGTAAAAAACCCATGTGCTTCAGTGTAAATATGTGATTTCCATTGTAGCCACTTACTGAATACTCTAACGTTATATGGTAGAAAAACAATTTAAGCAACTATAGGTTTTTAATTCGTGGTTTTTACTGTTGATTATGAATATTTAATATAATAAAACTAAAGATGAAAGATAAACAACTAAACAATTTGTAGAATTGGAATTGAGTTTTTAAACAAGAAGTACAATCATTAAATCAGCTGTGAACCATAGTAAGCATAAGAGATTACCGTAAGATTACACGAATGACAGATTGAACATGCGAATCAAGAAAGCATACCAGAGTGCATCACAAGTAGGCCTACATTAAAATATTTTGGAAGCAGAAGTCAAGTGAGCTATGCAAACGACCTCGTCTAATTGAGATGAGCGGAGCGAACGAGTTCACCTTGAATAAATCCAGGATTTTTGCACTCGGCATTTTAGCCCACGGTCTGTAACCGATATATTTTTACTTAAAATTGCTTAAGTTTATTAAGCAAATTCTCGACCCTCATTTACTAATTTGTAAATAAGATGGCTGAATACATTTTTTGTACGATACATCAAAATAACATAAGAAACCAAAAATAAACGCCAACTTCTTGGTGATCACACTTTAAGGCACTTCAAGTACTACTGGAAGTACTGGTAGTACTTTAGGAGTAAAGCTGAAGAAAAAGAAAGCATAGATTTAGTGAACAAGTAAATGACAAAAACAATTATAATTAAGCCATTAAGCTCAGAGTAGCATCTTTACACGGATAAAAATAATCGCTTACACCTCAGCGAGTAAAGTTCCTAAGTTAATTGCGTGTATCTTTAATTGAGTATTTTGCTCTTAAAGATGTGAAATGTCAAAGACTAAACATTATTCCTTTCTTTATAAACTTAACTATACAATTTCAGGTAAGACCCCAAGGAGAGTATAAAAGGCTTTTAAAGAAAGTAAAAGTTGCCAAGTAATTTAAATAAACACTTTCAAATTATGTCTTTTAATTTTTTTACAAAAAATGTGTTGTTGAAAGTTGAACATAGAAGATTTTGTCTATACTGATTGTACTTATGTTAAACACAACTGAAGTTACTCTGTAAAACATGAAGACATTGCCGCATTCTCATGCAGGCTGCTGCTAAATATTTGTGGTTCAATATAAAAGTTTAGCCCGCCTACAACCACTATCCTGCACGGGGCTGCTGTTCCCCACTCCACCATTCTACTTCAGAACATCCGCATCTTACTAACATAATTTTGTTTTTTTATATTTGAATATCTTTATACAAAATTTAAGCTAAATAAAGAATGAATTATTTAAAATATGCAAATGATCACTGTGTTTACAACCATACAGATTTAAAAGTATCTGGAGACATTTTTTAACCTATTTAATTAAAGCTCATCATGGTCAAACCAATCATGTTCACTGCACGTCATTATGGGGTAACCCCGACCAGGACACAACAGAAAACCTATTATTAATAATGAAACCTAATATTTAAACAAATTCGTATGCACATCAAGTTAAAGGTCTTGAGTAGTATAAAATAACTCCGCATGCCCGAGCTCAATTAATTCGATTAAGTGGTCGAAAATGGTGCGTGATGAAGAGGATCGGGTCAAAAGGTGATCTGAACTCTAGAATTTTTCCATAAATGAGATTGCAAAATTTTTGAGGGGGGTTTGCAAAACATTAATTAGTCAATAAACATTATTCCGTCCTGTATGAAGCTATAAACGGCCATTTTCCCGACTTCATTTTGGCTTCATGTTCCTATTTTCACCTTAATTATTTGACTTTTCGACGCAATATTTTTGAGTAGAATACGTAAGAGCCACGTTAAAGTTATGTTGTTCCACCAATTTATAAATCATATCAGACTTTATAATGCAGTGTATTAAAGAACGTTTCTGTCAATTTGTTTACAGCTAAAAGTTGAAAGTGTAGTAATCGAGAAAAAGCCAAAATAAAACACGTAAATATGATGCTGTCTTATTGGATACCACGGTTTATTATGGTGGTAAGTATAGTATAGTCCTTTGGTTTTACCACAGGTTAACAAAACTTTATATCTTTCGTTTATCTGTGGTTTTACATCCAGTGTTACCTGTGAAATTTCTTCTTGAAATTACTTTAATAAACATTGTAATCTGATTTAACACGGATTTTCAGGAGCTTAATTTCACTTGTCGATCCCGCATCGTACCGTTAGCTGGGAGATGCGGGCCCTAATGGCACTGATAATGCTTGCTCTGGCCTCATCGTGGAGCGATTATTAAAGACGAAAGTAAAGTTTAGTGTAAGTGTCAATGTCAACTCTCGTCTGAACTAAATGATTATCCTAAATGTAATAAAAATATTCAGAGTGCATATAGTGTGTGTAACATTTACATGAGGTGTACAATATATATTTTGTATTGTAAATTCAATATGGTATCAAATTTATACGTGTTATTTTTTAGACTCATTTTTAAGTTTAATGTTGTCCCTAAATATTTTTAGTATTATAGGTGCATTCTGATTATGTGGGAGTTGTTGCTAGGCAACCATATCAAATATTGGACATTATTTAAATATTTAAACTGTTTGTCGAGACTTAGATGAGTTCCAAGCGAGGATATTATTTTGAAATCGCATAAATTTCCTTAAAAAGGATTAAAATCCTTAAACCCTCAACTCAGCTCAAAGTTTCTGCTACATGGAAATCCTTCAATGTTTTACCAGAGCCATTGGGTTCAAAACATTGAACATCATGGAAGTTAGTCTCACATTGCTCATGAATTACTGTGGCTGAAAATATGATAGAGGATGACTTGAGCAGCTGATGAACAGGATTGAGATTTGGACACTTACGAATGTCGTAGTTGATCCATGTCAGGAATCTGCGAGACTTACATTCAATAATAACGGTAAGTGTGGTATAGTCCTTTTACCACAGGGTAACAAAACTTTATAAGTTTCGTAAATCTTTGGTTTTTTATCCAGGGTTACCTCTTTCATCCCTTGAGTCGTCAATCATGAATGGGATCCGTCACTTTATTATGAAATCTAGCACTCATCATTATAGGTTATCCAATCAGCCGCGGAACGAAGGGTTGTGGCAGGGGTTTGGAAGGGTTATAAAAATTTAAAACAAAATTAAAAGAAAACTAACAAGTTGTACGAACGAAACCTTAGGAGAGAGCAGGAAATTAATACAGTAGTAACGATTTTCTGTTGCAATTGGTATTGTTTTGAATTTTTCATAAAAGTATTTAGGTAATCTGTATAATTCAATATCTTTCACTGTTGAAGGCCGTTATAGCTTATAACAGCAGTTATAACTTATAAACTTTATTATAACTTGGTATTGTTAGGTAGTAAAAAAAATTAGAAATCACTTACTTTTCGTAAGAGTTTGTTAGTTTAAATTGTTTGACCCAAACTAAACTTAAGTAGATTATGACTTTTTAATGATATTAAATTACTGTAGTTATTTTATTTACAAGTATTTGTAAATTGTTATATGATAATTTACGTTGATTTATGAAACATGAATGTTTATCACGATTTTTAAAATATATCCAAGTTTAATATTAGTACTGCTTCTACAGTAAACAAGAAATTCTTGTTTAAATACAACTGCTATGTAAATAAACATAAAATAGAGAAAACAAAACCGACGCAGTGTTTCTTTATTCAGAAAACATTGATGTTTGTTTAAAACTTTATGTTAAACGAACCTGAAATATTTCGAGGCGAGCGGAAGTTTTTACTCTAGCTTTTGACTTTTTATTATAACAGTGTGCTGTTACACCTATTTATGTGTGATTTTCTCGACAGCTAAATAAAAAATGTATACTACTCCTAAAGAACGATACATCAATTTTACACTCCAATCTCAACTAACTCATACAAAACTAACATAATAAGACATTTTGTTGGGTATTTTTCAGAGGTATTTGTATATTTAATTCCATGTTTAGCATATATGTGGAACTCGGTGGCTGCTCTATTTTTTCTGAGGCAGGGAAACTTTACATGTTCTAATGGGCCAAATTTGGCATATCTTAGTTAACATAAACGCAACATGACGGAATAGGGAGTTAAATGGTCTTGCAACGAAGAGCGGAGTAAATCAATTTGTCTCCACCAAAAATTAATATTTTCACTATTTTTGTTTTGTGTATTGTTGTCAGATACTTACAATCTTGCTAATTTCAGGTTAATTGTTTTCGAAACCTATTTTAAGTGACCTTACCTAGTCGTTACATTCAAACGTCTACAGGTGAAGTAAAGAAAAAGACCTGTAGGTTTTATGATTTTTTAGTGTAGTGAGGTTATTGTTTGGTTTTCATCCCAAATGATAAGAACTTAAAATTATAATACAAATATGACAATACAGTGTGCGCTAATGTCCTCGGTAAATAGAGACTAAACAATTTTCACAAACATTTTTCAAAACATTCTAAAGTTTAAGCAGTGATCTAAGATTTTACCAGAGTTCTTTGGATTAATTGCCAAAATAAACTGTGTTTCTTAAAAGAGGAAAAACTTTCAGCGAGCATATTTTCTATCTCTGTTTATTTTTCTCCCATGGTTCATCCATTGTGATATATCAACATATTACCACCTGGATAATAAATAATAACAGTCACTTTGGTGTTGGCTGAATCTCTTTCGTCATGTGCCATCAGATTATCTGATAATGCATAGCCTATTATTAAGAATAAACAGCCCAGATGCTGTTTAACTGTACCTTGATGTTGTGCTGAGCCTCTATTGATTTTGCGTCAGGATAAACTGTTTCAACAACCCCTTCCAGTTTCTAAACTCCTGCGATAATATTTATCATTACTTACAATACTCTTACTACAAAAATATCACAGGAACTCTCACAAGTTGACAAAAGCGATAAAAGTGGACATATGTTAATTTAGAATCCTCAGTCTTTTGTTTATGGTTAGTGCCTATAAGAATAACACCAATAACTGTGCCATTTTTCATATAAACAGTTAACCTAATATTTAGAAATAAAATTTCAGTTTTGTTATTAAACATTGAGTATAATCAGGGATTTCTTTGTTATGATTATACTTTTTACATTATATTACTGTGCTTACCGCCTAAGAAACCTAAACGAATCTCAATTTATATCTGAAAGTCTAATCTGTATTTATCGGTGGCCCTCTTGGAACCTACTTTGTTGGCTTTTCACCAGATGACGGCTCTGGATTGTGTTTATTTTTAGCTGTCACAGACTGAAACGGTGTGTAGATTCATCAAAAACTTGAATTATTGCCTGTGCGAATTAGGGTTTTGCAATAAAGTACGTTGAAGGAGATAACTTGTGTTAAATACCAAACTTTGTCCTAAGACAACTTTAAAACAGCAAACGAAGTTGTCATAACACATGGTAAGATTTTTCGCTGTCCACTATGACAATTTCCCTTCCCTCTGATCCATTCATGTTCTAAACAGCAGGGCGTTGATGTCATCCGAAAGACACGGAAACCCCTAGGTGAGGAACATGAATGGACAGTCAGTCGGTTGGTGAGGCATTTAGAGGGTAGAGCGGACCGCCTGTTTGAGATTGCCAATCAATTGTCACAGGAGTATGGGAGTTGTCCCTATGACCGGTCAAATCGGCCGCCCGCTGTCCCTCTTCTCACCCTTTCTCTTCCTTCAGTATCCCGTCCTTCCGGGGGCTTGAACTTGGGCAAAATGCCCGTTAGAAGCAAACATGCTGCTTAATGGTTCGGCCTTATATCCACATCGACAACACAAACAAACAATATTTATCATATTTCAGACGAAGACGGCTAAGACAAATTACACATTTTTTTTTTTATCTGTTAAAGGTTTTAAGCAATCATGAACGAATCTATAATCAAACAGTTTCCAATAAAGTCCCTTCCTAATTTTTTATATAATTCCTACTTGAACTTGGACTTGTTGTAACTTAGCTTGAACTTGTTAGACTTATTGGATGAAAGTTATTTTGAAAAACGGTTGTTACTGAAAATTGCTGGATAAATAAAGAAAGTTTTTATTTCTTTATTTATTTATACTTAGGGGAATTTTTTTCCTCAATTGGGTTGGACAGTTTGCAATGCCCACCTCAGATTGCAGCACTTACATTCTTAAATGCAGACCCCTTCATCTTGGAACCCTTTAACTTTTGGTACATAAAAGTGAACGAGTGCAGAGCACTAATTAATTGGTTATAAACAGGGATATTACAGTTATTTTTGCTTGTTATTTCGGAAATTTATTTTCTTTAACCCTCCAAATATTCTTGAATTACCTTTACAAACTAACTTTAGTTCTCAATCAATAATAAAATACACGATGCGACAAAAATATGTAGGACTACCTTGTTAGTCATAATAAATTAGTTCGAAACTTTCAGCCGGGCCGGAAATGTTTTTAGCTGTATTCAATAAACTCTTATGACAGTTTATAATTATTTATTTATTATTGATTATTGATTATTGATTTTTTATTAATGATGATTCAAATTTAAATATGATGGTTTATGGCATAGTTTATTACATCCCTGTGTTTGTGGGGTAACCGTGTGCTTATTTGGGCTAGAAAGTAACATAGACCTAGTTAGTTCAGGGGTATATCGGTTTTCCAACTTCGATCGGTTTCTTGTCCCTCTTGGTGATCGCGGGGTTTCGTTTCCCATTCCCCATTGAGGCCATCATTGTAGTTGGGGGTCTTGTGCCTTGTATTAGAGTTGTAGGATCGAGTGATGCTTGATGGGGTTGTTGCGGGGTGATAGGGCGGTTGTTGTAATGCTATAGGAGTATGAACTACAACAACCTGCCTTTCCTTCCTTCTTAAATACATTGTATTAAAGGTTACACTCAATCGAATTACATAACTATACTTAATAATGTAATAAATCTTATAATCCACAAAAAAATAAATCAAATTAACCAGGAACAATTATTATTTATTAAACTATTTATAAACAATATAATAAATCTCTGCATAACTACGCAGCTAACATTACTGCAGTGTGACTTGTTCAATCCATATTCACGCCCCGGTAAACGTCCCGCCGGCTTCGTTCCTCATTGCACATGCTGATTGATTTCTGCACAGCATGGTGGGACGACCTCTTTTCTTCCTCTGTATCTTTATCCGTTGCTCCAGCTAGGTGATGGCAGCGTTGTCGTGCCCTCCTGGCTCTCCGTCTGTTGGATCGTCCCCGGCTGTAGGTCTGCAGAGCGTCAACAGCATCTTGAAATCTTACCCAGTCCCCGCGCCAACTAAGGAGCAGTTGTCGGTAACCACCCCCGTTAACGGGTGAGCCGGCCCCTCACGCCCCGGAGACCCTCGCCAAGTGCCAACACGAGCGCTTTCTTACAGTTAATGGCTTCCTCGTCAGCTGGCACTTTTTGTGTAAAAACTTTGCTATGGCTGAGATGTCCATGTTGGGTGATATGCTTAACGCAGCCAAAATTAACACTCTTGAAGTTACTTTACTCCATTTTAAAGAATTTTCGTTTATTACATGTTGGGGGGTTGTAGAGGTTGAGATAAAAAATTGTACTATTTTTAATTTTGTTCGAAGGACCAAGGTATCTAAGGATATAATTCAACATCATACCTTTTTTAATGTTCATGATAATCAATCAATCAAACTCACTGCATGAATAATAGAAAAAAATCATTTAAACTAGAAAGAGAAATTGTTATTACGCGATAGACAAAACAGAATGAATATAAACAAGAAATAAAAACATTATGAAAACATATGATACTAAAATAAATAACTTAGACAGTCAGGGAGGCAAGACAGTCAGTAAGGTTTAGGACTGAACATACTCCCTCCTTGAAGCAATTAGCTTCAACATTACACATCCAATGGCAGAGCACAAAGTTTGGAGATAGGCCGGGTAAATGTGCTATCTTTAGTGCGCACTTCTGTGACACGAACAGAAATTGATCCCCGGAATTCCGGCAACTTCAGTATCAACCCCAAAACCGCAACCCTCCTCTTTCAGGCCCATCATGGATTCAACCACCAATCCTCCCAATTGCTCAGCAAGCCCAACCACAATCAGGCACGCTAGCCAACATCACACCTCAAAGCCCACCCGTTCATACTCCTATAGGACTACAACCTCCGTCCCAGCAACAACCCCACCAAGCACCCTTCGATCCTACAACTCCAATTTTTATCTCAGTGTTATTAACCCTAACCAACTTTTTAGCGAATTTCCCATAGGGACGAAGCTATTATTTTAGGTCTCATGGTAAGAAGTAAGCCCGGGTTCATGTTACTTTTTCGTTTTGAGGTGCCCAGAGGCCAAAAGTAATAGTCATTTATTTTTTATTTTTTTATTTTTTTATTTATTTATTTATTTATATTACATGTATTTTTTATTATATGTGTGTGTATGTATATACATGCAAATGTATATATGTATGTGTCCCTAGACACGATAAGTCTCGTAAAAAGGTTCCGATCGAGACCTAATAAGTTGGTAGTGTAATCCTACCTTTATACGGATCACTTCGTAAACCAGACATATCGACCTACCGGAAAGAGTAGGTAGTTTTTTACCCCAAAATGAGTTTTTTGCGTTTTTCATTTGTAATTTTAAATTTTGATTTTTACAACTGGAATTAGCTCAAAACACACAATTTAGTACATTGAAGCTTTGTTCTACCTTCATCGGTAACCGAGGTATTAAAAAGTCTAAAGACAGTACATTGTATTTTGGGGCTCCAATGTTAATCTAAGGAGACATCTAATGAGACACATCTAATAAGGGACATCTAATAAGGGTTTGAAAATATTTCACTTGTTAACCAGTATTTTTTTATGAAACTTGGAATTTAGCTTCATTTGGTTGAGATCCATCAATTTATGGTAAAAATCTGGATTTTTTTAATTATCATGGCAGCAAACCTGCATACTCTTTTCCCATACTCCATTATTTATGGACTGATAATGATAAAACTTAGTATATATGTCAAAATATTTTTAATAACTCCTTAAATATTAAATTACTATTAAACTTTAAATATTTTTGTGCTTTATATGTCGAAATATTTTTTATGCTGAAAATTCCTACTTTCAGTGTTCCCCATGGCAGCATACCTGCATTCTCTTTTTGCTTGAATTATCGTTTATTTTTCAGCAAACCTTCATTATCATTTCCACGGTGTATATGGGGAAAATAACTAATGCCAATTTCCATTGGAAATTCGCTGAGGACGTGGGTCTGCTGCGACGAGAGTATTTAATTATTTAAATTTATTTATACCGAAAAGAGCAACTTTCTTTGATTTTAATGTGGTAAACGTTGAAAGAATTGAGTTTAGTTTACTACGACATAAAGCGTTGGGTGTTTTTACTAACAAAAAACTAACATTAAAAGTAATGGTTTGAACATTATGTGAATAAGTTAAGATAATTGAATGTAAAAATATGGCTATTGTGTTTTTATTGTTGTTGTTAGTTTTGATGATGTTCACGTGTGGGCTAGTATAAATCTCACTGGATAAAAGCCAATAAAATAACTTGTGGAAGCAGATAACTGTGACATAAACTCCAGTCGTTGTGTTTGTTTACCGCCAACTATCGCCACTGCGATAAAAAGTTCCAACCTTATTTATTATTGAAAGTTTAGTTTTAAAATCTCTATCAAGGTTAATTGGGGAGTTATAATTTTACAACTATTACACAAAGTTTGGTAATCAGTGTAAAAGATTTTAAGGGTTATGGATGTAAAATGGAACAAAATACGCAATTTAAACAAATTATTTCAACCAACCTTCTAGTACGTCTCACAGCCACTTTCCAATTTATTCAAATTTCTTGGCGTTGCACATCCAAATCTCGTTTTTCTCAATTTTTAAAAAAACTTATTGCAGTTTTTATGACATTTTTAGAAAGTACTGTACACAAAATTTCATATGGAATAAAGAGCGCTATGCTATAACTTTCATGCGTCGACCTACAAACTGTCAAATGTCACAAAAATATCTCTACACTCTTAGCTTTAAAATGATATACTAGAAGTGACCTTTTTCTATTTTCCTAAGGGTCGGGAATCAGCGTGAAAAATATTTAGTAGGCCTACTTATAGAATCTACAACTAAATATCTACCAACAAACATCCTCAAAGGGTTGAACCTACAAATAAGTCTAAGAGAAAGCTTCATTAGCTTTTTTCAAACTATACAAAACTTTAAACTGCTTGAATTTTAGACCAATATGTCACAAACCGCACCTTAAATGCCGAATACATCATCAGTTATTACATTTTAGTTTTTTTTATATATCGGGTTTCATTGAAAATTCGCTTACCTGCCATTTTTACCTAGGTCAACCTTTTGAAGTGGATGCATTATATATACTAAGTAAGGCCTTCAATTTGATGTACATCTATGCTTATATTTAAGCTTTTGGGCTCCTCCCCAACTGTCCCCCAGCGGGGCGATCCTGCAGGTTGTCACAATAATCTAAGTCGGTTATTATTATGTTGTTACGTAGTGCATTTATCTATAGATATTAATTTTACAATACCTATAACTTTCATTTTATCTTTGCCTATCAATTAATGGGAGACAATCATCATCAGTGCAACTTTGTATTTCCCAATAAAATTTAACAAAGTTTATTTATTTATGGACTTTAAATTTGTATTTATGATTTTGTGACATAACTCAATGGGAAGGGGTACCCAAGGAGGGATTGATAGCGCGGTTTGCGCTATCGGGCCAAAATGATTTATCGGGGATTTTCGGATTTGGGGGGGGGGGATGAAGTGAAATAGTATTCCAACCTTTTTAAAGCAGAATAAGAGTTGACTCGAATTGAATTTAAATCTATATATTAAGTACATTAAAAGAGCTCACGATTAAAATTGTTATCGTTATTTGCCCTACAACCCCTATTACGTTTCTGTATTCATTGCTATTACCAATGTATACAGAACCGAATAAGTAGGGTAGCGCTCTTTCTAACTCTTAAATGTCAAAATGAGCGTGTTTGTTTACAAAAAATCAAAACAATAACAAATGTCTGCAAAATTATTCTAGCCATTTGTTTTCATTCAACCAATCAGCATGATCCTTGAATAAAAATCACGTCTTGGTGGTGCTATCTGTGTTTCGGGGGCGGCGTTCTCACTTCCCCATAAGGATGTCCCTACTTATTCCGTTCTGTATACATTGCTATTACTGTCCAAACTTGCGTGATGTATGAGTAGATATGAAAGGCGGTTTCTGAAACACCTCGCCCTTCCGATTTTCGGCCCTCCGTCAACTTCATTTTTGACTGGTTTTGGGCCAGTTTTTATCTGATTTTGGGCTAATCCCAACCATTTTCCATACTTTTTCCAGCATTTTTCCGGTTTTTGAAATAGTGAAATTCCAAGTAAGTGCAAGGAAGGGTGAGGAAGGGCGAGGAAGGGCGAGGAAGGGCGAGACGCACTCTTAACCGACCCCTCGTAAACCTCATATTTGACTGGTTCTGGGCCAGTTTGTGTCTGATTTCGGGTTAATTTCAGCCATTTTTCAGGTTTTTCAAATGGTGTATTTAATCCACAAAGCATTAATCCAGAAATTTAATCCAAGGAAGGGCGAGACACACTCTTAACCGACCCCTCGTAAACCTCATATTTGACTGGTTCTGGGCCAGTTTGTATTTGATTTCGGGTTAATTTCAGCCATTTTATCAGGTTTAAAAAAATGGTGAATTTAATCCAGAAAATTTTAATCCAGAAATTTAATCCAAAGTAGTGCGAGCTCTTAACCTAACATAATCCTGATTTCAAAAGGATTTTCATCCACATTAAGTATTTTACACAGCGATTTTCACCACATGACAAGGAAGAGCGCTTTGATTGGTAATCACCGTTACTTTAAGTCTGAGGCTGAAAAAAAAATCTCGAGACATTTTGATTTCCGACATCATTTTTATAATTTAATCAGTTTACACCGGTGCTTCCGAATCCGCCGTCTTTCCGTTCAGTTTAGTTCAACTTTGTCCAATCTGATACAGGGCGGCTTTTTATACTTTTCACAGATGATCTGCGCAATCCTATCTCCACGACGCACATGAAAATCAGTATCAGAATTGTTCATTAAGATAACACCGACATTCCCCGTATAGTCCCGGTCTATGACACCGGCATTTACACTTATACAATTCTTGAGGGCCAGATTAAAAAATGGTGAATTTAATCCAGAAAAATTTAATCCAGAAATTTAATCCAAAGTAGTGCGAGCTCTTAACCTAACATAATCCTGATTTCAAAAGGATTTTCATCCACATTAAGTATTTTACACAGCGATTTTCACCACATGACAAGGAAGAGCGCTTTGATTGGTAATCACCGTTACTTTAAGTCTGAGGCTGAAAAAAATCTCGAGACATTTTGATTTCCGACATCATTTTTATAATTTAATCAGTTTACACCGGTGCTTCCGAATCCTCCGTCTTTCCGTTCAGTTTGTTCAACTTTGTCCAATCTGATACAGGGCGGCTTTTTATACTTTTCACAGATGATCTGCGCAATCCTATCTCCACGACGCACATGAAAATCAGTTTCAGAATTGTTCATTAAGATAACACTGACATTCCCCGTATAGTCCCGGTCTATGACACCGGCATTTACACTTATACAATTCTTGAGGGCCAGACCGGACCTCGGCGCGATTCTTCCGTAGCACCCATTGGGGAATTTAAAAGTTAAATCTGTTTTAATTAATTGTTGCCCCCGTTTAGGCACGATGTAATCATACGCGCTTCTGAGATCCAATCCGGCTGCATCCGGTGACCCGTTGTACGGTTCAAATGCGTTTTCAGTCAAGCAATAATAACCATAGCTTTCACCCATTATTGATTCCTAATGCATGCATAACGGATTTCCACATCGAATAAATTAAACAGGGCATTTTCAAAAATGTATTTAAATTATGTTTTTATTCGTCAACCTTAAACTCAATATTGTGCTTGAATTTATTGTCTGAATGTGTTATTTTACCGTTGTACAACACATAGAGTTTCCCCTTAAAATTCAACAGTTGTTTGATATAGTTATTCGTCAACCTGTCATTCCAGCTTTGCCTCAATGAGGACTATAATATTTATTATTTACAGTAAGAATCGGATAAGGAGTCATCTTATCGAGAGAAGTACGAGAGAAGTACGAAGGAAGTACGAGGGAAGTACAAGGGAAGTACGAGGGAAGTACGAAGGAAGTACGAGGGAAGTACGAGGGAAGTACGAGAGAAGTATGAGAGAAGTACGAGAGAAGTACGAGAGAAGTATGAGAGAAGTACGAGGGAAGTACGAGGAGGGAAGTACGAGAGAAGTACGAGAGAAGTACGAGGGAAGTACGAGGGAAGTACGAGGGAAGTACGAGAGAAGTACGAGAGAAGTACGAGGGAAGTACGAGAGAAGTACGAGAGAAGTACGAGGGAAGTACGAGAGAAGTACGAAGGAAGTACGAGGGAAGTACGAGGGAAGTACGAGGGAAGTACGAGGGAAGTACGAGGGAAGTACGAGGGAAGTACGAGGGAAGTACGAGGGAAGTACGAGGCGCCCTTATAACCGACCCTTGTAAACCTGATTTCAATTGCTAAAAAATGTCGCGTTTATATGATAAAGTGGTGCAGGGCGACTTTTGGTTTATTTGAATTAAATTGCTTTTCTTAACCAGCTAGTATGTTATTCGTTTAAAATTACCTTTGCCAAGGACATTTTTTATTGTGATAAAAATATTGTCATTTGAAATTTATTCAAATCAGTTGTATGTTTTTTCTCTTATAGATCGTATTAGAAGATGTCTTCAATTAAAATTAATTAATTCTTCGGTAAGCTAATATCTAAATCACATATCTCACGTCATTTTAAAGTGTGTTTGAACAATCAAAATAAAGACTTGAGCTCCCGACGTAAAAGAAAATGTGATAAATGTGGGAAATTGATTACAAGTGATAATTTTAGTAGGCATTATAAAATCTGTAGTAAAGGTACTACTGATAACCAACCTTCCATACAAAATAATGAACAACCCAGTACGAGCGGTACACATAAACGACCATCACCAAACAGAGATGATTTCGATGAACAGCCTGAAATTAAAAAGCCACGGATTGAAAATGAAAATGTTTCTTCAATCATCCAGAAAGTGTGCAATAGTGTCAGCATGGTTTGTTCTTCTGCTCTGAATGCGATTAAAAATCTTTTTAAACCCCCCGTTGACCTTCCGCCCGTCAGTGAAGATGAACACTGTATAAAGGAAAAAGCTTTAAGAAATAGACTTTTAACATACCAATTTAAAAACTGCCGTGGTATAAAAAACCCACAGATATTTTTAAATAGATATCACGATTTGATTATTGGTAAGATGGAAGAACATCTGGAACAGTACAATTTGAAAGTAAATTTTTCATTTGCTGCCAACTACAGACGGTATGTTCCTGGTTCGGATAAGCAGCTGGAAATAGACACCATGTACTTTAAAGCTGAGAATACAATAATTTATAAAACGACCGACTTACATCAAGTGTTTAAAGATGCGAAAGCAAAGTTATTAACTCGAATGGAAGAGTTCGAGGCACGGGGGTCAGGTTGGACGCTACACGAAGTGTTGTTTTTAGAACTGGCAATAAACAAATATGTACCATTCAGAGGGTCAAGTTATATTAAACTGCCAGACATCATTAAAAATAAAAAAGCCGTCATAAATGTTAAAAACAATGACCAGAAATGTTTTCTATGGTCCGTACTGGCAGCTTTACATCCTGTTGGTTTAAATCCTCACAGGGTCAGCAAATACCATGAATACGAACACGATTTTGACAAAGCATTGAAAGACATTAAATTTCCTGTGAGTTTGGATGATGTGAAAAAATTCGAAAGACGCAGTGGGATCAATGTTTATGGTTATACTTTTGCAGGAGGAAAAAAACTCAATGCATATCCTTTGATTGTGACTGATGATGAAAAAGATCAACACGTTGACCTCTTGTATATGAAAACGGCAAATAAATCTCATTATTGTTATATAAAAAACTTGGGTGGGTTGGTGAGAAATCAACTCAGTAATCATAAATATAAAACCTTTATATGCAGGCGTTGTTTACAACATTTCGGAAGACAAGATCTGCTTCAAAGTCACAAAGAACTCTGTAAGGAACACGAAGCGGTGAAAATCAGAATGCCTAAAAAAGGTGATGTCGTCAAGTTTACCCATCATAGATGTCAGATGAAGATTCCGTTTGTCATGTATGCAGATTTCGAGTGCATACTGGAACCGATCGACACTTGTCAACCACCGGAAAATGGCACATCGTACACAAATAAATATCAACACCACGCGGCTAGAAGCTTTGTATTATACACGGTGTATACTAACGGTGATTATAAAGAACCGATAACATATTTCGGTGTGGATGCTGCTCAACAATTTGCGAAAGTGTTGAAATCTGAATTGGAAGCTATTGAAGAATTTTGTCTTGTAAACAAAAAACCAATGAACCCGCTGACTGACGAACAGAGAGAGCAGGAGGAAAAACAAAGATATGTCATATATGCGGTAAAGATTTGGTAACTGATTTTGTTTTTGATCACGATCATTTGACGGGTGAATTTCGTGGATTAGCACACAACTCGTGTAACTTGAACTATCAGATTCCGAAATTTGTCCCCATATTCATACACAACCTGAGTGGATACGACACTCATCTGTTTGTAAAAATGCTGCGTTTAGATGATAAAACCAAGATAGAAGTCATCCCGAATAACGAGGAACGATACATATCCTACACAGTTGATTTCAATATCAATATAAAAGCAAGATTCATAGATTCATTCAAATTTACCATTGACTCACTCGATAGGCTGGTAAAAAACTTGGACCGATTTGTACACATAAGAAAATATGGGGGTTGGGGTTCTCAGGTGTTTATGCTTATGCAAAAAGGTGTTTATCCATACGATTATATGGACAGCGATGATAGATATTTGGAAACCAGTTTACCAAGCCAAGAAAAACTTTACAATAAACTGAACAGGCGGGATCAGCGATTTTGACTATTCACGTGCAAAACAGGTTTGGGAGGAATTCGGCATACAAAATATGAAAGAGTACACCTTACTTTATAATAAAGCAGACGTGTTATTGTTAGCCGATGTGATGGAAAGTTTCAGGAACATTTGCATAGAAACTTACTCACTCGACCCCGCATGGTATTTCACAACCCCGGGGCTTTCATGGAGTGCCATGTTGAAGCAGACGGGAATAGAACTTCAGCTGTTGACTGATTATGAAATGATTTTAATGATCACGAAAGGCATCCGTGGGGGCATATCACAATGCTGCAATCGCTATGCGAAGGCTAACAACCCGTACATGCCTCTTTATAAAAAAAGACGAACCGACTACATATCTGATGTATTTAGATGCCGTGAACCTATATGGATGGGCGATGTCTCAACCAATGACGTATGGTGATTTCGAATGGGTTGATACGGATATAGATGTTATGAATATCGATGATGATTCTGACAAAGGATATATTCTGGAGGTTGACTTGGAGTATCCCCAAGAACTGCACGATTTGCATTCCGAGTTTCCTCTCGCTCCGGAAAAACGTTGCCCACCCGGTTCCAAGGAGGTTAAACTCCTTACCACTCTGTATGACAAAGAGAAATATTCACTATCGAAATTTGAAAATGTATTTAACACTTGGAATGAAACTTACCAAGATACACAGAGTGTTGCGCTTCAGTCAAAGTAAATGGTTGGAACCCTACATTGAGAAGAACATGGGCATGTGGATGGAGCAAACGAATAAATCGGCTAAACAGTTTTTCAAACTGATGAACAACTCGATTTATGGAAAAACTGTCGAGAATATAAGGAACAGAGTAGACATACGTCTGGCGACTCAGGAGAAGCAGATCGACAGATGGATCGCGAAGCCGCAGTTCAAACACAGAACGATATTTTCAGAAAACCTTTTAGCGGTGCACATGAGGAAAATGAGTTTACTATTCAACAAGGCGATTTACATTGGGATGAGCATATTGGATATATCCAAGACACTCGTATACGATTTCCATTATAATTTTATAAAGGCGAAATACGGAGATAAAGCTAAATTGCAGTACACAGATACCGACAGCCTGGAGTATCTGATAGAGACACCGAATTTTTATGAAGATATGAAACTGACACTCGACAGGTACGACACCTCCAACTACAAGAAGTTTAACCAATTCAAAATGCCACGGGTGAATAAGAAAAAATTGGGAACGATGAAAGACGAATTCGGTGGTGTAATCGGTAAGGAATTCGTAGGACTGCGATCCAAGATGTATGCCAACTATACTTTGGAGGGTGACGAGCTAAAAAAATCTAAAGGAGTGAAAAAATCTGTTGTTAAAAAAGAACTCACCTTCGAGGATTACAAGAAATGTTTGTTCGAGCAGAAAGAACTATACAAATCGATGAACATCATAAGAAGTCACGGGCATGAGTTGTACAGCGTCGAAATGTATAAAAAAGTACTATCCACGACTGATGACAAGCGATACATCTTGGAAGACGGAATCACCAGTCTGCCGTGGGGACACTACAAGATACCCAAGGATGTCGAAGCTGAATTGCTTTTGAACAGCAACATTTCACTGGAATAGAGAGCAAGTTGTTTTTATTTGTGAATAAAAAATATTTCTTTAAATCAATATCTTTTGTTATTTCCAATTTCCAATTTACTGATAAAAACAGCATATTCTTGCTTATTTTTGTTGGAACTTTTTTATGATACCTATTTTCCTACACTCGTCGGAATAAAAAAACTCACATTTAAATCATCATCTGTACATATTCCTTTTTAACGTCATAAGTGAACATGGTCTGTGGTACCACGATGACGTAGGCCGTAGTGCCTTTATCAGCGACCGGACCGGTAACCGCGTTTGTAAAATCCAATTCGATTTGGATATCGTTTCTTTTTCTCTCGGTCGAAAACGGATGGAGATGTGTGTCTATCACCATCACTGGGTATTTGTTGATGAAATCGTTTATATTGAGATATACATCATCGTTTTTGAACATTACTTGTCTCATCGAACAGTAGCTGTCGTATAGCAGTCTGTACTTTTTATCCGTGATATTCAAATTCTGCTGCTCCTGCGGGTACCGTTGTCCGTTTATTTTCACGTGGAAATTCTTTATATTTACACTGTCGAACTGACCGGGGTCTTTGGTCTGATCGTTCTTACGACTCGTCTGTAAACCGATTATCACAAAGACCGGATTGAGTATGTTCCGGTAGAGATTCGTTATGTCGAACGTGTAATTGGAGCCTATCACACCGAATTTTTCAATACAATCCCAGCGGAAATATTCATATACCAATTCGCCTTTTTCGCTCAATTTCTTAAGCCCATTGATGAGCACGGCCTTCTTGGAGGGGTCGTAATCCACGAGGGGGACTTTCAACACAAAACTGGTAATTTTTATTTTTCCCTCCGCTGCGTCAACAGCTTTGGTGCCGGAACCTTCAGTCCAGTGGTAGATGGCATCATCGTCTTCCGCACGGGTGAACGTTATTTCAAATCCACCCTTGTACATGGGATACTTTAGACTGTCAAAGAAGCCCAGACCCAGGTGGGCCAGCGTTCCCAGTGCTTCGAACTTGCCGCCGCCCTTGTCGTAAACAGATTTGAATCCGCTGCTGTAGTACGTGTTTTCCTCCGATCTGCTGTATGTGGTCAACCCTTTGATGGTGCTCGTGATACCGACTTTATCCACGGAATCGATGACTTGGTTGTGTTTTTTCAATTCGATACTCTTGAACAAATAAGCCGCAAAATTGTCCACGAGTTTGATGGCGTCCGTGCTGGCGTAACTAGCGCCATTGGATTTCTTGACAACATCCCCTTGGATGTGAAACAATATCCTGTTGTTGTAAAACGAATCCCCGTGGTCCAGTTTGAATGTGGTGAAATTATTGGGTGAATTAAAGTGCAAGTCCGATACCGGTAGAACCGTGACGTATTCGCATCTCGCTATCTTATCCGATGCCTCTTCGTCATATTTCTCCATTCCTAATATAGGTTTTGGGGTTTTCGATTGGCAATGAAAAATGTAAAAATTGTAGTGGAAAGCAATAAAAAATAAAAAACATTGAATTCCTAATCACTTAATAAAATCGACTACTTGAACAGTTTTACGTTTTTATACATGTTCAAACGTCTCAACCCGAGATTTCGAAAAACCATTTTATCTTCAACATTTTTTATTACATCCAAACATCGCTCTACGTAGTCGAGACCCCGCGGCTGAGAAATCAATTTTTCCATCTTATTGTGTATGAACTTTACGATGGCGATTTTTTCATTGTGAAAAGCATTATTCCCGGCTTCCTCTTCGGTGCGAATAAACTTTAATCTTTCAATCAATTTATCATCATCATCGATATATTTGTACTCGACGGGGGCGTGTGAATCTATCAACAATCCGCTGCCCGATGACTGTTTATATTCTTTCCAGATCTCACTGATCAAATTCACCCATTTCCAAGACTGACTGGACCTGGGGCGTTTCAACTTTGGATCGTTGTTCTGAAAAATCGCATCGAATTTTATCAGTATATCCTTGTAATTATTAAAGTCCTGAGCTGTGAAAGCGCCTGCACTTATGAGTTTTTCTCTCGTCGTACTCTCGCCTGGAGACGAGCCACTGATTTCCGCTTTCGTCAACAGACTCCACAATCCCGGTGTGCCGGCATATCTATCTCCGGTGCTATCTAATATGATATCATCATTTTCAATCGTAATAGTCTTCGATCCGATGGCCAGTTTGTTCAAGTTGAAATCGTAGCGAATACCGAAAGATCTATCGTTGCTAGCAGCGAGATGTTGTTTGGCGATATCACCAATATCTTGTCTTTCAGTGAATTCGCGGATCGAACGGTTTATCCTGCCTTCGTCTGGCGATTCTATTTCCGACGGTAAAGGAGCGGATTCTCCGGGTGGAGGTGATTCTCCGGGTGGAGGTTCGAGCACATCTTCATCTTCACGAGGTAAAGGCACCTTACGCGCCACCATCAATTCTCGACCCGGTGTACTGAAAGCGCGGGGTCTAAAAATGTCTTTTTTTCGTTGTATAGTTTTAGACGCGGACAGACGTTGTGGTGGGGTCTTTTTATCGGAACCCTGCTCCTTGATCGCTTTGACGACTGGTTCTTGTCGCTTTTCAATCTCACGTTTTTCTTCAACTTCATGAATCTTTACTGCTTGGGATTCACTGACCAATTGGTTTTGCAATTTATCTAATTTTTTAGCCTCCTGCACAGTTAAAGGTTTATGTGCAGATATTGGTATGAAAGGAATTTTAGGTGCGTATTGCTCACGTATCGGCGGATGTTTACGAAACAATTCCGCTCGCTCTTTCACTTGTTCTTTTCGGATTTCCTCATTTTCCGCGACCCATTTATCTTGTAGTTTTTCAATTTTTTTACCCTCCTCCGCAGTCATCTCGTCGGGCCACATTTTGTCGGCCAACTTGTGTTTTTTAACTAACGTCTTGACAATCTCTTTATCGCTTTTCCTCTTCATCGTACTAATATAGGTGGTCGGGTTTTTAGTAGCAAATTTTATGTTTGATAATCGAAATACAAAAGTGACGAATATTTTCACAAAAATTTGGAATCGAATAAAAAACGTCCGACAACGTTTTCATTAAAAAAAATAACGTTTACACATCGATTTTGAAAAACGTTTGCGGACGTTAGTTATTAAAAACAGCGTCTAGAAATCGATTTTGGAAAACGTTCACGGACGTTATTTATTAAAAACAGCGTCTAGAAATCGATTTTCGAAAAACGTTCGCGGACGTTATTCATTAAAAACATCATCCAATTTATTTATTAAAAACATTTTTCATATTGCACATGTATTTTCCACACCGCGCTTTTTTCATCATATTTACCGAGAGAAAACCATAAGGCTCATTCCAACACTTGTTGCATATATTTTCAAATTCACCGAAAGTCATGTCCGATCCCACGAAATCGTCGTAAATCCGCTTGGTATAATGTTTATTCTGTTTGAAGACACAAAGGAAATTTATATTATTCCGTGACTTGCATGTCCACTTTGCCGTAACTCTGGCTCAGGTAGACGCATGAAATCTTTTTATGCCTGCCTCTGATAAAATAGTCTTTAATACCCTTTTGCTCTTCCATCAGACAATCGTCGAATATCACAAGTGAGTTATTCTTGCACTCGTCCACCGCCGGCAGTTCATCGCAATTGTTGAAGAAATACGCGATTCTCTTTTTATACTTTTTCTCTGCGTCAGCATAGGTTTTTCTCAGTTCCACATAAGCCGACTGTTCTATATGGATTTACTGAGTACGTAAAGGTTTTTAAATATAATACCGTTTTTATTGTAAATGAAATTGAGCAGTAAATTGGTTTTGCCGCTGCCTGAAGAACCCACTATGAGACATCGCAATGGGCTGGGCAACAGGTTATCTTCGAATGCCTCTTTGTAGTATGAAACTATATCCATCACTATGTGGGTGAAATGACCTCTTGACATTCAGTAAAAAATAAAAGCGGAGAAATGATTTCAAAATATAATTCTTTTTAAAATTGACGACATTGGAATTATTCACAAAACACACATGTCTTTCATTGCATTTTTTACAGCTCTGATAAAATCGAAATCACCGTAAATCCATGAAAATGTGTTCAGGGTTGTCATCCGGGGGGGCCGCGATTTGCAGCCCCCTCGGATGTATAATAAAAAATTGTATTTGCTTTCTCAAAAGATTCTCCGGTCGTGATTTGAACCTTGGCCTGGGTGGGGCGCTGATATGTTAGCGACTGGACCACCGGGCTGTTGACTGGCGTGGTGGTTATCAAGTCTGATGTGATCGAGCGGAGGTGTATTCGATTGGGCTTATCTATTTGTTTGCGATTTATTGCTTCGGGTGGGATTGCAGTTTTGCAGGACTATTTAAAATTCAATAGTCCCTACGCAGGAGTATCTGAAATTCAATAGTCCCCTTGCCGGACTATCTGTAATTCAATAGTCCCCATGCCGGACTATCTGAAAAATAAAAACAATAATCCCAGCACAGGACTATCTGAATAATATTCAAAACATCGTACGTTGTAATTCTTTCTCGTAGAACCCTCCAATTATATCTTCACCAGTTTCATCCGCAATCTTATAAGTCGTGGGTCTCGTGTTTAAGACTTGCTTGATAATAAAAATCTCGGACGTCCAGTTCTGTTTGTATTTATTCGTGAAAACATCTTTTTTCGCTGTAATGCGGACTCTGTCTCCCACATCGAATTTCGCCTTTTTGCGGGGTATTCTATTTTCCAATTCGTTGTACATTTTCAATAATGCCTGCTCGTTGCCTTTATTCACATCCGCGGGCCTCATTTTTATAGTGTGGTGGAAATCGTGTTTATTATATTCGTCGGTCAATTCTTGCAATATGTCATGCCACTTGTGGAAATTTCTAACTTGGAATTTTACTTTCAACTTCTCATTTAACGTTCTGTGATATCTTTCGATTATTGCGGATTTCTCCTCACTCTCGGTGTGGTACAATTTAATGTTGTGTTTTTTCAACAACTTGTTAAAATGTGTATTTTTAAACTCTGTCCCTTTATCGGTGTGTTTAGGCGGTGAATGACCGTCATTTTTGGCTCGGGCAATTATTTTTTCAAAAGCTGATGACACATCCGGACCATCTTTTTTCTTCAAAGGTTCTGACCAAACGAACTTACTGAACGTGTCGATCACATTTAAAATATATTTATACCACTTGTTTTCCCTAGCATATTCTTTCAAAATCAACAGATCGGCCGCCCACAAGTCATCGATACCTTTCGTGACGAATCGGCGTTTTATAAACTTTTTCACGACGGGTCTGTGCAGCTCTTTAGCTTCCAAAACTTCCGGTGGGTCTTTGATAAACGAATTTCTCTTACTGCCGCATATCACACAATTGGATGTCGCAAGCCACCTTTTATTTCTCGTTTTGACAGTTTTGACATCCGTGGATGGTGTGTTTGTTTTACACTTTCTGCAATGCAATTCCATGTCTAATAATGCGCAGCTACTTTTAAAGTCAAATATAATATTTGCAAATGCAAAGTCGTTTAAATAAATTGTACATTTGCATAGATTGTGTGTTATATGTATAGGATAAGAAACGAGATGCAGCACAGACATAAAATCCAGTTGACCAAGGGTCAAAAGAATAAGTTGCGTATCGCTTATAAAAAGCAGAAACTCGCTATTTTAACTTTGAACAGAGATCAATTGACGAACGGGAATGTCGAGGTGATGTTGACGGACGAACAACATAAACAAGTGTTGAGAGCCATAAAACACAATAAAGGCTTGAGATTGATATTGAGCCATTCGCAGTTGAAGAACAACATTGAAGGGGGTCTACTGAAAGAGATTCTGGAGTTGGCGGAAACGAGTATCCCCTATTTCAAGAAATTCGCTTCACCCCTGATCAAAGACAAAGTCGCATTAGCTATAAAAAATAAATTCGTTCCGTGGCTGAAAAAGATGATTGACGACGAGTTGGATACAATTATAGGAAAGATCCGTCAGGTGCCGGATTAAGACAAATGATAAACAACCGACTCAATGCGGCTTTGAACGATGTACGGGTAAAAAAAAAATAATTCCGTTGACGTTGAGCGATCTGGAAGTGTGGGCCAATAAATTGAAATTGAAGAATTTTCGCGGTGTTTTCAGACGATAGCTTTTACCTGATGCACCTTGGAAAAACGAGTGCGGTATAATCATTCTCGGTGATCTGGACACACCCGGAACACATTGGACGTGTTATTATAAAAATAGTAAAAATGTAATTTATTTTGATTCTTATGGAAATGCGCCACCACCTTTGGAGTTGGATAAATACATGAGAAGTTTTGACATTCGTTATAATTCGGACCGATTTCAAGATTATGGCGATCCGCCAATCTGCGGGCATCTGTGTTTAGAAGTTTTAAGGCAGTTTTCAAATGGAATAACATATGATGAAGTCAAAGACATTTTAAACAAAAATAAATACGCTTGGCTCGGGTGGTTCGATTCAGACACTTTTTTACGATGCCCCCGTCAATAAATTGTTTATACCATTTTTATTTTTTTAATAATTTATTACCACCCGAAAATCTGTTTTCCTAATATAGAAATGTCGACGTTTAGATCATCAAGTCAAACTAGCCAGTCCGAAGCATGGAACCTGCTTTCCATGGAGCCCAGAGAACCCAAAGGGGTTTTGACTGACAAATTCATCATGAGGTTCGATCGGTATTTGAACTGGGATCTGCTCTCTTCCCATTATGATTTTCCAATCGAGATTTTGCGGATATACCCGCACAGAGTGAATTGGGCCAAGCTGTTGAGGCGTATTAAATTTTCGGAAGAATTCCTAAGAGAGATGGTCCCCCATTTCGATGAATGTTGGGGTATCCTGTGCAAATATCAAACGCTGTCTGAAAAGTTTATTCACGATTTCGCAGGTAAAATCGATTGGAATTACGTGTTGTTGTATCAAAATGTAACTAGCAGATTTTTGGACGAACACAAAATGTATTTTGATGAATCCTAGTTGAATGGCTCAGAGATATTCAAAATAAAAACCTGAATTCGCATGGATCGACCGGTTTGAATATTTTGTATTTAATATTTGCAGGATGAATAAAAACTAGTTGTTGTTTATTTTTTATATAAAACCATTATGATGTAAAATGTTTTTTACTAACATGGAAATGACGACTTTTAGACTATCAGGTACAACTTCACAACTGACCTTGAACTTGGAACATCCCATTCACTTGGATGCTGAGTGAAAAAACAAGCTGGCACTCACCGGACTTTTCTGTGAATACAACTTTTATAATTTATTTGAGGGTTGTAGTGTTTTGTTTCAAGGAGGAACGAAAATCGGTTTTGGTAAATGTTTTTGGACATTTGATGCCATACAGAAACACATACAAAAAGGCGTGGATCCGCTGTTGCGCGGTAAAATAGATGATAAAAAGAATAAAGTCACGGTCGTTTCAATACTTAAAACTACGGGATACCGGGTGAAAATCACTTCACCTATAAAATTTCACATGGAAAATGCGCTGTGGCGTTTGCTGGGTTTCGATGAAATTGATGCCCCGGAATACTTGGACACGTACAATGCGAAAAAAACACACAACATAAGACCATGGGACATGATTGAAGTCCACTGTGATATCGTGGAAAATTGTTTTGTCAATCATGATAAACATTGGCACAAACACAAAGAGTCTTCGGTGTTGTATAGTTTCTTTCCATATGGTGAATTTGGTAATAAAATTGCTGTGATGCCGCGGCCGCCGCATTACGTGTCGTTGAAAAAAGGATTGAATAAAATCCAACAAATCAACATTTACATTACAGACCAAAATAATAATTTATTGCAAATGTTCGATTCGAATGTGCATATTTATTTGGAGTTGATTCGGATGTAGTATTTTTTAATTTATTGAAAATCGGCTGTTTCTATTTTTTATTTGACACCACAAAGCGTAATTCCTTGTATAGGTAAAAATGAACGGTCCTAACTTTAATGATTTACTAAAAGAAATCAATGGAAAGTCTTACATCAGGGTGGGTGACCTGGAAGTCGATAAAAAATATTTTGTGGAAAATATGGATAAAATCTCTTCATCATACGGTATGAGAATATTAGTCACATGTGATGATGTGAAATTCTATCTTCCTGGAAGCTGGAATGACAGGTTGACGAATAACTATATCAAACAACTGTTGAATTTTAAGGGGAAACTCTATGTGTTGTACAACGGTAAAATAACACTTTCAGATAATAAATTCAAGCACAGTATCGAGTTTAAGGTTGACGAATAAAAATAGTTTTTTAAAAACATAATTTAAATATATTTTTGAAAATGCCCCGTTTAATTTATTTGATGTGAAAATCCATTATGCATGCATTAGGAATCAATAATGGCTGAAAGCTACGGTTATTATTGCTTGACTGAAAACGCATTTGAACCGTACAACGGGTCACCGGATGCAGCCGGATTGGATCTCAGAAGCGCGTATGATTATGTTGTACCAAAACGCGGTCAACAGTTGATAAAAACTGACTTGACTTTCAAATTCCCAGATGGGTGCTACGGGAGGATAGCGCCAAGATCTGGCTTGGCTTTAAAACATTGTATAAGTGTAAATGCCGGTGTCATAGACCGGGACTATACTGGGAATGTCGGTGTTATCTTAATGAACAATTCTGATACCGATTTTCATGTGCGTCGTGGAGATAGGATTGCGCAGATCATCTGCGAAATGTACAAAAAGCCGCCCTGTATCAGATTGGACAAAGTTGAACAAACTGAACGGAAAGACGGCGGATTCAGAAGCACCGGTGTAAACTGATTAAATTATAAAAATTATGTCGGAAATCAAAATGTCTCGAGATTTTTTTCAGCCTCAGACTTAAAGTAACGGTGATTACCAATCAAAGCGCTCTTCCTTGTCATGTGGTGAAAATCGCTGTGTAAAATACTTAATGTGGATGAAAATCCTTTTGAAATCAGGATTATATTAGGTTAAGAGCTCGCACTACTTTGGATTAAATTTCTGGATTAAATTTTTCTGGATTAAATTCACCATTTTTTAAACCTGATAAAATGGCTGAAATTAACCCGAAATCAAATACAAACTGGCCCAGAACCAGTCAAATATGAGGTTTACGAGGGGTCGGTTAAGAGTGCGTCTCGCCCTTCCTTGGATTAAATTTCTGGATTAATGTTTTGTGGATTAAATACACAATTTGAAAAACATGAAAAATGGCTGAAATTAACCCGAAATCAGACACAAACTGGCCCAGAACCAGTCAAATATGAGGTTTACGAGGGGTCGGTTAAGAGTGCGTCTCGCCCTTCCTCGCCCTTCCTCGCCCTTCCTCACCCTTCCTCGCACTTACTTGGAATTTCACTATTTCAAAAACCGGAAAAATGCTGGAAAAATGATGGAAAATGGTTGGGATTAGCCCAAAATCAGATAAAAACTGGCCCAAAACCAGTCAAAAATGAAGTTGACGGAGGGCCGAAAATCGGAAGGGCGAGGTGTTTCAGAAACCGCCTTTCATATCTACTTGTATGGGATGGCAACACTGAGAACAGTCTGAAATTGCCGAGATCATTAGCTCACTAAGTAAACAAGCAACCTCAAGGATAGTTTTCGGCTGGCATTCGGGATCATATTTTGTAAAATGTTAACGGGGATATAATTTATTTATTTATTTATTTATTTATCGGCGGCAATCGCCATATTTAAGGGACATATTTAAGGGGGGGAGGGTCATATTTATCGCCATTTTGTTATTGAGGGGGAGGGATTTAACCATTGACGAATGTAATAGTCAATGGTTTAACTCAATTCTGTATTCTACTTTGGCTTACCACTCATTAAGAATAAACTAGTTTTATTTTTAGGTTAGTTTATTATACGTTTCTATTTTAAATCCTTTCTAAATTAAAAGAAAATCTAATGACAGACAAACTTTAATAAATAATTTCATTCAAGCATATAAGTTAAACAAGTAACTTAGAAGTTTATTTTGCTGCGATTGTTATTCTTTTCCGTTTAGGAGACCTGACCAGACGTTTTGGCAATGCACTTTTCAGATGACGACAAATTGCAAACGCTGGCTCCGCCCTAATAACAGGACGGAAAATCTCTGTTTTGCATGCAGTATGGTGAAATATTCATTACTCTATAAACAAAAGTACACTTTCTAAAGGTAAAATAGGTTATTCCCGCTACTGCACTGCAATATTACATAGGTAGCGTTAACTTTCTGTGCATTTTTTGTGGACGGCAAGTAACCGCTATGGGATTTTGCTGTGCAGACCAATTAGCTGTTACATTAGGCCAATCAGCTATTCCATAACGCTGAGTTTCCGTGATAATGATTAATGTACCTCGACATAAGCACGGAAACTCAGCGTTATGAGTTCGGTTTTTTTCTTGATGCCAAGTTGAATCAACAAAAATATTCATTTTGTTTACAAGTTTTCGATATCGTAATGAAAAATAATGTTCAATACTCATCTCAAAAGTGCCATTGCGGGGCTCGATAGCCTTTACCACGCTCGGCTTCGCATCGCGCGTAAATGCAATTCCTCCCCGCAATAAGTCACTTTCGACACTATAGTACCTAATGAAAACTACTATTTCAACATCACAGATAGACAGAAAACGAGAAAACCAACCCAAATATAGGACCATTTGGTATAATTTATTACAACCTAGGCCTACATACACTACAGTGGAAAAATAATATGTAGACGGATTATTAGACTATTTTTATTAGATAAATGTAATCTACTTTTGAAAGAGGTTTTTTACATAATAGGCCTACTCCTAAGATAGGGACAGCTTAGGAGTCAGATTTACGGTTTCATTTTTAAATCAATTGAAGGTCTCCATTTGTTGAGAAAAATTATACAAATCCCATCATTAAATATCGAGTTGAAAATTGCAGATTTGAATCTTAACGGAGCAATCGCAATTTTACAAAATTTTAAATGTTGATAAAATCTTACATAGCCTAACTAACATTATAATTTCAAGGTTAAGAAACATTTCTATAGGAGAATGAATAATTTTAGATTCCGTACTTTGTGCTATAAGGCCTACAGTTCCAAATTTTTATTTTAACAATTTCTCCATAAAGGCCTCAGTAAATTCAGTAACTTATACATAATTTCAGTCCTATAGTGTCCCTACCCTTTTGTGTTCTGGTCAATTTGCTATAATCAACCATAAAAGATTCCATATAATTAATTATCAAATATTAATTACATTCAAACCAATCAGCATGTTTACAAGTGGTGGATTATTATCAGTGTTGGGATACTGAATTGAAGACAGTATCCCCCACAATATGAAATCCTTCTGGTCTCACGTGAACAGCCTAAAGAGCAACCACACCCTTCCCGCCAAACTTACATTCGATGGAAGAGAAGCTGAAAGCGCTGCGGATAAGTGTTAATTGTTTTCAAACTACTTTTCATCCGTGTTTACAAAGGATCAAATCTCCTCCCTTAACCACGACTTTGGCTGGAACTTCTCCTTATCACAATGTGTCATCACTGCCTCTGATGTTCAGCGCAAACTTGAGTCCCTCGACCCCAATAAGGGAGCTGGACCTGATGCAATTCCCCCAAGCGTTTTGAAATACTGTGCCCCTGTTCTGGCCCCACATCTGTCAGTTTGTTTTACCGCCCTACTCTCTCTTGGAATCTTCCCGACGTCCCTCAAGCGTGGTCATGTGGTCCCCATATTCAAGTCTGGCGATCGTTCGAATGTCAGGAATTACCGGCCAATTGTAATTCTGTCTGCCGTCGCCAAGGTGTACGAAAACATCGTTCTGGACTTCCTCTACTTCCATCTTTAGAAATGTATTTCTCCTTCTCAACATGGCTTCCTACGCTCCTGTTCAACAGTTAACCTGATGGAATTTCAAGAATACACCATGGCTGCTTTCGGTGATGCTCGCCAGGTGGACTGTGTTTACCTTGATCTATCGAAGGCCTTTGACAAGGTCAATCACTCTCTTCTTGCTGCCAAGCTCGCTGGATATGGTTTGGGGGGCCCCTGCTTAGGTGGCTAGTGAGCTATCTGACTGACAGAACTCTTGAAGTTAAATTCGACGGCTGCCTCTCTGCCCCATTCAGCGTCCTATCTGGCGTCCCACAAGGGTCCCACCTTGGCCCTTTGTTGTTCAATCTATTCATGAATGACATTGGTGAGGTCATCAATTCCAGGTACCTCATGTTTGCCGACGATATCAAGGTATTTAGTACAGTATCCTCCGCCTCCGACTTCGAGAACCTCCAGCTTACTCTTACAAATATCAACGCCTGGTGCAAGGAAAACCTCATGGAACTTAACGTCTTGAAGTGTGTTGTCATCTCTTACAAACGAGGGGCTACTCCAATTCAACACGATTATGTTCTGAATGATTGCACTTTGAAGAGAGTTGACAAGGTCCGAGATCTCGGAGTGACTATGACCCCTCAGCTTAACCCTCAAGAACATATTGCCCACATCACAGCGAAAGCTAACTCCATGCTCGGGTTTATATTCAGGTCGACCAGGAACTTTAACTCGCCTTTCACCTTGATCACCCTCTACAAGTCCCTGGTACGCCCCCTTCTGGAATATGGCTCCGTTGTCTGGTCTCCTTTCCAGAAGAATCACGTCAATCAGGTGGAGGTCATTCAGAGACGTTTCATACGGATGCTTGGACCGAGGCTTGGTTTTACCTATCGCACCACCCCGGTCGAGGACGTTGAGAAGTCTTTCGCTCTGCTACCCCCGTCGCTCCGACGTCATCATGCTGATGTTATCTTGCTCTACAAGATAGTGAACGGCTTAATCGACTGTTCCGACCTTCTCAGCAAAATTGACATCTCCACGCCCAGAGGCACTCGCTCCAAGACGATCTTCAGCCGGCGTTTCCTCCCCTGCTACTACGCCTACAACAGCGGTATATGTCGTCTCTTCAGGGCTGGAAGTGGCGCGGCTACCCATTTGGACTTCTTCGGGGAGAAGCCCCAGTCATTCAAAAAGAAAACTTCTCTTCTGACCACTTGAGTCGGCACCCCCCAAAGAGCTCGTAGTGATCTAAGTATAATGTTAAATATAATAATTTTGTAAATGTTATCATCATGTTTTGTGCCTGCAGATCAGCCTTTGTTGTTTATAATCTATTTATTGCAAATTGTCCAACTTGTTTTGTCATTGTTTGAGTTGTTTTTTTTTTTTTTTCGCTGCACGTGTACCTGATGTTATGTCTTTCTGCTAGTTTTTGCTCTTATTTGTTAGATTTATTTGTGGATTATTATCATGTTGTAACTTCATTATTGTACATACCTTGCTTCACATCTAGTCACCATAGTATTACCTCATTTTTTATATTAATTATTGCCTTAGTTCGTAACTATGTTACTTTGTAATTCAAGATATGTATTCATGTGCTTACTGATATTATAGCCATCTTATATTGAAAATTTTTGTAAAATGGTGTAATCCGTTGGGAAATAAATAAATCAAATTACGGCATTCAATTTTAAATTAAGTAAAAATGTAACTGTAACAATCTGAACTGAAACAACTGAGGGAGGTTTACTGCACTGATACAATAATTCTCCATGAAAAAAATCTTGGTCACAATTATTTATTTTAACATTTGAGAAAGTTGAGTGAAAATAGTTCTAGTTGGTAACTTTTTAGATGTTGATCTAAATATTTAAATTGGATCATATTAAACTAAGTACAGTGGTACTTCAAAAGAAGTACAACAGGCATAAGGTACAATAACAACAACGTAACAATAGACTATATAAGGTAGCAAAGTTTATGTTCTTATGTGTAGTTTAGGGAATTTCATTTAAAATTCAACGATGTAAAAGCTAACAACAATAACATTAGGAACATAAGTACAACAACTTGTGCGTTGTTGTCGGGGGGAAAGGGGTCTCTAAGGGGCAGCAGTCTCCCAATAAAGAAGACGAGGTGGCCCGTGCGCAAATTGCGCATGTTACGATTCTGTATGAGTGAAACTTAGTCTACCTACAGTACGTGAATGTTCATTATGACGTGACAGGGATCTATTTTTGTTTACTATCAGGCTTTTAAAATTTATCTGAAGGTAATCAGATGCAATGTGGTTCTGTATACATTGTCAGATGTTAACACGTTCGCTACCAGCCGCCGCATATATGCGGCGGTCTGGCCAATCCCACAGCCCAACAAAATAATCATGGACTTCCCTGTAGACCAGCCCTAGTGGTTGTGACTCATGCCACAGACCACGAATAGAAACCGTCCAAAATTAGTTTTCACACTTCAAAATATCTTAATTTCATTAAATAAAAATATATATACGATTTTCTCTTCATTTTTGGTAATTTTTTGAGCGCCGCACATTTGCGGCTCATGGTCAGACACTAAGTGACGCATATTAGCGTCGGCACTAATATAACCTTATTTTTAGTCATAACCTTTGAAAAGCGAAAAATAAAATACAGCTTATACATAAAAACATTGTATTGAAATATTTAGTTTACAAAAAGAGTTGTTTACAATTCATTTACGTATTATAATTATGGTGTTTTACAAGTTTACAAAATGCAAATATTTATACATTTTTCTTACACAATAAACTTTTTTCAATGTGTCATATAAGAGATTTGATGAATATTTGTGTAAAGATATATCAAATACGTTAAAAAATGTTGCTTTCAAAAATACATTAAATAAAAATGTACATAAAACATTTTAGTGACGTCAGTGATCGTTTTAGCCACAGACCAAGCGCCGCACATATGCGGCGGACTATACGGTAGACCGCGCCTAAACTGTCTGACCATTAAAATAGACCGCACTGAAGAAATTTCGTATTTAGTATCATGGAACCATCGCCGCAGATATGCGGCGGCAGTCTATTTTAATGAGCCCAGCCGCCGCAGATATGCGGCGGTGGGCTCTCAGTATAACTCGCCCCCCTCAAAATTGCGGCGGCGGGCTGTAGTTACGATTTTTTTTAACATTGTGGTAGCGAACGTTACAATTCACAATTCACATTAAAGGACACTAGAGATCGCCTACTGGTTGAAATTCAACCAAATTTTTTTCAGTTTATGTGGACCGTCTGATCCGCATTATAACAATATGTTATAACTGTTGATTTTCCTGATTTGTTAGCATTTTTTATTGCAACAGCTGTCTAATGATTCAATCAACTAGGAATACGCTCCGATGTCCATCCCGTACAAGAATTATTTACTCACTTTTTGAGTTATTAGGTGACGCTTTTTATGTTTTTTTTTTTTTTTTAGGGAGAGGTAAGAAAAATGCATTACGCACACAGGTGGCAAGCCTGTAGTGTGGGACTCCCCTAAAAACGGGTTTACCCACTAAAAAACCTCGCCTCTACTCTTTAGGATTTTAACCTGGAGTTGTTTATCACATTACGTAGGGCTAGGCCTAAATTTGGCTTATGCCCGTGGGGCTCACTCCTCATCCAGCCACTCGATCAAGGGATCTGGGCCACTTCGCGGTCCAGATCATGTTTCTTTTCCAGGAGGATGCCCCGCACGAACTGTGATAAACAATCCCAGTTGCCCTCATCCTCCAAGATCTTTTGGCAGACCGAGTCCACCGAAAATGCACCAAAAATTTGTGTGGCCTTCAGGCGGGACCCTTCCCAACGGGGGCAGCGGAAGAATGTGTGTTCCGCATCGTCGGGAACGCCCGAGCAATAAATAAAGAATTGGCTGCCGTTCCACCCATGGTTGGACGTGCTTGATAAGTCGCGCAGTCCATCGTCCTCGGGTGTCGTGCTCCCAGCTGTGTTGCCACTGCTGGAAGGTTCGGGAGCGCTCTGCTGTTCTTGCCGTGTCCTTGCCAATCTCGCCTTGTCTCTGATAAATTGGCCATCAGCCTACTAAGGTAAGTGACTACCTTAGCGGCCTTGTCCGCCGTACGGAATATCTGATCCCTCCAGCTTAACTTGGTGTCCACCATAATCCCGAAGTACTTAGCAGCACGAATTGATTGGACCACCTCCCTTCCCACTCGGAACAGAATGACGGTGTCTATCTTCTTCTTCGTAAGGATCACAATCTCCGTCTTACGGAGAGCAAGCGAGAGACCGTGATCGGACATCCATGTGTTGACCACACGCATGACTCGGTTAAACTATAGTTGGGCCAGCTCAACGTTGCGTGCGACAATGAGAGCTGCGACATCATTGGCGTACCCAACCAAAGTGGTTTCCTCAGGCATCTCCGACCTCAGGAGGCTGTCATAGGCAACATTCCAGAGATCCTGGCCGAGTATTGAATCTTGCGCGGCACCTTAAGTGACTTCCATCGTCCACGTTCCGTCCCTTGTGTCGTAAATAAGGCTTTGAGAGCGGAGATAATCGTCAATGAGTCACAACAGATATGCAGGAACTCGAAAGGTGTTGCGATGCGCATCCAACATATCGACCCACCTCGCCGAGTTAAAGGCATTCTTGACATAAGTGTAACAAGAAGCACTACTCAGCGAGAGAAAAGGTTGTATCTCTCGACTCTCTTCACAGCTCTCCATGGACTTCGGTGATAGCGTCAATCGTTGACCGTCCCTTTCTGAAGCCATACTGACGGGGGCATGTAACTGGCAAGACATGCCCCGGCAGCTCCACGGCAGAGGTCAGGCGGGAACGGATCAGCTTCTCAAACAGCTTCCCAGCCGTGTCCAACGTGTAGAAAGGCCTGTGGGACGACGACAGCTCGGGATCAACTTTGCCCTTGCTGATCAGTACAAGTCTTGCGGTTTTCCATAGGGAGCCGGAAACACCCCTTCTACCAAACAGGCGTTGTACATTCTCAACAACAAGTCAGCATTAATTGAAAATACTTTCTTTAAAGCCTCGCTGGGAATCCCGTCCGGGTCAGGAGCCTTGTTGCTCTTTAGGGAGAGAACGGAGGTTTCCATCTCCTCGAATGTGAAGAGTGGAACGTCATCTAACCGTCCGAAGTCAACCGGCGTACATCCTAGGCCTAGCCTACAAATAAATACATACAAAGAATGATTTTAGCTAAGACCTCAAAACAAGCAAGTAACTTAATAATAAATACTATAAATCGCCTATTGATCGAAATTCGATCAAAATTTCAGTTGATCTCGACCCAATAAGCTTAAAAACATTTTAGAGCTAAAATATCTGTTCTTCCTAATTTTCTAGCAGTTGTTATTACAACAGCTGACTTATGATTCATCCAATTCTCCTTTCTCCATAAGATTAACATTGGAACTTTAAAAGCCTGTGGGGCGTAGCCCTGGAGTCCGAAGTGAATTAGAATGGGATTCTGCTCATCTACAGGACTATACCCTTCTAACGGTATGCTCGGATTTCTCCTACGATGTACACAAGCTGAGAAAAAAGGAGGAAATGAAACATGCTTGCGTATTAATAGATGCTTACAATATTAAAGGTAAATAGATTGTAGAGCGAAAAAAACAATACAATTTAAAATCCATGATTAATTAATCAAAATTAATAAAAAGCAAGTAATGTAAGTATTGTAGAATTACTCTTACTTAACACTTAATGCATATTTTGTTACCTGAGACATAGGCTACAATGGCACAACACATTCTAATTAGTTGTTCAATTTAAATCTTTCTCCCAAATAGATATTAGTTGTATCCCATAAATTAGTTAATCGCATAATTCCGTACGACACCAATTCATTCCACATCAACATGCCTATCTTTTGGTAGACTATAATTTATAACTTCAACAAGTAAACATCAGTGTTGATCTATTTAATTTAACAAATAGGTCTGTCAAAATATCAATTAAATTTTATTTAAAAACGTAACATAACGGCGAGCAAATATCCCAGATAGCAAAAAATATTTTTAGAAAATATTATAAAATTTGCATATGCAAACGATAAAATTTGCAAAAAAGTTGCCAATGCAAACAATAATATTTGCAAAACATTTGCGACAAATAATGAAGTTGATCCTAAACAAGTTTGCCAAAAATTAGCAAATAATATTTGCAAAAAGTTTGCAGCCGCAAATCTCTTGCAAACAACCACTGCAAAATTTGCCGAAAATTTGCAAATAATAATTGTCAAAAATTTGCGACTGCAAATTTGTTGTAAACAACCACTGAAATTTTGAAAAAAATTTGCAAATAATAATTGTCAAAAAGTTGCGACCGCAAATTTGTTGCAAACAACCACTTCAAGTTTGGAAATATTGCCAAAAATATTTATTTGTCAGAAAGATGTGAAAAATAATTGTGATTTAAATTACCAAAGCGAGTTTTTACCAATCATCAATTTGATGCATGGTAGTGAAATAGAATCATATAAAATAAAATTAATTTCATTGGAGGTGCAAATAATATACAAAAGGTACCATAATATAAAAATCATTACAAGGCAATAGAATCAGAATAATTTTTTATTGTTTAAATAGCTTTTTACACTTAAGACTTCCGTTTCATAACTCTTCCTCGTCATTCTCGACACGAATGTTCTGCTGCCCTGCTTCTTGTTGTCTGAAAGAAAAATAATACAATGATGAGTTGTGTAAATCTACTGTTGGTATTATAAAATTTTATGAAAAGCGGCCTGAAACACTAGTTGCACATTTATCTCAGTTTGACTGTACCAGTCTTTTCAGAACTATATAGGAACATTCAAGTTCATTGTTCCTGTACCAAAAGCAAACATTAACATCATCCAATCACCTCCTATTTGGATACAACACATGTCTTAAATAAGTTAATGTTTGGCATTGATAATTTTAACACAAAAATTAATTTACAGTGAATATTTTTTCTAGTGTGTAGTTTCAAAATGGCAGCCGTTTCAAATCATAAAAAATGAATATTCAAAAAGTTTATTTTAACAAAATGTGACAAAGCAGATACAAGTCAGCAAATTTTGTTCTCTAATTTTCTACATGCTTATTCTCAGCAATGATTCTAAGATAATAAGAATAAAAAATGAACAGAGAATTTTTTTTTAATCCAAATCAATTTTGCAACTTAACCATTACAAGAAAAGTTGCATTAACTCCATTACCCTATACTCTGATACGAGTGAGGTATGTTTGCACACGGTTCTAAAAAATGGCTCAAACGATTTTCTTCAAACTTTGCAAATAACTTAATTCTGGGATAAAAAATATGTATATAGGTCTCCATGATGGGAAAAATCTTATGTTGTTATATTATTAAATTGAAATGCTAAAAATTTTAACATTGGTCTTATGGAGTTCACAATCAAAACAAAAGAGTTGCTGTGAACAATGGACCTGACATTATTGAATAGGCTAATGTTGTGTTTCTATGCGTAGGCTAGGCCTAATAACTTTTTAGGGGGCCTAACTTGGACCTAAATATGATTAGGCTTAAGGATAAATTTTTTAACAATGCATCAACTCTCATTTGGCTATTTTTATTAGCCTTACTACAGTTTAGGTTTCTTTCAAAATTAATTTAAGTTATGTTATTGGGTAACATAACCTCTAGGCTACACTTAACCTAAAAGATTTCAGATTGCCATTGATAAAATCCAAGACTATTATTTTATATTATCTCCAACATTGGTTACAGTAAATTAATTTATATGCAATTAAAAGTACTGTATTAAGAGTTATTAGACTAAAATCTGAATCTAGTTATCTGTTACCTTTGGCATTAGAGTATGTTAAACATTTTACAAACACAAACCTTGAATAAAAGTGTGAAAAATGTACTATTCTTTAAGTTGGAATTTTGCCGATTATGAATAATTTAAACGTAATTTACTTACCCTTATACGAGTAAATCTAAGTCTTGTCTCCTTAATATCTTGGGAAAATCTTAGATATCACAATTACGGCAACAACTTGCGACAATCTCACACAACACGACAAACAGTAAAACGTAGGAAGAGTTTATGTAGAGAAAGAGAACACCAGCATTTCAATAATGGCGGATCGGATAGATGTTTGGCCGGTTTGGAGGTGAGGATCAGAGGATCATCGACGCGCGCATCCCGTTAGTCACGTGACCAGAAAATAGTTGCAAAGACATTTGAATATTATTTTCATAAAATTTGCAAACAAATATTTGCGTTCGCAAACTATTTCATATAAATAGCAAACTTGCGGAAAATATACGTGCTATGTGGGATAAACAAGAAAAGGTTATGTTATGTTGTTTTCAGCATACAGCGACAACTCAGCTGCGATGGGGGGAAAATAAACTGATCATAGCAACTACATTAGTCAAACCATGTAGCCTAAACAACTAAAGTTCTGTCAAAATTCCGGAAAATAAGCTTTTTTAATACTTGAAAATAATTGCTCTATTATAGTTTATTACCTAGTTTAAAATACTTAAAATCTAACCTGAGAATTTCATTGAAATCAAATTAGTAATAAAAAAGCCTTTTGGGGTCAAAAATTCGCCTAAGAGAAATTTAAAGTCGATCGTAAAGAATTTTATACTCTATGTTCCATAGAGTAAAAAATTCAATTATCCTTCTCCCATAAGATTAACATTGAAACTTTGAAAGCCTATAGGGCGTAGCCCTGAAGTCCGATGTGAATTAGAATATGATTCTGCTCATCTACAGGACTATACCTTTCTAACGGTATGAGTGGATTTCTCCTGCGATACACACAAGCTGAGGAAAAAGGAGGAAACGAAACATGCTTGCCTATTAATATATAGAAGATTAATAAAAGTTGGTCAATATTTTAAAGCGCTCTCTAGAAATAAATCAAAGGCGAGGGGGGCCAAGCCCGAAACAATATGACCATTTTAATTACGATTCGTCACTGAGGTATATCCAAAGTTTTAAAATGACACCTCAATCTTAAAAATCGGTTCAGTAGGTCGAGAGAAAAAGGGACGTAACAGACGAAACCCTTATGGAAATAAGAAGATAGAAGATTCTATAGCTAGAAGCATAGTGTGCTATTTGTTCTGACATATTACCACGCCGGTCATGCCAGTTACCAAAGATACCGCACAACACTGTTCTGGCGTTGTTATCGGTGGGCCACTAATTTTTACAACAGTAGTAAAAATTACAACTGCCTGATAGTTACGATCAGGCACTATTAATGTAATCAACATGGATTAGGCCTACCTCCTAACAATTATTATTTGACTAACAGGTATGATTTGACTTGAAAGAAGAACGAATATAGACTATTAATAATTAATTAATTGTTGGGAGAATAGAAAAATGATTTTTTTATTAGCACACTTCACATTTAGTTATTGCCACTGCATGATAAACTATTGGCAAACTTCACCAACTATTGATATAAATCAAATTTTATTTGACAAATCATGGGTTCAAATTATTTGTTCTGTGCTTTGGAGGTACGATAAACATATCTTGCATATTTTAATGATTTATATTTTTTTTTATTAATTTTTATTCAAAGAATCACATTATGGAGTTTCGGAAGAGAGTTTCCCCAACACCCTGTAGATATACCGTTTTAATAGTTATGCAATATTTCAGAAAGTTAATGTTTAACCAAATTTTAGACTTAACCACATGTGATGTGTTGAATGAAGAATATATAGTATAGGTGTAAAAATAAATAAAGAAGGAACAAAATTTAGTATTGCACCACAAGTTTTAGCGAATTTTCCTATAGGGAATACGCTATTACGGTAGTAGCCATGGTAAGACCTAAGCCCGGGACCATGTTACTTTTTCATTTTGAGGTCCCCAGAGGCCAAAAATACCGTTAGTTCATTTTCATATATATGGTCCGTGGTACTGATAACTTTCAAAGGGGACTTCCGATTTTGATGAAATTTGGTATGAAGGTGTAAGACCAGGTCTATTTTCATGAGTTCGCAAACCAGCATGATCGGGTTATGGGAACGGGGTTTTATGGGGTTTCAAAGGGGTCAAAAATGGGTTTTTGGCATTTTTGGACCTTAGTTTTTAAAATTCAACAATTTTAACTAAAACATTTAAAAGAGCTTAAAAAACAAACAATTTAGTATTTTGAATTTTTAACATGGCTCAACAGGTTACGAAGAAAATCCAAAAATAGGTTTTCCATGTTATTCTTATGGGGAATTAACAAAACCCTGTATCTCACTTATTTATTGGAATAACTTGATAAAATTTGGTATGTACATTCACTGAGTAGGGCTTAACTGATATTTGCTTACAACACCCACATGGCGGCAATCCTTCATACTCATGAAACCTCCTTTCCTCATGAATCCCCCATGGGGTTCATGGAGAAAAATTAAAGGTGTCAAATATTGATACAATTTGATGCTTACCTCACTTAACTTAACTATTACATTTGCTAACAACACTAACATTTTCTAACAACATCCCATGGCAGCAAACCTACATACTCATTCCTGTGGTGTTTATGGGGAAAATACAAAATCTCAAGATCCTTTGGAAATTCGCTGAGTACGCAGGTCTGCTGCGACGGGGGTATTTAGTTTTTACTTTTCACATCGGTAGAATTTGGGAGTTGTGCACATGTTAGAACCAAAAAATATTTATCTTACAGGTACGGTACTGGCAAACAAAATATACTCGTAACAGGTAACAACTACTAGTATATTTATGGTTCACAAGCAACAATTTGAAGATATTATTTTCTGTAAAAAATATATGTTATGAAGTTACAAGCCTCAGAGCCAATTTGCATTTTTTAGTTATAGCCAAAACTTACAGTGTAAGTGCAAATTCCTAGCAAAAAAAACTACTCTAAAAAATGTAAGATAAAACAGATATACTTACAATTGTTTAACACTGAAGATTTCTACCTTTCCAAAGTTTGATCATTTCTTCAAATTCCTCTATTTGTATGTTGATTTATTTACTGATTTGAAAGTTAGTGTTTTTTCTTCTTGCCTCACTTAAATTTAGTTTACTCTTATAGTTTCGTTGTTACTTAAATTTACTTGTTATCAGCCTTGATTTACTAAAATTTTAATTACTCGAATTGACTTGATATTTCATCTTCATCCACCACAATTTGACTAACTTAAATTTACTTAATAAATTTCCATCATTAACTAAAACTGTTGTTACTTGAATTTACTTGGTTTCCGTTTTTATTTACTTAATTGTTTCGTTGTAATTTACTTGCTTTCCATATTTATTTACTGAAATTTGTCTTACATGATTTCCATCTTCATTTACTAAAATTTGTCTTACTTGTATTGACTCGATTTCCTTCTTCATTTTTACTAAAATTTTTGTTACTTGAATTCACTTGTTACCTTTCTGATATAGGCTACTAAAATTTGTCTTATTTGATTCCCGTATTCATTTACTAAAATTTGTCTTACTTGAATTTACATAATTTACATCTTCAACTACGGTTTTGTTACTTAAATTGATATTTACCCATCTTATTTATTTAAAATTTTCTTACTTGAATTTAGTTGATTTACATCTTTAGGCTAAAATTTTTGTTATTTTAATTTACTTGTTTCCCTCTCCAATTACTTGAATGTTCTATAAGAAAAAGAAAAATTTCCCAAAACACTGTTAATAATATTATGACCTCTTAATAATATTATTTACTAAAAAACTAACTAAAAATACCATAATATCTTTATAGAAACAATTGAAATTGGCTCTTTATCCATCTTCGTTTTATGATATAGTTATTTCATAATGTTTGCATTCATAAATCATGTAATTTAATTTATTTAAAAATGTTTTTTATATGATTCTAAAACACCGTAAGAAAATAGAATATAATTGGAGAATACAGGCTTTGTCTTACCTGTTAGCATGAGAAAACGTATTACTTCAGTTTGTAGATTCTCATTACATTGAGTAACAAAAATATTTGTTATATTGCTCTGTGGATTTACAAACTAGTTCACTGTGGTTCATACATATTTTTTTAGATATAACCTAGCAGAAAAAGCAAAAATAATAGACAGTAGTGAGCTTATAGACCTACTGCTTCAGTAGCAGTACAAGTTTAAACAATCCTTGTTTTCAGGGACCTCTAATTTTTAAAGGCGTAATAAAACTAATTGACTATGATTCTTTAACATTAAATACAATTAATTCAATTGTAGGTACATTTAATTTCAACACATATTTACACACATACACACATTATTTAATTTTAATGTCTTCCTCTCTTATTTTTCTATAAGGGATGACTTAGAGGAATGGAAATTCAAACATCAATATTTAGCCATTATTTCTTCATTTTGTGGTACAATATGATTTTTAGCCCCAATGGGGGACGACTCAATAGGATTCACAAGAAAATCTTAAGTGTAAGCATAGGACTATATGTACCTCATATTAAAGGTCTCACTTCACTTAACGATAGACAATGCCGCAAACCCGACCTCAATTGATAACCGAGCCAGAAGTAGTAGGCTATGAAAGTTTTTAATTTTGAAATTTTAGTAAAAGATTTTAATGAAAAGTTAAATTGCCTGCCATTTCCTTCTCGGTTGTCGGATTGAGGTCGGGTTTGCAGAATTGTGTTCTAAGTGAGACCTTTATATGAGGTACATATTGTCCTATGCTTACACTTAAGATTTTCTCGTGACTCCTACTGAATTGTCCCCTATTGGGGCTAAAAAATCACATTGTACCACAAAGTGAAGTCGTAATGGCCAAATATGGATGTTTGAATTTCCATTCCTCTAAGTCATCCCTAATAGAAAAATAAGAGGGGAAGACATTATAATTAAATAATGTGTGTACTGATATGGAGCCAAGAACGCGGCTGTTATCACTATCACCATGAAATAAAATACAATATTGCTCGTTATCCTCAAATCGTACATAGTGATATTATATATCATTGTAAAGGTAAAATAATTCTCTACAAACTTCAAACTTACAGTTTTTCATATAACTTCAAAGAAAGGAACTATATGGGAATGTTTTTAAATGATGTCAAGAAAAAATAAATTTTTTATGTTTGTATCGATTTTTCCACAAAACTTTAAGTTTTTGTAATAAGTGGTAATGACAATTTTTGTAGCAAATTTTATAGAGAACAAAATCATTGCTACACCACTTCGATATTGCTTTCCTACTTACAAAACTGTATTTGATTTTCTAGCATACTGCAACTTTAACTTTGAAGGGGCATGGGGCGGAAAGCTCAAGGGGATTTTCGGGACTTATGGAAAAATGCATACCTTATCTATCATAGTGAAAAAATTCAGCTGCTCCAGAATTACATCTGACACAAACCTATTTTGACTGGGCTACTAGGTTTAAGTTGTATGGTTTAACTGAGAATATCACAAGTTAACCACTATACTAGGTACGATTTTACATTCTCTGGTAATAGTTGCTGGCACATATTTGTAATATTGTGAAATGAGTGTTACTGTATTCCAATTTAAAATTATTTAACTATAAGGTATTGTACATTATTAACCTATTATTATTCCAAATATTATGTTTTTCTTACCATCTTATCAGCAACAAACTTGTGACTTGGCTTCTTAGATTGATAAGGTCAATTAAAAAATTAAATTGCTTGGCAACAACATGAAACAATGATGGTACAGTAACTTAATAATGTAAACAAAAACTCGTAAAAATGACCAACAGTGAACACTACACATTATTCACTCAGTTATGGCGTTCAACTAATTATCCACAACTTTGTAAATATAAAAATAGTACTTAATATATTGAAAGATTTTTCGTTGTTCATTGCAAAAACTTTGTATTATTAGAACAGAACTATGATAAATGTTCTATTATATTGTTTGTATTAAAAATAATTGTTTTATTTTAATGTAATAAATTTGTTTAATATTACTTACTTACTTACATATTACATTCTTACTTCTATAGTCGGTGCTTTTAGTGTTCGATATTTTAGCACTCACCTAACTTTAAATTTCAATCGTTAGGTAGCACCCTGATTATTCTGTTTGAGGTATTATCTATCTTATGACTTCAAGTGATTTTGTCCCCACTTGGAATATAAAGTACACTGTGTGGTGGCCTTTAGGACTAAAGGCCATGCCACACCAAGCTCGCTCCCCCGGCACACAGAGCATCCGCCCACCTGCAGTAGTGTCCGCTACTACCACTTGCTGAGCAATTCTTTTAGACTACCAAGGCGGTATTGTGGTCTAGCACATGCGTAGAGGTGCGCCTTGAATGGCCAAGCCTCTGAAGTAAGTTTTAATATTCCTATCGCCTTGAATGGCCAAGCCTCTGAAGTAAGTTTTAATATTCCTATGTCGAGCTTTAACTCTACTTAGATGGTGCAATAACCCATAATTTTCTGTCTTCTCATCTAAGGGTTGAACCCACTTAAACCTCTTGCAGGACACCGATTATAAAAGTATCAGCTCCTCGTCATTACTAGGAATCATCGTCTACCCACGGAACACTACTTAGTAGCAAGATTCAAGATATTTATTCGTCTTTAAACAAACAATACCGTATATGAAATTGACATTGTCATTCACCTCCTCAAACGCACCACGCAGCTGTGGAATCCCACCCAGAGATGGCCAAGTTTAAAAAGTTTGGTGGCCTCCTCTTCAGAAAGTTCAAGGACCGCCATCTCCAGTTGTCGCTTGTTTGGTCGGCTAACTTTGAGACTTTGTGTCTCACTAGTGCCACCGATAACCTTGCCTCAATGATTTTAGATGTCCCAGTGAGATAATTGAGATCCTTCACCTCCACAGAAACATTTACTGCTTCCTCGACCGCTTTTTTGCCTCGCTTGGACTAGTCGCCAGACCCAGAAATCTCACTCACACTCCTCTCCCGCTTAAGGTGCTGGCCGCAAGGACGGTGTCCCGGGGGACACGTTCTTGTATCCTCGACCAGTAGAGGTCGACTTTTTTTGACGCTCCGTCTTCCTTTTGGTGCCTGTCACAAGTTGACGAAAGCAGTCCACACATCATTCTTAGGTCCATGAAATTAGGTGTAATTGTCTATTTTAATGAGGTAACAATGAGAAATTGGTTTTAAATAAAAAGAAATGATTTTGCAATTTTTTCAGTTAATCTTACAATTTTAATTTAACTCTTTTAAAAGAAACAAAAAACTAAACAATTGAATTGGTTTTGAATTATAAAGTTATTAACAAATCTCTATATTTATATATTTTCGTCTACTATCTATTGTGAGTTGTCCATTGTTGTTTAATTTTTCAAAAAAATCTTCCAAAAAATTTTACTCATTTCAAGCGCCCATTCAAATCTCCTAAAATAATTAAATTTGGAAAATACAGTAGTTTGCAATTAAAAAAGACTAGTTCTCCAAAATTTTCCTAACAATTGTTAAAATTTAAATAAACAGACAAAGTTATTATTTTTTCCTTACCATTACTAATAACTATTTCACCTTGAATTGTAGCAGCTCACCCACTACATTTTTTAATACTTAAATTGGTCCGAAAACCTCTTAAAAACATAATAATAACTTGCAGATCTGGCTCTTTGGATTTTTTTAATTCACTCCTTTAGATTTTCTGATTTTTTAAAAATCACTTCTTTCGATTTTCTTTTGTCCCTGGCATTTCCTGTAAGACTACATTTAGCCCCAAAGAAAGGAAATCCCATTTTTTGCCTCACTAAAAATAGTCGAAAAAGTATTATTAACTTTTAGTATGATGTATTTGAAAGAAGTCAGGGGCTGCCAAATCTGTTAAGCAGATGGTGAAAGGATATTTACTGCTTGCTACAAAAAATATCAAAAACACTACCATCTTTTTTCCTTGATGACACCATATTTAAAAAATTATTTTATCTATGGCATAATGTTAATTTTCAATTATGTACTTAACAGTATTGTTAAACGACCATCCTTTTATTGCTAATACATGATTGGTAATTTTTCATGCACTTTCAATGCCTCACCCTATACTTTGGGATACTTGGAGTTGATTACCGAAATATTGATTAAAACTTATCACACCCGTAACTGTCACATCTCATTCTTTACTTTTATTGATAAATTTTAAAGGTATTTTTTAAACATTTATTAACAGGATTTTTTATCGTTGTTATATTTTATAGTGACTTTACTAGTAGATTTTACTATTGGTATCATAAATGCTGTATGTTAGACTGTAATTGAATGTTATTAAATCAAAGCATTGTTTCATAGTTTTAAAATTACAGATAAGTTATACGAGTAGTTTAGTGTTCATCGACCAACATACTATTGGTATGTTTTAACTTCCTCTGATGCAGCTAATAAGTATCATCAGCATTAAAACTAGTAGAGCTTATAATATATTCAGTATTATTAAAGAAGGAAGAATTTAAGTAGAATATTCCGTCTTTACAATGAAATACTTCAAAGAACGTGGAAATCTTATTACCATCACAAAGGTGTTGTCTTCCAGACTTTGAGAGTCGATTTATATTAATGAAGTCCCCAGAGACATCTTTTCACTCCAGTCATGTGCATTACCTCATTACAACTTTCACCCATTATCCTTTGTAAAGAGTTCCCTTTGTCCAAAAATATATTTCATTTGAAACAGGGACTTGCTACTTGCACTATTTCAAATGAATTAACACTGGATTAAAATAATGCAGATTTGTGTCTTAAACTCCTTAGTAGGTCACAATCCTCCTATTTAGGCCTACAAATTCAAGTAGAATTTGAAATATTGAATAATATAATAAATATAAATAATTATTATTTATAGTGCAGTTTGTTTTGTGCACTATCTTAAGCTTCACCATCAGGTACGCTGATTTTGGTTAGTATTCATTATAAACAAGTTAGTACTGGGGGAACCGAGCATTTGTTTGGTAAACTTATTAGGCAAACTAGTTTGCAATGCTCACTTGCACCGTTCCCTTCGCTCACTCGCCTGCCCTATGGGTGCTGCACTCTAGTTTAAATTGAATGAACCACAGATTGAAAATGTAACACATTGGTTTATTCCTACAGTCATCAGCTGATTTTTGTGTAATTGAGTAGCTGCATAAAATGTCCGAAGGGATAACATAGACACTTTGAAAGGCTATTGGACGGAAACTTGACTTTTCCAAATCGTGGGACATCTCCAATTGATTCCTCGTGGTGAAAGCCCCCAATAAAAATCAAAACATCAAAATTGTATCAAACAATCAGAACCAAAACAATCAAAATCAAAACATCAAATAATTTTTTGTACAAGTCCTTGGACAAAAATAATTTTTTCCTTGCAAACAGTGCTTAGTTTATGATCATGGCATTTATAATTACTAATTTTACCTCTATTACATTGTAATCTTTTGAGAAAGTATATTTGATATTTGAGAATAGTAGTTTTCATCACTAGGAGCAAAAGTGGCTCAAAAACCGATCAAGCGCCAAAAAGACACTTTGATTCGAGTAATGAACGTTTCTTATTAAATCATAATGCGGAATTTTTTTATTTATTATAGAGAGGAAGAAAAAATGCATTACGCACGCAGGGTACACACTTGTAGTGTGGGACTCCCCTAAAAAACGGGTATATCCACTAAAAAACTTCTAAGGCTCATTTTAGTATACTTTAATTTTTCTCTTTTGGGAAACTAAGCCTTAAATTTGTTTTCTCAAAGAAATTCAGTATGTTAAAATGTGAAAACCTTGCTGTGTACCTTTACAAAGCTTGAAACTTAAAAATGTAACTATTTTTTATTTTGACAAATTTCATCTTAATTTATGTTATTGTATTTAAAATCAATTAAGTTTGCTGACAACCACCACAGTGCGACGACATTTTGGGACTGAACTGAGCGACACTTATGTCACGCATTTATCATGTTTAATGAAACTCTGGTATAGGGGGAGAAAGTAAAAAGACGTTTCACTTTCAGCATGAGGCGCGGAACTGGTCCATAGACCATGTTGGCACGTCGGAGGTTGGCAAGACACGCCGAAAATCAAACTCATCGTGCCATGCATTGCACGGCATGCTTTGCATGAAGGCCTCCACACACTGGCACGTTCCCAACAATTTTGATGCATTGTGCTTGCACAACATGCCATGCACGTGTAGTGTATGTGTCGCTTAAGGCAACCACAGTTTCACCCAGTGAGTAACCGGCGTAATAACTTATGCAAAGTACACATACAATATAAAGTACAGAAAGATGTAGATTTACAACAGATTTTAAAATCAGAGGACCCACATTTCCTAACTTGAGAAAATAGATGAAATGTTTTTAAATGATTAGTTTAACCTCTAGGATATTAATATCCACTAGTATAAGTGTTGCTCAAAATCGAGCAATTTATTTAAATACAGTACTAATGTTACCTTAGCTCTAAATAAATGACATCCGACCAATCCAATAATGTGAATATCTTTAATCGCCAATAACTACATGTATTTATAGCTGATTATTAACAGATGTTTCAAATGCTTTATTCAGTCCCCAATGTTATTTATATGGGAAATTTTGAGATTTCAATGTTGGATAGCGCTTTTATTTTCAGTCCGATTCTCATCAATTTTTGGCGGAAACAACTACAGACCAAGCCCTATCCAACAACACCAAGAACTTGAAAATCGGTTGAAAATTGTAGGAGGAGTTCTCAAGACAAAAAAAACCCTTAGCGTATTAAATAAGTATAGATTAGGGATAAGGTATGTTTGTTAACTTTTTATCTTCCAGCTACAAGTAAATTAATCGATAGGCCTACAGTATAAATTGAAAAATGAATGGACTTAACTATATTGTGATAGAAAATGTATTCATAAAATTTATCTAATCTTGTTAAATTTATAGCTAATGAGCAAAATAATTTTGAAAAATCTAGAGGCATTAAGAAGAAGATAAAAAGTCAGAAGACAATGATTTTTGGTAAATTAAAATAAACAGTTAATAAAAATGAAAATTTGGTACTGTATTTTTATAAAGTTAACAAATGCAATTTGAATTTCACCTAGACTGCATAGTTCATCAATAGTGTACTTAAGTAAATAATCTAATTGTGTACATAATAAATAAATAGAAAGAAGACTATGACTTCTGTTAAACTAAATAAACAATAATTACAAAAAATAAAATTTGTTGTAATTTTGTGTAACTTGATAACAAATGTACAGTAACTTAAACTTCATCTAGAATGCATAAACAACGTACTTAAGTATTTCTAAATCTGAAACTCAAAGTTTAATGGCTCTGATAAATATGGAAAATGATTAAATATGTTCAAATAATTGGCACGAACTATTGATATGAAATAATTATATTATTCATGAGTTACAGTAAAGTTTCAACTTATTAAATTGGTAAATTGATAATAATATAGGACTCATAAAAAACCCTATATTAGCCAGAGTCAGACAATAGAGGTCTATTTTAGAGATTCATGAAACTTCTATAGAGATTTGGCTATTTGCCTTTTCACAGTGACGTACGTTAAATGAAGGTGTGTTGTAAAAATAGCTTGTGTTCTCTTATTTTGCAGACATGTGCTGTTTATGTAACTCTTATGTAACAGTCAGCTTTTTTAAATAGCAACATCCTTCGATTGTAAAAGATAAAGGTGCAATACATATAATAAACTTTTTTTGTACTTAAGTATACTGGTTGAGAAGTAAGACACTCAATGTAACAACAATCATTTAATGACAAATAAACAAACAAGTATAACAAAAAATAAAAAAAAAGATTTTAGGTGAAATTACTTGAAAAATATTTAAATGATTCATTATAATTTTATTTAACTAAATTTTACTACAAAAATTAGGTTTATTTTAGGTCTTAATCATGAGAAAATAATTAACAGACAATTTTAACCAGTATAACGGTGTAATGGCTCTTGATGAAGCATCCTAATTCAACATATTCTTTGGCTAGAGGATATTCAGGTGTTCACAGCTCTGAAACAAAAAATAAAAATGTGTGAGAATAAACAAATTTAAATTTCTAAGTTAATAGAATTTTTGTAAACAAGCGTCTGGGTTATAGATAAATATGTTTATGAAATAAAACATAGATAATAAAAATTATAACTAGGCCTATGGCAAGTTTTCCGTTCACAAAACTAAAGTAACATTATTTTCTTTAACACTTAGGGTGCAGTAAGCATGTTTCAACATTTACCTGACTTTTAATTTAATTTTAACCAAACCGGGTTATCTAAGCAAAAAAAAAAAAAATATATTGAAATTGTCATTTTCCATCTAAGAGGCGGTTTGAGAGCTCGCGTTTAGCTTAATCCCGGGCGTAAATACTGGTTATAACCGGATTTTGCGCGTCAGCTTAAAAATCGGGTTCGGGAGCTCGGGTTTACGTGTGCTGCGGCGTAAAGATAACTCCGGGCTATGGGAGGGATAAACTGCGGCCGAAGTATTCGGGTTCGAGAGACATGGTTTAGGTAATCCGGGCGTAAAAGATAATCTTTGTGGGTTTGAGAGTCCGAGTTGTAGCGCAAATAAGATAAACTCGAGTATGAAAGGAGCGATTTTCGGCGGCAACTTAGACCTGCCAGGGGGCAGGTCTAACTGGAGCGTAACTTTATTATTACGGATTTCATGCTTGCTATTATCACTGAATTGATAATAATTCTATAAAAGTGACATTCTAAAACATATTTACGTTTAAAATATATATTTTTTGTTTTTATTTCATCTTTATTTTTGTCTTTGAGTTACTTTTAATATTATAGCTAACTATGACAAAATATTAATGCCAACGAAGTAGATAATATATTTTTTTATTCTTTACATTTGTATAGATAATTCGGAATATCTTGGCGTTTGATGGCAGGCCAAACCATTGAGGTGAAGCGACAGACGAAAATTAATAAACACCGCAAATGAATATTTTTTAATTTTCTTGAAAATCAAGTTTACCGTATTCTAGTTAAACATGCTATTCCCATGAAGATTAATGCATGCAAAGTAGGTCATATTTTCACGTCGTTTATTTTAGAATGTTTTAATCAGTTAAATTTAAATTGTGGAGGGGAAAATAAAACAAGTGCTTTAATAAATACACAATACAGTGGCGTAACTGATTTTTACGGGCACCCCTGCAAACTTAATTTCGGGCCCCCTCCGATAGGTCCAGTCACCGGTTATCACTGTTTAGCACCAGTAAATCAGTGTCAACCAATGGTTGAGGTGGGTTGAGTTCTTTGGATTACTTATCTTTTACAAAAAAGATTTATTTATACAACGTCAAAGTGTTAAAGCATGTACAGTAATTGTAACATTGCAGCCGCAAGTAATCTATATTTTAAAAATTGTATAGCCTACTTTGATTCAGATTGCAACTAGGCCTACAGTCTATCCCTTCAAAGAAATTAAGCCTATCGGATTGTTTGTTCTATAATTTTACCTTCTCTTGGACATGTTATCAAAAATCAAAAATGAAAGTAACAAAACTCAATGTATCTTATTTGTGTTTTATTTATCATAAGGGGTTAACTGAGACTTGCTTGATGGATTTATTTCGCTTTTGTAACAGTATCATGGTAATTAGTTTGCCCTTTACGTCATTCAGCTATAACTTTAACAGTTAAGTTGACAACTGTTCCAAAACCCATACTTAAAAGTAGCATTATTTAATTTTTATTTAACTATCATATTTCTTTGACTTGATGGTAACCCATATGACTAATGTTATAAAAATTACAATTTTTAAATTAATTTAAAAATAGATTTTTCTAGGGGTTAGGTTGTTTCTAAACTTATAATTGCGCTTGGAACAAAAACCTCCCAAATGAAAAGTTTACAAAACCTACCTGCTACATTTAGAGATCGGTGGAAAATATCACCACAGACATTCCTCATATTGTAGTATAATAGGCCTATTGTTTAGCTAACACCAAGGATTCTTAACTATAAGCACAAAGAATAACACGTGTTTTAAGAAGGAAAAAACTAATCCAACTTTTAAAGAAAATAATGACATCATTGTTATCGGAATTTTAAGATTTTTTTCCTATAAAAAATCCCTAAGCTTAAAATTAATTTATATAGTTTTGTTCATTTTAGTGAAAAAATGTTTTATCGCTATTCCTCAAAAGTATTTGTTTTGTCTTATTTGGAACTTCTTAGCACTTACGGAGTTTTGGGAAGCAAATTATTTGATTACCGTACCTATGAAACGTATAACTGTCTCGTTCTCTATTACTTAGTTTACTTAAGCAACTAAGGCTTTCTTGGTACATTGTGCTTCATAGATAGTTTTTCATTAACTTTAATTTTGAAAAGGATCCGAAAATTAAATTGCCTCAACAACACAGCGCGACGAATTGCACGACGGCGGCAGACCAGCAGACTGCCGAAAACCTAACTGGAAAAAATGTTTGATATTTTATAAAAGTTATATTCCAGGCATTTTAAAAAATATAATAGCGCCATATAAAATTAAAAATTGCTATAACATGAGTAAAAAATATTAAACATAACATATTTCCCAATACACGGGCCCTGTCCGCGGGCCCCCTTGGCTGCGGGCCCCCCCGCACCGCGGGGTCTGCGGGCCCCTCTGTTACGCCCCTGTATCCTAATTCAATAAATTCCTCTAGGTCCAAAAAATCCATCGTAAATATTATTGTCCTCCACTGAATCAGGAGCAACTGTAGTTTGATTTATGGCACAAACAACAGTCGCAGGTGGATTGCGGGGGGAGGGGGTGGAGGGACGCCACAACACAACAATACCTTCCACTGATAACGAACGCGTGGGGCCACTTACTCGTGGACTGTCTGGCGCAGTGTTGTGATCCGTGTGTTGTGGTGTTTTGTGCGGAGTGTTCAGTATGGAGTATCTAGATTATTTAGATTATGTTAGAAGGCAGCCACCTCGCTTGCCACCGGCTCGTTATCACAATTATAATCCATTCAATGATTTGACGGAAGAGGAATTTAAAGAGAGGTTTCGCTCTTCAAAAAACTCCGCCAATTGAATTCAAAAATATTTTATTCCTCAGAAATTAACATTAACATAACAGTGTTACTACAAAATTACAGGAATTAATTCCCAAAAAGACTACACATCTGTGTGTGGGAATGAGTCTTTTTTATCAGTCCACACTGTTTTCCAGGATAATTTAATTTAATACAGATCGTAAGAAACTAATCATTGAGAAATGAATGACCTGCTTATGGAATTTTAAATATATTGCGACTGCATCAGGGCCTCCGTGGGAAAGCGATCTTTATCACAAGGGCGGCCTGACACTTCATTGATAATCCTCCAGAATTTCCTACTATCGCCCGCCGCATTTTCGATTTTGTTTTTATAGAAATTTAATTAAACTCTTTTAATTAAAGCTTGTAACATATTTCGATATCTAATGAATTTGTTGCGAAGTTGAATGTTAAATGGTTGTGATTTTATTTGTTTACTTAAATTGTCTCTTTTCCTTAAAGAAGTAACTAGGCCAGACGTTATCCAGGGTTTTAGTCTATTTTTTTAGCATTACAAACATATTTTTGTGTTTTCCAAAGTTAATTTTTGTACAGTTTCCGGGAATAACTCAACACATAGGTCGAGATTATTGCATCCAACCACGTGGTTTCAAGTATAATCTGAAAGATTAAGCTGTACTTTATTCCAGTTGGTAACATTTGATATCAATACATTTTCAGCTTGAGAACTTTTCCTTTTCAAAATAAATTGAAGGGCAGTAGCACAATGATCAGTAATATTTGCATGAATTACGGCCGATTTAATTCCTATACGATTTTTTAGGCGAATAAAAAAATGATCCATTAATTTTTTTAACTAATTGAGGTGTTAGCCCCAAGGCTCGGTGTTCCTGACCCCAGGGGACCAAATCCCATTCCAAATTGGAAAAAATTACACCGAAGTAGCCAGGTAGACAGCCGGGCGCCGGGTCGCAGCTGGCCCGTTACCAACACTCCGACACAATTTCCCTACGATTCCCCGTCCTTCGACCGGCAGCTAGAGTTGCGCTCGAACAAGGATAAACCCGAGAATAAGAAGTTACGCGCGAGCTCTCGAGCCCAATTTTTTACTCCTGACTAAGTTAACCCGCGCTTAGAGATATTCCCGGACTACCTAGGCGCGAGCTCTCAAACCGCCTCTAAGAGTGTCAATCCCGGGATCCCGAGCATATTTGGGTAGTACCTTAAAAAATGTATTAAAGTTTATTTGAGTATGTTTAAAATCCCAAGATTTTTTACCTTCAATCCCAGGATTAGCAGGATTGTGTTTCATATAGTTTTTAAAGTTTCATGTTGTTTAACTACTATTAAAACTTGAAAATAAGTGTTTTACAAAGTTACCGTACTCAACCCAACATGTCAATTTATTACATGAGTTTGAAATTGTTTACATTAGCCACATCCGGATCGGTAAATCTAACGCTACGAGTAATTTCTTATCGCTTCGTATACATGATAAGCATCTTTCCCACAGTTGACTATATTTTTATGGGCTTATTTTAGTCTGAGACACAATATTTTCAGTTGCAAACAGGCTCCAGTGAAGAAACAGCCGAATCCGATGAAATTATGACAATTATGTTTATTTGTTTACCAAATGCATGAATTGTATAAATAATCTTTGTATAAAAGTCTTGACACTTGGAGTAGTTTTATATTACTTTTACTTGCTGAAATAGTTCCTATTTTTTATTCAGTAGGCCCAGAGGCCAATTTGAGTCATTTCTTAGTTGAATATTTGAGAGTACGGTAGTAGTTTAGGTGGGAATTTAATATGAATAATTATGTATATCCCAATGCAGTGTCACAAAACAAACTCTATACAACGTGGATTTGTAAATTTGTAGTTAAAGGAAATATTGTTGAAGTATAAGGCTTTCTAACTATAGAGGCAGCTGGTATGTTTAACATTGGAGGCGCGTGAGGTATGGCAGCAAATCAATTTAAATGACTTGCTTTTTTTAGGAGTATTACAAACAAAAGATGTCAGTTATAAAATATTATAGGCCTATGTTTAAATTTTTATTGTCATCTAAACCCATTTTATTATTCTTGCATTGATTCTTCAATTTTTTTTATGAATGTTAAACAAATTAAACTTAAGATTTTCATTGGTTTATTTAGTACAATATACAAAATGGGAAATAAATTATTTGCAAATTATTGTAAATTCAAAATAAACTAAACTTTATTTATAAAGAAATAAATAAATAAGTTCTACAGACATTTGGTAAAAGTATAGGTTAAATATCTAAATTAATTGACAATATTTCCTAAGTAGTTGAGTGGACTTGAATTAAGATAACAGTTGATAATTATTGAGTTTGCTAAGAGAACATTCTTGATCAAAGTCTTACTACAGCTAATTGTCTGATACACATATTTGAATAATTAGATGGAAGGTTTATTTTTAAAATGGCATTAATAATCACTATTGCTATAGTAGGATTCACGAAAATAGTCCGATGAGAGTTGAAACATTGTTGCCAAATTTATTCTGAAACACATTTTTTTTATAATGTATTACACATGGTAAACGTAGCAAAAATGGCAACATTGCAGGGCGAGAGAGGGTGAGGGGGGACACAGCTGTTAAAATTTCCATCGGACTATTTTCGTGAATCTTACTATAGTACAGTATAACATCAATAAACCGGATTAATTGGGACCATTACAAATCCGGATTATCAAATTATCTAGGTTCTTGAAATTACCTTCTAAAATGGGTATTATGCACTGATTATTACTTGTTAAAACTGTATATTTTTTAGTAGGTCTATACATTAAAGATTACATAATTTAGATAAATTTATAACATTTTTTATGTTTAAGTAATGTATTGTATTTTACATATAGCAACATGTGTACAGTAATAACATTAGACTTTAAGCTTTTAAAAATACCTGATGGGCTTTTGAACTGTGGTAGTTGTTAGTTTTTTGCAGCTACGGCCTTAACCTTTAACTTTAACATGTAAGTAACTGAAACGTAACTCTTTGTGTCAAGAACACAAATCTTACTCTGAACTGTAAACAGCTGATTACTTTAATTGAAATAGTTTTTGTAACACATTATTAAAATGTATGTTATTGTTTGGTGGTTGCTAAGAAGGAAAGCATGTTTTTGTTATGAATGTTTTTAAATAGAAGTAATGTGTTGTTTTTTGAATTAAATTGAAGTTTTGTTAACTGTGCAATATTTGATCCTTTTTTTATTTTGAGTATATAGTCCTTATCCTAGGCGAGAGATAGTGAAATTGACAATTTGGCGCTACAACGTGGGCATAGTAAATTAGTCAATTTCTTGGAAATTCTCAATGGATAAGGCAAAGAAAAAGAGGTCATTGTACAGAAGACAATTTACAAAACAACGCGGTCTTCTAGAAGAATATTTAGAAGGTGGAAAGTTAGAGGAAGCTCAAGGATGCTTTAAGGTTTTAGAGGACTGCATGCAAACAATTTTCAGTCTAGATGAGGAACTCGTGGAACACATGCTAGGTGACCAGGATGTAACAGAAGAGGATCTGGCGAAGGAATCTGAGTCATGCTTTGACTACAGGAGTAAGTTTGAACTCATCAAGGTACGTCTGTTAGGTAAACTTAATGAATCCTCAGCAGATCAAAAATCAGTTTCTAATGTATCTGTTACCGGTCAAAAGAGTTACAACTTACGTTTGCCTAAAGTAGAGTTACGTAAATTCTCGGGAGATTTAAGAGAATGGTTGCCTTTTTGGAACCAATATCAAAGGATTCATGATGACAATAGTATTCCTGCTGTAGATAAATTTTATTATTTAGATCAAGCTATTGTCAAAAACTCTCGTGCTTGGAGTGTTCTAGAATGTTTTCCACCAACAGAGGAAAACTATCCTTTGGCAATCAATGCTTTAAAGGAACGTTTCGGTAGGGAAGATGTTTTGATTGAAATTTATATTAGAGATTTGCTTAGTTTGACTCTTCCTACAAATAAATTATGTTCCCTGGCAGTGATGTATGACAAACTTGAGTGTCGTTTAAAGGCACTTGAAGTTTTAGGTGTAACCAAGGGAAAGTGTGCCTCCATTCTTTGTCCTTTATTGGAATCATGTATGTCAGAAGATTTTTTAAGGGTTTGGCAAAGGAGTTACACTGATAGGGACACACCTTCCGCTGAAATCAGGCTTGAGAAGTTTATGGCTTTTATGAAAAGCGAGGTACAAAATGAAGAGAGAATTTCAGTTGCTATGTCTGGTTTTGGGGAACCTACTAAGGATAAAATGTCTGAAAAGGGGGTTAGTTCTAGTAAACTTCTTAAAGTTAAAGTCTCTACTCCTAGTGCCACAGGGTTGTTGTCATTGAGCGACAAAAAACAATCTGTTTGTATATTTTGTAATGACACTCGTCACAGTAGTCCAGATTGTTACAAGGCAAGAGACATGTCATACTCAGACAGGTTAGACATAGTTAAAAGTAAAAAATGTTGTCTGATTTGTATGAAAGCTAATCATACAGCTAAATTCTGTAAGTACAGACAGAAGTGTATTGTGTGTGACAAACGACATCAGCTTTTATTATGTCCTGACTTCAAGAGGCAAAAGCCGGAACATGTTTCACCTTCAAAACCTGCTAATATTCCTAACCAAGATAATGTTTTAGCCAATGTTACATCTGACAGCGTGCTTCTTCCTACTTTAATGGTCAAGATACGAGGAAATGGAGTGGAAAAGGTTGCCAGAGCAGTGTTGGACACGGGATCGCAGCGCTCCTACCTTCTGAAAGAAACGGCCCAAGAGATGAGGTATTCTCCATTTGAGGGAGAAAACATCGTGCATGCTTTGTTTGGAGGTAAAAGGTCAGATATATGTAAACATAATAAATACAAGCTCTATCTGTCAAGTATTGATGGTAATTACTTGTGTAATTTTGATGTATTAGACCAAGAAAACATTTGTGATGATCTACCTCATGTTAGGAAAGGTTTACTGAAGGAACTGAATCAATTTGATTAAATTGGATGTCCAAAAAGGGGTTGATAAGTTTTTCTTGGATATTCTTAAGGTAGATTCAGAGGGGAGGTATGAGGTAAAACTTCCATGGAAAGAGTACCATCCGCCCTTACCATCCAACCAGTCTTTAGCAGAAAAAAGATTGGAATCCACTATCAAGAAGTTAGAAAGGGATGGGGTATACTCCAAGTACCAACAAGTCTTTGATGAATGGGAAGGTGAGTCTATAATTGAAAAGGTTCCTGAATCTGAGTTAAATAATATTAAGCATTTTTTACTACACAGGCCAGTAATTAAGGAACAAGGTACAACAAAGGTACGTCCAGTATTTGATGCCTCTGCCCATGAGTCAGAGAACCCTTCTTTGAATGACTGCCTGGAAAAGGGTGCTAATTTAATTGAACAGTGGGCCCCATTTGTTAGAAATCGAGTAACAGAAATAAGGAAAGCGACGAAGCCAAAACAATGGAATCATGTCAATGGGGCTCTTAATCCCGCTGACTTACCTTCTAGGGGATGCACTGCAAAACATCTTGTACAGTCGTCATGGTGGGAGGGACCAGATTGGCTAAAGAAATCACAAGAGGAGTGGCCATCTCACGAATTTGTATATAACGAAGAATCTAGTATTAGGGAAAATATCAAGGACATTGTGAGCAGTTTTGAGTGTCTTCCTAAAAATAAAACAAGATGTGGAAGATCAGGGAAAATCCCGCCAGATTTGTTCAATAGTGATGAAGTTAACCATACCTGGTTAACTTGGTGGGAGAATGTCAAGAACACAAATCTTACTCTGAACTGTAAACAGCTGATTACTTTAATTGAAATAGTTTTTGTAACACATGTTATTAAAATGTATGTTATTGTTTGGTGGTTGCCAAGAAGGAAAGCATGTTTTTGTTATGAATGTTTTTAAATAGAAGTAATGTGTTGTTTTTTGAATTAAATTGAAGTTTTGTTAACTGTGCAATATTTGATCCTTTTTTTATTTTGAGTATATAGTCCTTATCCTAGGCGAGAGATAGTGAAATTGACACTTTGCGTAGTAATGCACAACTAAGTACTGCCACAGAGAAGAGAGTGTCTTCTCTTTTGTTTCTCTTCTCTGTGGTATCGCTCAGGGTCAGTAAGCTGACGCAAGTGCCCACTAGTGTGTGGCAGGGTGTTAGGAATCATCTACTGTTATATATACGGAAATTCGCTTAAAGTCCATTAAGTCTGTGAAAGTACATAACAAAGCATTAATTGCACTACTCTTTGTAGTTATTCGTCCTAACAAATTACAAATAAGAAGTGTAGCACATGTAAAGCAATGTTAAGCACTTTGTTCAACTTGTTTGATAAACTTTCGGTTAATCTGGCCATGTAAGAAATTCATCCAGTTGTCTAGTCCTGAGGTAGTTGGATTTAAGGGTGTCTACTTTAACTTGCTGGTCGGCAAGATGGAACCTCAGTATATTATAAGGAATGCTTATTCCTGCATACGTATAACAAATGAATATTAAACAGCATATAATTGGACTGCGGAGCGATTCTGAGATACTTACGCACGTGGTTGGCGACCTTGCACTGACGCAGAGCCTCGTTGAAGCCCTCGCACAGTGTGAGGTCGCTCTGGCCCTGGGCGCACTGCAGGAACTGCTTGATCTCCCAGGCGCATGGACCCGTCGGTTCCTGGGGCCCAGCCCCGGCCGCATAGTTGCTGGCTGGGGCAGCTGGGGCCGCGGTCGGGGCAGCCGCCTCACTGCTGCCACCGCTGAACATTCCGGTCATGGCGTGTCCGATCGTGTGGCCCTGGAGTGCATCAGTGTCAAGGTTACACAAAAGTAAAAGGTCTAATAAATAACTATTATTTGAGTAATAGCTACATTTAAACAGGAGGATTTATGTTAATCGGCATTCCAACAACTTAAAATTTTAACATTCCCATTTTTTACATTAATCTTACGCTTGAATATTACAAAAAACCAAATTTGTCCTTACTGCAAACACCCCAACATTCTCATAGATTAGAACTGTAAAATAGAATGTAAAAGAAATTAACTTCCATATACTAGAAATGTATGGAAAATTACCTCTTCCAGCAGGAAGGCACTTACTCAAGTTTTTGCCAAATGAAATCAAAGAATTAAATGAGAACTAAATCATTTTAAGTAAAACTTAAAGCCTACCTCGAATGCTTTTTACTCTTTGCAGGAGTTTTGTGATCAATTTGCACAGTTACTATCTTAGGTAAGTTCTCAAGCTGTCTGTCTGTCTGTCAAGTTCTTCTATTTAGGCTGTATTTACAGTTACTAAGTAAGATAGCCTGTGTTATACTCCGTTCAAAATAAATGTTTGGTCGAAGGACAGAATTTTATTTCCCACCGCAAAGAAAATTCCCTTATGTAATAACTTCCTGATTTCCCCGATTTCATTCACAATCAAATGTTATTTTAATTTTGCCCTTAAACTTGAGAATAGAAATACCGCTGATGATCGTGTTGTACTTCCCCTAAATACCTAAATAAAATAAATAAAAAGGCCTTTATTTACAAGCGGATTTCAATTACAAAAATTGGAAGCTACTTGCTACATCCTACTTGCCATTAGAAGTTCTTCTTGTTACATCTCAAAAGAAAAATTAGAATATTTATTTACGTAAAGTCAAAACATAAACATAAAGTGACATGAGATATTAAGACGGCTGTAATAATTTTCAGTGATTATGATTGGTTAGATTCTTGGCCGTGGGAGGAAGGGGAAAAATTGAGGAATTGAAATGTTCGTTTTGACCGCACTTTTATTTAGAACAGGGTATCATAGTTTATTTTATTTTTAGTTTACCATAATTCAACTAATTATTTCATTGTATTATACTGAACCAATTCCAATGTAGACTATGACACATCCAATGCTTGTTTGTACAAGTTCATGACAATAAAGGATTTTTTTTAATTTGATTTGATTTGAGAGTTATTGCTTGAAACAATTGAGGTCTAAGCTAAATATTTTTTATCTGCACATCTTTGTATAGAGGGGTACCAGTTAATTGTCATTTAAGGCGGTGATTACCATGCTGTTTTGGAAGAAATAGTAATTACTCTCTTAGAGAAATTGTTTGTGTGCATTAGTAGGCATAGTATGGGAAAAATGAATCAGCTGCTAATGCAATACAATGATTCACAATTTTAGTTGCCTACTTGTTGTCATTTTATAAATCCTTTCAAATACATAGGTATTCAATCTACAAGTGGAACAAGGTATGTAATTCTATAAAAAAAATTAGAAGTAAAAACCTCTAAGAGGTCTTCTGTGACTGCTGAGCAAGAGTTATATCCAACCCAAAGGAAGTAACGCTAAACGTATGTGGTAAGGTTCATCTCCTACAACCAACAGCTTTGAAAATTATAACATCGCTGAATAGTTATACATCGACTGCGACGCCTCTGGTGCGGCGTACATGAAGCTTCCAGAATTTCTATATAAAAAATAAAGCATTGGATGTATTCACAATGGTGTATATGGTCAATGCCAGTAGGTTACTTTTAATTGGATAGCTTTGCACCAATCACATGGTGCAAAACTCTGATTTAACAGCCGCGATACTCTCCACACTGAAACTCCACAACTAGATAACTCCAGCTTTGGATTAATTAAGTCTACTTGAAGGTTATAAAAAAATATGAGAAATACTACTTACAACAGCTGATCCAACAGCCACACCTCCTGCAGTCGCTGCCATTTGCTTGAAAAGGCTAGGCTGCTCCTGCACTACCATTGGCTGAGCGGCCGCAGGCTGAGCAGGGGCTGGTGGAGGCGACGCCGATCTCATCGGCACACTAGTAGAAAACCACCAAAAAAGTTAAAATCAGAAAATTTACCATTTTACTGGCCCAGACCCAGAGATAAATTCAAAAATATAACAAATTCCATGTCAAACCATTATTGATATTCAAGACAAGTCAGAGGACTAACCAGTATGGTAATCTGTTTATTTTGTATATAGTTTGCGGTACTTGTTTGTCAAACAGGTTCCACTAGTTTTAACATTTATTTTTAGTTGAAACTTGAAAGGAAAGCATTTAAGGTGTATAACCCAAATACCGACAACCACCCAAATACCGACACTTTTCATTTGAACTAACAATAATAAAAGCTCTGTGTAAATATTTATTTACACATTTTAAAATGCCTTTGGCAAACGAAAATCCTACTCTGTGTTTCTTTCCCTTTGTCCTCTTTACCATACAAGTTAGTTAGATACTTTATGTACTGTAGGCCTGTTAAACTGAATTTAAATACCAACTTTGCTGTCGGTATTAAATATCCCATTCATGAAATACTGACGAAACGAGGTTGTTGGTACGTTGGTCCATATTTAATGGATAGATAGGAAACTTCAATAGGGTCTACAATCGTATATTTCTGTATGAAACGCATGTTTATGGGTTCTTCTGGTGTTTAACCTTACATTTCAGTAGGCCTACTCCTTAAGGAGGGCGAAACTTCGTTATCCGTCTCCACCGTTATTATCGATGGGGAAATTTCGATATTGCGATTGAAATTGAGCGATGAAAACAATCAAATCAACAACGATACTGAGAAAAGATATGTATCATAATAATAATCTAACCTAACACTAACAGTGTAACCTCCGGAGGTTACTCACTAACGGAGTAACCTCCGTCACTTTAATTGACAGCGATCTTTATAACAACAAAATCAATGGTGTTTGAAAACATTTAAAATGCATATTTCCTCAATACAATAGAAAAAAAAGAAAAAGAAACTATGATTTGTATTTGGCAGCATTTGTGTGACGCCATTTTAGATCTAACAAAGTCTGCTTCTTCTCACAATTTGAATTTAGATACAGTTACACAACACACTTGGTTAGTTTATTTTGTGTTTTTTAGGGATGAGAGATTGGATTTGTAGTTCGAGACGAGACGAGACGAGAATTTTTAATTCTCATAAAATTTCGAGACGAGATCGAGACGAGATTTTCCTTCTCGTACATTACAAGACATGTGCGTTCTGGATTTTAATCTGTTTTTTTAACATTGTTAAATCCTGATTTATGTGAAGGAACAAATATTACTTTGTATAATGCTGAATAAACTGAAGTTAAAAAAGTAGCTTTCTTAACAAATGGTCTAGGCCTATAAAGGAATGTACCAAATAAAAAGATTGAGAGAGAAAATAACTTATAACCATATACCCTATCGACCTACGACCTACGTTTAATAAAACATAAAACGAGAATCCTCTGTTACAGTTACTTTGTTCACTTTTCACTTTCATGTATCACACTTTTCACTATTAAATTACTTTAATAAAATGTTTCCAAATAAGACATTGTCCTCACTCACAGTTTTTGTAATAGGCATAGGCTCACTAACTTTGAGTCACAAGACTAGAGGCCGGGAGGCTGACAAGAAATCCCTTGTAATTGGTGGATTTAAATTTTAATTTTCAACTCTCTCTTCTTCTTTGTCTTTGTCCATAAGAAAATCTTCAGCTCTCATTTTGTTTGCTATTCATTGTCATTTCTCCAAACTATTCAGGTCCTGTATACACAACTTTAAACTTTCACTGTTTTGGAACTCACGTAATTCCCTAAATTTTTCGTCTGCTAGTGGTAAGGTTTTTATTTTGCTCCTAACTGAATAAAGGCAAGCATTAGTATAGCCATGAAGCCTGTATGGTTCTTTTAAGGCCATTGATTTTCTATATATTCAACACAACCTATTTATTGCTATTCAACAATTATTGTTAATAGGCCTATTCAGTTTTTTTAGTATCCAAACCTTTAAATAAAATCAACCATCAGCCGATTTTAAGCATTTTTGGCTTAAAATAGCTGAACTCTGCAAAGAGTGTGAAAGGAAATTAATTAAATTGTATTGTGTGGGATATTTGAGGTTAGCCATTATTAAATCTGATTGGCCACCTTGTCATTCATCTGATTGTCACTACTATTACTGTTAATGTCAAAACAGCTCTTAAATTTGCCCAAAATTATTTGAATTAGTTTTATATAATCATCTTGAAGCGATTAAATGTCAAATTATGATTGTTTATTGTTTATAAAGTTTTTCCAATGTTCTAAAGATTTATCAAACAAATGAATTAGGCCTATTTTATAAATCAGTAGCTATGTTGACTAACTACCACTAACAGTCCGTGCAGCTGCAGATGCAGACGTCTCCAGTCTCCAAACCAGTCCAAGTCTTGGAAGTCCAACCGTAGTTTAACAGTTTATGATGGCAAATTAAGTTTGTAGTTGTGAGGATGGTAGGAAAAATAAAACACATTGCTTCAAAATAATTTTTTTTTCAGTATTAGGCCTAAATTGATAGTAAAATAGGCCTAGCAATTCATAGATTATTTATACCCGTTTTTATCGTTATTCACGAATTATTTCTCGTCTCGAAAAATCTCGATCAAAATACAATCTCGTCTCGGTGAACGAGATTAAAAATTTCTCGAAAATTTCTCGTAATTTCGAGACCCGTCCATCCCTAGTGTTTTTCTTTGTTAACTTACAGGTTACATTAGCTAGCCTACAATTTTACTTCTTCTGTTGTTGATATTTTCAGTTACTTGTTTGAATATATACGGTAAACTTATTTGTTTTATTGTCAAAAGGTTTATTTCATTATATTAGAACGAGACACTAAATCAGGTGTTAAAATCGTAATCGTATCGTGTAATTGTATTATCGATATAAGTTAATAGCAATATTAGGCCTATCGCAATATCAAAATTTCCACATCGATAATAACGGTAGAGACGGATAACAAAGTTTTACCTTAAGGAGAAAGAGAGAATTCTATAAGCGTTTTGTAAAACTAGGCCAAAAAGAGATTCTATTTTGACCCAAAGATGGAGGGTTAACAAGTTAACTTTCCATTTACAAGTAGGGATTAGACTTTAAGTACCAGGCCTACCTAGGCCTAGATTAAACAAACACAGAATAGGCCCTAGGCCTATAGGTTTGTCATTACTAAGCCTAGAATATTCTTAATTTTCTGCAGGAATTGTACGAGTTAGCCTAGGCCCAATGTATATCAATGAGCTACTTTTCATTACCGGTATTGCACAATCAAGAAATTTAATTATAAGTTAAGTCCTGGGCATAGGCTATAAAAAGAACTAAGGCATCAGTGTAGCTTGGGTGTCTACGCCTAGGACCTAATAGGTATCAATTAGACCGGTTTGCCACGAGTCATTTGCACGAGGTCCAGAAAAATTAATAAATATTAGGCTAGACCTTATGTATTTAAATTTTATCTTGAGCAAAAGATCAAAAAATGTTTAACAATTGTTGGTTTGTAAAGAGCATTACAGTGATAAATGATGTATCATTTATGTATTGTATACATGGAATATTTTTAGTTAAATTATGGCCAAAACTTGCAGGGTATGAGGGGCCCGATCGGGTGATTTTGATTTTCATCTAGGCCCGTCTATGGCCTGATTATAGCATTGGCCTACTTTGGAGGACCTAATAGCTGGTTTAAGGGCGTGTTGCAAAAATAGGTAGGTGAACAAATTTTAAAAGTACGAGCTTAATTATTTCGTCAGCCACACTTCATCGGTTCACAAATTTAAACTTACAAACTTGATAAAATCTCTTACCTCCTGGGAGTTGGGGAAGGAGACCTTCCACTTCCTCGTCGCGGCATCTTGTTCTCTTTAATAAAAACTCTGAAAAATTTTTACCACAAAGATGAAAACGTGCACAAGGCAAATTCAAGAGGATATCCTTCTTCAAGGGCGTAAAATTATCTTCTAGCTTCTAGCTCCTTCTCAGTGCAAATTGCTGTGCGTCACGTAACGTGAGTGAGAAAAAGAATAAGAAAACATGTGTGGTATGACGTAAATAATCAAGGTACCCCGTCGACCCCATCTGACTTTTCTAGAAAGAATCTTCCATTGGTCTCTTTCATATATAGAATCTTACATATATATTTATTTTATTTTGAGTGTAGGCCTATCTATGCCGGTGGCATTTTTAACGTTTTGACGGGGAACGGTAAAAACCCCAGTCTTGTTACTATCTAACATCGACCAGTTGTTAGAAAGCATCATTAATTAATAGCCCAATGATAAATCAAGGTCTGTAAAGAAAGAATCATAACTTCTTCCCAGGTCAGCTGAATAGCATTTTTTTGTGTTCCGGATAAGAAGTGTCTAAACTAAAACGGAAGTCAAGTTACGTTATAATATTTACCATTACACAGCTGATTGAAAAAGAGAATGAAGCAGTCCTGCCACGGGTACGATATTTATCGTAACGACACCATATTACTCTATTTTAAAATTGGATTAGGACCAGGGTACCGAGCTTCAGCTCGGTAAATATTACTTTCGTTCTCACACAAAGCTCGTTCGCTCCGCTCACTCGCCCTCTTCCATCTGAAAGACGAGCTCGTTCGCTTCGCTCACTCGCTAAACCGACGGGTGCTGCACATTGGTATAATTAATTTTCTTAAACTACAGGTTGAAGATGTAACACATTAATAGTAATAGTTACAAATCAGCTGATTTTTTTCAATTAATAAAATCTCCATAAGGATAACATGGTAACTTTGAAGAGCTCTAGCGCGAAAACCGGATTTTTCCCAGCTATTTGACCAACGCCAATCGGTTCCTGGTGGCCAAAACTCCCATAATCAACCAAAAAATAAAAAAATCCTTGGAGCGAAAAGAAGTTTGCCCGTACAAACAGAGCTTGTTTTAGAGTATAAGTACCAGGGGGACCGAGCTTAAGCTTGGTAAAATTATTACTTTCATTCTCACACAAAGCTCGTTCACCCCGCTCACTCGCCCTCTTACATTTTAAAGACGAGCTCGTTCGCTTCGCTCACTTGCCAAGCCAAAGAGTGCTACACTTTGGTATAATTTTCTTAAACTACATGTTAAAGATGTAACACATTGGTTTATATCTACAACAGCATATCTATGTATTATTTATATCTATATCTATATTTATATCTATACAGCATATTAATATCTATGTATTAGTTAATTTACAGTGTTCAATTTAAAAAAGATCCATAAGGATAACATGGAAACTTTAAAGGGCTCTAGCGCGAAAACCGGATTTTTCTCAGCTATTGGCCTGAGCCTCATAGCTCCAATCGATTCCTGGTGGCCGAAACTCCCATAATCAACCAAAATTAATTATCCTTGGAGCGAAAAAAAAGGTTACCCGTACAAACGGAGCTTTTTTAGAGTATAAGATTAGTTGATAACAAACCATTAGGTAATGGTTTGTACAGTTTGTTCTACTTTGTTTGTTCTACCAAATTACAAATTATCAACCAAGGTAAGTATAAAACCGTAAATTCTACCCTAGTTTGTTTTGAAATTCCTTATTTTAGTAATAGTTGAGACAAAAAATCAACGCAAAGCAAACTAGAACGATTGTTGTTTCCTGTAGCGTTGGCAACACTTGCTGGTAACAAAGAGTAATATGTTGGTTTTTTGACACTCTTAACCGACAAAACCTCTGTGGCGACATCCACGGATGTTGCAAAAAAGTGACACCATTGCTCTTATAGGATGTAGCTCACCTAGCCCTGGCCTACAGTCACCTTGGTGTGAAAGTGGCAATAAACGCTTATTATCAATTTCACACCAATAATACTTTAATGCATTCCTTGCATCCCAATTTAAGTCAGAAATAGATTATAATTAGCTACGTCCGTGGCCGTCTTCATAAAAAGGGTTATTCTATCATTGTATTTGGTTCTATGTTCTATTTAAAGACTTATTGCAGTTAAGAAGTGCTGAAACTGTCATTCTGATGATAAAACTGGCTTTCTTCTGTCCCACCAGCCATGATTTATGTCTTTTTATTTTATTTTCGTTGCAGTCAATTTATTAATTTTTTGGTCGTAATATTAATAGTTATCAATATCGATAACATTGTTATTTTTATCCTAACGAAGATCATGAATGGGTCCGCCCGTGAGCCCTTCGTATACAACAAAAGAAAAGTTTGTGGTCCGTCGAGGGCGTACACTGATAATTTGTTAATAAGTGGCAGGAGAACTTTCGGAGTTTCGCCATTGTCATCAACTGCAACGTTTGACAGTTGCAGTTCGTGTCGTCAATTGCAACTCAACTGGATTTGCAGTAGACAAAAATTTCGAAATAAGCTCTCCAGCCACTCAGCCAGCAAAGTATCCAGGACCCCCAATAACGGACAACTATAAGTTTATTCGCCAAATTCGTTTCATTCCTCATGTAATCCTCATTCCCTTCTTCAAAATGGCTGAGACCTGTGCATTTTCTAGTCAATCGTGGAAAGTATTAAGTATTTCGAGCTATTTAGATTAAAATGCCTATTTATTGTTTAATTTCGGACTCTGTTTGTTCATCCCCTTATGCCGAGTGAGTCAACATGTGGAAAAGTGTACCGTAACTAACTTTACTCAGTTTACCCTTCACCTATCCCCAGGATAAATTTGTATTCAAACCACACATTCAGACATACTAAAGCTGTAAAAAGCTATAGGTAATTCCATCCCGATTCCACAATTCCCTAGCTCTGTATCAAAGCCGTATATGGCAGAGCACTGCTCTGATAGTTTCAACATTTTGATTTTTTTGTTTAAACTATAATGAAATAATTGTTTATTTTCATCAACAAAACACCCTTTGAAGCTGTGTACAAGTGTCGGACGTTTATTAGAAAATGTTACAAAATGTTATCAGAAAATTTGTGACAACAAGAATTTTCTTGTGATACAATATTTGCTTATCAATGTATGCGGGGTCATTAGTCATTAGTAGTTTATGATATTGTCTTATTATTTATTCTTATGCATTAATGTTTTAATTTATTTATGAGACAAAAACAACGATTTCATGTTGATATGGTGAACAATTTTTTTATTCTTGGACTTCGAGAATTTTGAGTCCCTTCTGGTTATGAAGTGAGCACACGGCACAAGTAGCTTATTTGTTTATTTACCCAGTATAATAATTGGTGGGATTTTATAGCAACTACCCACGTAACAAAGACTACGTAAAATTTAACGTAGCATCTAAACTAAAATATAATTTTCTCCTAGCGACAACAAAAAGGAGGGAGATCGAAAATTTGAATATTATATTAGCCCCGACACATTTAAAATTTCTCGTTAGCGTTAGCACCTACACTATCATAGCCACTAAACTATAGAAAAAGTTTCTACTAGTTGCAAAATAATATGCTAAAAGAATTGATAAAATAGTTGCTGGGGATTTAAAGTAGATTACTCCGGGACTTTTGTTTATGTTTTTAGAAGTCTAATTTCGATCAAAGAAAAAGACGAATTACCGAAATGTTATGTTTGTTAATGCTTGTGGGGTTTAATTACAGACTTATAAATTTTTTTCAATTTTCATGCTGAAAGTCAGTAAATATTGGCGGTTAAGATATTGTTACTAGGGGGCCCGTGCAGCGCAATGCGCTGCATTTATTAGGGATCCTGGTGATCAAGCTTTGCTCCATGATAATTATTCGAAAAAAATTTCATTATAGTGAAAATCTGATAGAACATCATTGGTGTTTCATCGATCGATCTTCATTAGAACATCATTGGTGTTTCATCGATCGATCTTCATTACCAACTCTCCAACTTCCCATATGATAGTGTTGAGATGTGGTGCTCGTTCTTTTAGGTCTAAATTAGCCAAGATTACGTAGTTGTTCTATTGCCAATATGTCTTAGGGCCTTTGTCTAAACCACCCTATAAAATTTAGAATTAATTCACAGATGTTGGATCCACATAGTTCATCAAACATAAAACGTAAATGACAACAGAATAAAAATCAACATTTCATTACTCCCCGGTCCTGTATGAGTTATGCAGCACCACTGCGGCTGTTTTTTGTAGTACTACTGTATGAGGTAGTCAATGACATAGTGAATGGGTCCACATTACTATTTATGCCTAAATCCTCTTTAACTTAACTTTCTATGGCATTACAAAATTTAAATAAAGAAATCACAAAAATTAAGAGAATCTACATCTTTGTTGGTATGGTCCATTTTGTTTTTAGTGGCATTTTTATTTTGGTTAAAATTTCTCTTTATAAAAACCATTTTTATAATTAGCTTGTTTTCTATACTGGAGGTAAAAACTTTTAAATGTTGTCTTTTACACAGGTTTTTTTTAATATGTGTAGCGTTCTGCATTAAACATGTTTATACTATTGTGGCTATCACAAGTATTTGCTTAAAACTATTGTATGTATTTGCTTCAAGACTGTTTCTTAAACTGTCACTTTATTTGATCACATGTTTAATGTTTATGTTTACTTTTTTCTTCTAAGTTTTGTTTATTCTGTCTTTAATACAAATTGTTCCAATCTCTGACTTATTATTATTAATATTATGTTGAACTTGTACATGGCTATTATTTTAGTACATTGGTGACCCCTCAAGAAACTAATTTTGAATCTGATTATATTTTGATTGCTGAATTTTTTGTTTGTTTGTGGAAATAATATAATGAGTACTCAAGAAGAAACTCTACCTGGTACATCAGACAAAACGCATATATCACCGGTTTTATTGAAAATTCCACCATTTTGGGCTAAAAACGTTTTGTTGTGGTTTCACCAAATTGAATGCCAATTTTCTCTACATGGAATCTCCAAAGAAACTACGAAATACAACTATGTAATGGGCTCGCTAGACACTGAAGTAGCAAGTAAACTTACATACTTTATCGCCAAACCTTTATCTTCGACTCCCTACTCCGACTTAAAGAAGAGGATATGTGCCGAATATGAGATCTCGGAACACATCAAACTGAAGCAGCTGACAACTGAAGTTTGCCTCGGAGATAACAAACCATCGACTCTTCTGCGTGAGATGAGGACATTGGCAGGCACTCAGGTAACTGACAATTTCTTAAAAGTGATTTTTTTGCAACGTTTACCTAACCACATTCGTACTGCATTGGCAGCATCTCAAACCGATTCACTAGATGATTTAGCCAAGATTGGAGACCAAATAGCTGAAGTTTCAACTGCTGATACTTATGTTTGTGCTCAAGGGGCTGGTGCTCAACCACCTGACCGCATAGCACTCTTAGAAAAACAGGTAAATGATCTAGCTCAATCAATTGATGGTCTGATTAAGTTAAGCAAACAGAATGTACCTGCAACACCAAAACAAAGGAATCTTTCAAAAGGGAAGGTGTCTAATCAAAGTGAAATGTGCTGGTATCACTACAAATTTGGTAAGAATGCGAAGAAATGTATTCAACCATGTTTGTTCTCACCTAACAGGCATTACCAACAGGAAAACCTCCTGCCCCGTCATTGAATGCGGCTAATGATGACAGGGGCTTTAAATCCTGCCGCCTTTTTGTCACCAACTTGCTTTGTGGTCAGAAGTTTCTTGTGGATTCAGGTGCAGACATATCCGTCCTACCTCCAGCTACCAAAGATAAACTCACCGTAAGTAACAGACAGTTATATGCTGCGAATGGTTCTGTAATTAAAACATATGGGGAACGTAATATTAAACTTGATCTCGGTTTGAAAAGGAAATTTTCCTGGTCTTTCATAATTGCTAATGTGACCCAACCGATAATTGGAGCTGATTTTTTATCACATTTTGGTTTACTAGTTGATATTAAAAACCAAAGGTTAATAGATACTAGAACTCAATTGTCTGTGGTAGGATTTCAAAACCACTCATCCCAACAATCTGTTTTAGTTCTTGATCCAAACGGGAAATATTCCAAACTTATCTCTCAATATCCTAATTTACTTAAAGAAACCCCTGACTTCCATATCTCTCAGGACACAGTCTTTCACTCAATCCAGACAACAGGCCAACCTGTGACCTCGAGAGCTAGGCGTTTATCTCCTGAAAAACTTGCATTAGCAAAAGCCGAGTTTCGCAAAATGGTTGATCTAGGTATTTGTAGACCTTCAAAAAGCTGTTGGTCTAGTCCACTTCACATGGTACCAAAAGGTGATGGTTCATGGAGACCGTGTGGGGATTACCGTGCCCTTAATGCTAAAACAGTTCCTGACAGATATCCAATTCCTTATTTGCAAGATTTTAATGGCCAATTAAATGGGAAAACTATATTTTCTAAAATTGATCTTGTCCGAGCTTTTCATCACATTCCTATAGCCCATGAAGACATACAAAAAACCGCTGTCATAACACCGTTTGGTTTATTTGAATTTCTTAAAATGCCATTTGGGTTAAGGAATGCAGCCCAAACCTTTCAACGGTACATTAATTCCCTTCTGCAAGATTTGGATTTCACCTTTTGCTACTTAGATGATATTCTGGTTGCATCTTCCTCAGAGGATGAGCACATTACTCACTTGAAAAGGGTTTTTGACAAGCTAAGTGAACATCATATCAACATAAATACAGCAAAAAGTGTATTTGGAATGAGTGAAATTCCATTCCTTGGTTATTTGGTTTCACGAAATGGAATATTGCCCCTACCTGACAAGGTTGATGCTATTGTAAGCTATAAACTCCCTGAAACTGTTCTTGAACTACGTCGATTCCTAGGTCTTATAAATTTCTACAGGCGATCACTTCCAAATGCTGCTGCTACTCAACAAAAACTTTTTGATTTGTGCAAAGGTACTATTAAACGTGACAGACGTAAATTGAACTGGACTCCTGAATGCAAAAAAGCTTTTCAGGATGCAAAGGATCAGCTAATTAATGCCACTCTGCTGGCGCACCCATCTCCTGATGCTCCTCTAGCTCTCATGGTCGATGCCTCTGATTTTGCTGTAGGATCTTCCCTTCATCAGATTTGTAATGGCAATCTCGAACCACTTGGGTTTTTCTCTAAATCTCTCACTCCAACTGAAAAGAAATACAGTACATACGACAGAGAACTCCTCGCTGCTTACCTATCTGTAAAACATTTCCGATATCTTGTTGAGGGAAGAAATTTTGTAATATATACGGATCACAAGCCTCTATCTTTTGCTTTCAAAAAACCGTCTGAAGCAAGTAGCCCAAGGCAGTTACGCCACTTGGATTTCATCGGTCAATTTACAACCGATCTGCGGTATCTTCCAGGGAAACAGAATATTCCAGCGGATTTCATGTCTAGAATTAATGCAATTGATTTATCTTCAACTGTTTCATTTAAAGAAATTGCTGAAATGCAACCTCAAGATGTTGAGCTCAAGAATCTTAAAACGTCAAACACAACTTCACTAAAGTTTCAAAGAATGTTACTACCTGACGGGTTGTACCTAGATTGTGATATCAGTACCGGGAAACTAAGACCGTTTATACCTCAACAGTTTAGAAAACAATTATTCGATTCTATCCACAACCTTGCACATCCTGGAATCAAAGGTACACTGGATCTTATTAAAAGACGATTTGTTTGGCCCTCCATCAACAAAGATGTCAGGCTCTGGGCTAAAACATGTGTAGCTTGCCAAAAGTCGAAGGTGTGGAAACACACGAATAGTGAAATTGGGATTTATAATACAAATGAAGGACGTTTTTCTCACATTAACGTTGACTTAGTTGGGCCCTTGGTTCCTTCTCAAGGATTTTCATACATGCTGACCATCATAGACCGCTTTACCTGTTGGGTTGAGGCAACACCTATCAGAGACATTACTGCAGAAACAGTAGCTGAAGCACTTCTTTCCACATGGATATCACGATTTGGGGTTCCTCAATTCATCACAACAGATAGAGGAAGACAGTTTGATTGCAACCTCTTCCGGGAATTAACCAAACATCTTGGTATCCATCACATCAAAACTACAGCGTATCATCCTGCAGCTAATGGTAAAATAGAAAGATGGCACCGACACTTGAAATCTGCCTTAACTGCCCAACTTTCATCTGACTGGACACGAAAGCTACCGATGGTGCTTCTTGGATTGAGGTCGTATATTATTCCAGATTACAATGTTACGTCTGCGGAAATGACATTTGGTCAGTCCATTAGGTTACCTTGCGATCTTTTTCAAGCCACGCAGGACACCTATGATGTTCCACACCTTGTTCATGATTTAAAAAGAAAAATGAAAGAACTCAAACCAATAGAAGCCAAATACCATTCATCTAAGAACATATTTATTCATCCAGATCTCCGGACATCAAATCACGTTTTTGTGCGAAATGACGCTGTAAGGAAACCATTACAACCAGTCTATAATGGTCCATACCTAGTGGTTTCACGGTCAGACAAGTGGTTTGCTGTTGAGACTCCGACAGGCACGAAAAATATCTCCATTGACCGACTTAAACCAGCTTTTCTTCTCAACGACTCGACTACTGAAAAACTAGAACACAAACGTGACCGATCAAAGTCTCCTAGACGAATGGATGTACCACCTCAAAAAACTTTGGTGTTCACAAGATCCGGACGCGCAGTCAATCCCCCGGTTCGTCTGGCTTCTCGCTAACACTAAGGGGGGAATATATGTGGCTATCACAAGTATTTGCTTAAAACTATTGTATGTATTTGCTTCAAGACTGTTTCTTAAACTGTCACTTTATTTGATCACATGTTTAATGTTTATGTTTACTTTTTTCTTCTAAGTTTTGTTTATTCTGTCTTTAATACAAATTGTTCCAATCTCTGACTTATTATTATTAATATTATGTTGAACTTGTACATGGCTATTATTTTAGTACACTATAATAGTAAATAAACACTTACAACCAACCACCCCTTTTCCTTATAGTTTACAGCAGTTTGAAAACCCATGCACACAAATTTAGTGTTCTGTTTAGTATTTGTTACCTTTCATTATTGTTTAAATACCAGTTGGACAGCCAATAAGACCCATGTCAAAGATTTTTATTTCCAAAATTGTTTTCGTGAACAAAAATGAGTTTTTTATAAGTTACAAAACTTATTTTTGTGCCCAAATACGCGTAAATAAAACATTCAAGCAAAATCTACCTACTACATTTGAGAAAAGGTTAAAACCTCAGATTAGACGCTCCTCGTATTATAGCAAGGAGACTATAGGCCAGGGCCAGGAGAGCCGCATCCCATAAGAGCAATGGTGTCACTTTCTGCGACATCCATGGATGTCGCCTACCGGCAAGTGTTGCCAACAAAACAGCAAACAAAAATCGTTCTCGTTTGCGTTGGGAATTTTTTGTCTCAACAATTACTAAAATAAGGAATTTCAAAGCAAAATAGGATAGAATTTATGGTTTTAGATTTACCTTGATTGATAATTTGTAATTTGGTCATTACCTAATGGTTTATTGTTATCAACTAATAATCCAAATTTAAAGTAGAGTAATATGGCGTCGTTACCATAAATATCGTACCCGTGGCAAGACTGCTTCATTCTCTTTCTTAATCAGCTGTGTAATGGTAAATATTATAACGTAACTTGACTTCCGTTTTAGTTTAGATGCTTCATATCCGGAACACAAAAAAAAGCTATACGGCTGACCTTGGAAGAAGTTATGCTTCTTCCTTTACAGACCTTGGTATTATAGTACGAAATTGTGTTGATATTTCAGTACCAGTTCAATTTGCTTCTATAGCTTTTAACATATGTGTTGGTTTGTTTAACTATCAACAGCTGTTTTATTTAGCAATTCAATATAAATTGTTCCCCATGTTAATCTTATGGACAAAAAATGAACTTTAAAGGGCTTCCCGTGAGCTTCAGAATTAAAATATCAAAACTCTAAAACCTTATTGCAAAACTACGAACTGAGACCATTCTTTTGACACCTCAAACATTAAAATTGGTCCAGAAATAAGGGAGGAGTAGTGTTAACAAAAAAGGGCATCACGTATTATATATATAGATTCACAACACTCGTTCCAATGATTAAATTTGGTTTTTTTTCGAAATACCCGATTTCAATATAAATATTAAATACCCTCATCCTACATCAAAATCCTGTAATATTAAACCTCCTATTTTTTCCCCGTTTATCTCAGAAAGCCTCATAAAATCCCCAAACTCCGGGAAAGTACCATCTATATTATTTATGCAACACAATGGTGACTGCAACAACTGCAGATGTCATGGCAAGGAAGTCGTTCGAAATAAGAACTCTGTTCTTTAAAAGAGCGGTTCATTCCCAACGATTCAGTAGGCGCTATGTTACAAATTCGATTTTAGTTGCTATGTGCCAGTAAACATATACAGCAAATTGTGACGGGGTATCATAGTAGCCACGCACGTAGCAACTACAAAGTGAAAATAAACGTAGCAACTAAAACTGAATGTTCTCATAGCAGCTACGAAAAGGCGGGAAAAATGAAAATTTAAATATTTGATTAGCGCCTACACAATTATTAAAATTTCTCGTTAGTGCCTACGATATCGCAGTCGCTAAAGCGTAGTTGCTAGTAGACTATTTCGTTTTTACGTAGTTGTTGTTAGATTTTTCAAATTCTCGGTAGCACCGAACATTTGAATTTCTCGATAGCGCCTACAAAAATGAACGGTAGGAAAAGATCGAATCCTTAATGGTTCTTAACATTCAATTCTAGCGAACAACAGTTCACGCAGTGTTGCCAATTGTGGGGGTTGTTTTCCATATAGGGGATATTTCTTGGGGATTTTTTATTATTGCTAATTTTATAAGTTGTGTAATTTAGAAGAAAGGAAAAAAACAAATTTACTAAAATGTAATTTGATGTTATTCTTGTGTTATACAATTATAGACTTGTATATATTTGGAAAAAATTGCGCTGAAAGTAAATGTATAGGCCTATTTTTGTGGGAAGACACGGTTTTAAATGCTGACGGGATAAAAAGGGATTTTCAGCTCGACCAAGGGAACGGGTCGGATGTTTATCTACCGTGTCCGTTAAACGTAACGTTGTCTGTGTCGTCTCTGTTTTCATAATATTTCAGTGAATTGTTGGGCTCATTTCAGTTAAACAGTTAAGTACTTGATAAAAAATAAATTTATTTTAAAGGAGGAATTATAAATGAAGTTTAGTAAGTTATGTGTTTTCTTTTTAGCATTCCGATAGATAGTTTGTGTGACCTAGGCTATAAGTAACTTGAAATTAACAGGAAAGTTGACATAAAAAAAATAATGATTTCCTACAAAATTCCCAAATTTTTAGTCTAGGTCTATTTACATTCTGAAAACAAAGCTAAAATAAGTTAGGCTTTGTTTACTAATTGATAGGCAAAGGTTCAGTTAAATTATTTCTGCATTTAGGCCTACATGCCACCTGCATGTTAAAAAATTATTTATGCCGTTATTTTATGACGTCTAGGCCATAATAAGGTAGGTTTACACGTGAGAGTTTTTCACTCTCAGAGAGTTTTGTACTCTCAGCAGGTACTCGCAGAGGTGTTTACACAACAAGGAAATTTTCCAAGATTGTTAATCCCAGACAGTTTTCTGCGAGTACTATCAACAGCTGTCTGAGATTTTTATGAGAGTAACTAACCACTCTCCGAGAGTGAAAAACTCTCACGTGTAATCCCACCCTTAAGAAAACAGTTTCCAATGTATCAATAAACAAAAACATTTTGTTTTTTTTTGCGGTGATCTACTCTCACGTTTAAAATTTTCTGGGCATAGGCTGGTCCTTCACATTACTTAATAGAGATTAGTTTATGTTGTGATAGATTGGGATTAGAACAAATTTTGTTGAGGTAAAATTTGTAAGTTATTTGACAGTAATTTTCGATCCCATACTATATTAATTGGATTGATCGATATTTTTATTCGGCGAAACTTTGTTATCGGACTCCACCAATATTATCGATGTGGACATTTTGATATTGCGATTATTTGATAGTTGTAATCCTTGAGTTAAGATATGCGTAATACAATCATAAGAAATATGGTAATTTAATGTACTATAGGGCCTACTCATAATAATAATCTAACCTAACAATCTAACCGTAAACCTCCGTCACTCTTATTGACAGCGATGTATAACAACAAATTCAATGGTGTTTGGAAACATTTAAAACACATATTCCCTCAATACAATAGCTAAAAATACCTTTCTGATTCGTATTTGGCTGCATTTGTTTGGTGGACGCCATTTTAAGTCTAACGAAGTCTGCTTCTTCTCACACTTAAGATATACCTAACTTACATAATAAACTTTCATAGTTTAGGCCTATTTTGTGTTGTTCTTTGATAATATTACAGGTTACATTAACTAAAATTTGTAGTTGTTTTTTTTTTTATTTTCAGTTAATTGTTTGCAATATATTTGTTTTATTGTCAAAAGGTAAGTTCTTATGTTTAATTATATTACAACGAAACTAAATCAGGTGATAAAATCATAATCGTATCGTGTAATTGTATCATCGATAGAGTACTTAGCAATATTATCGCAATATCAAAATTTCGACATTGATAATAACGGTGGAGTCGGATAGCAAATTTTCGCCTTTTATTCGATAATACCGTAGCCCAGTTATGAAACTGCACCCTTTTGGGCTTCAGAGGGAATAATAGTGATGGAAAGAAAGCAGTTAATAAAAATTATGTTAACTTACACTGATGATCTTTAATCCTGGGAAGTATAGGAGCCATATCTAAGTTAGGTTATCCAACGACATAGCCTATAATGTATTTTGGATTCTCTGAACGAAGTACATTATTTTATGATAATGAAGCTCTTCCTGTTCACTCTAGAGTATTTGCCATGGACAAAACAAAATTGCATTGACACACACACAAAATAAAAAAATAAAAAAATAATTCCTATGGTAAAGAAAATCATGGATAGGTACTGTAATGTGCCCTGTCGATCAGAAACTCCTTCAGTTGCTTTCGAAATTTCGGAAATGGCAAATCCGCCTTAGGACCTGCAGGCAATACATTAAAAATGTTTGAACAGTTATAAATGATGTTTAAAAAAGGTTGTGTGATGTGCTTGGATAGGAATATTTTTTAAGCACAATTAATGGTTACTCAATCTGGTTCTGTTTCATCATCTTGCCTAACAAATATTAGGTTACTGTATTATTTTTAAATTTGTGAAAACATAAATGTGTCTTATTTTTTTTCCTGAATTCACCGTGGAGGGAGGAGGGAGTGGAGTATGGTTCAGTTAGTGAGTCATATGGTACAACCAAAATGCTCGGGGTTGGCCTCAAAAATTATGGTAACCCTAATTATACGTTCCACTACAATCGTGTTCATGCCATGCGTTGTTAAGGTGGGATAAGGGTGGTTTTTACAAATCATACTAAATTGAAGAGAACCCTACAAATCGCCTCTTTCTACAAACCATACCTAAGCAAAAATAGCTTTAATGATTCTTCAAACCTATTAAAATTTGTTTGGACTTATTGTTGCAATGCAATATACCTATAAAAGATTGGGATCAGAGTGACAATTTCCATTTGAAGTGCCACTAATTTATTGTTGATTGAGAGCCTAGATGATATAATCCAAAGTTAGGTCTGATATGATTTGATTCCTCATTAGTTTACAATAATGACGACAACTAGGCCTCCTGTGCCAAAGTTTTGATGTGATTTATGGACGATCGAAGAAATTGAAGGCACACACCTATTTCAACAATTATTGATAACTTAGTTGCAAGTGTTCCTTTTACATATCATTGCCACTACGTTATGATATAAGTTAATACTGTCTTCACTCAATGCAGGTGCAGTTCCGTAAAGAGCCTTATTTACTATTGATTGGAAAAATCTATTGATATAGGGATGTAGACACAATAAGATTGATTTAAGTTATCCATCACACTGAATTTGAGTTGTTATTTATTATTAGTAAATTAGTGTTGTTTTGTGGAAAGGTAGTTTTAAATTATAGACTTGTACACAGTAAATTTGGAAGTAAAGAGCTAAACAAAATTTCTCCCCATAAGTTACTCAAACATTATAGGCCTACTAGACAGATTGGTCTTATTATTCAGTCACATAATTCATAAACAGCTACACATATCAACACATCGGTGAGCACTTGAGCTCACGTGGAGAAGATGAAAATAGATGTTCCTACAAGAGAACCTGACGATTCCCTGATCATCAGATTGTAGTGAGGACGCAGATGTAACCAAAAAAAGAGGCTATTAAGTTAGTTGATTTGTCTTTTGTTATTTAAGTTGTCTTGTTTAATAAGCTTATTTTAGTTGTTATCAATTAAGTTACTTATCAGTTGGTATATTTTATTGTCATAAAAAATGTTGTTACTTTTTAATTCCAAATAAAAAATAAAAAACTACTATGTTAGACTTACTGTAAATATTGTTATTGAATCATTTTTAATTTTTTAATTTGATATTAGATTTTTTACTTTATAAATTTTACTTTTCAATTGATATTCAATGTATTGGCAGTTCATCCAATCAAAAACTTATGTCTATCACATCAATAAGTTATATTTTTCATTCGATAGTAGTTTAGGGTCTGTAAGGAACTGCAGATCACTCCAGTATCGATATATGATGTATAAATGTAGTAGCCTTACCTCAATATTTGATGCGATTGATATATTTACCATATCGATGGATTTTTACTATTCAATGTAGTACAGTATAGGTTCTATATGGAACTGCACCCTTTATATCTTTGGTAAAGTTGTAACTGTATCTGATTTCATAGCAAAAATCAGTTTGTTAGATTTTAATGTCACAGTAAAAAGTTAAACCCTAAAAATTATTGAGTTGCCACTCAAGTTTAGATATGATCAAATAGGAATGTGGACACCCACCCTCCAGTCATACTTACTTTACTAATTTGCACAATATAGTAGGTGTTTTAAACCAAATTTAAATGTGTTTTATATGCCTTTTACTTGACACTAAAACCAATTGGCATTACCATAAATTAAATGAAATAACAGAAATACACTGTGAAAATGAAAAGATTCCAGTTGTAAAAAGCTCAACCCTCCTTGGTATAAAAATTGATGAAAAATTTTCATGGAACACCAGCGTCGAAAATATAGTAAAGAAATTAAATTCAGTATGTTTTAGTCTTAGAATCCTTTCAAAATGTGTGGATAGAAATATTCTTAAAATGTGTTATTTTGCTTACTTTCAAAACACTTTAAATTATTGTTTACCAGTATTTTTTCAATTCTTCCATAAAAAAATCAGATAAAAATTTTTAGAATACAAAAAAGAGCTATCAGAATTATAAATTATGTACACACCGTTTGGAACATTGTTACAATTTATTTAAAAACAACAGAATTTTAACAGTATTTGGCTTGTACATTTATGAAATGGCAAAATTTTATTTGAAGAATAAAGAATTCATACATGAGGAATGTAAATATAAATACCAGACCAGAAATTCAACGATAATTCCTACAAAATTTCATAGAGCAGTTTTATATGAAAAATCTCCCCATGAAAATATCACGGAAAATTATAAATTTTATAAAAACAAATTATAAATAAAATCATCAAAAGAATTGAAAGTGTTAAAACATTTACTTGAGGAAGAACCTTTATACTCACTTGAAAGTTTTTATGTAAAAGAGAAGAAAACAAAGAATTTATATTGATGAAAAAGAAGAAACCATATAGAAAAAAATTAGCATACAAAACCTATGCTAATTAACCTATGTAATAAAAATTAACAATCAACCTCAAAGTTCTTTTAATCATTCATATGAAACAAGAAACAGAAATAAATTAAAAACTTCTTTATGCAAATACACAAAATCTCAACAAAATCTTCAATTTATGGAAGAAAAATTATTTAATACAATACCCTTGATTTGGTTGGAACTGCCAGTAAAAATATTTAAAAGAAGATTAATTGAAAAATTACTAATGAAAGCACCATACAATGTTGATGATTGCCTATCTAAAGATTTTTGGACATCATAGTTAAAATTAAAATTTATTACAGGGTGTTTACTGGTCACTGAAGTCACCAAAAGCCACCGAAAGTCACTTATTTTAGTTAGGGGTCACAGAAGTCACCAAAAAGTCACTTATTTTTCCTTAAAATGTAAGAAAAGTCACAGATTTTTTGTATAAATTGTGAAAATAATGCGATTGTGAGCAAAAGTTTTGCGACTTTAGCAATTTCACCCCAAAATTTTCTAAATAGACAATGAAAAAGTCCCTGATTTTTTACATTTTTCACCCCCAAAAGTCATCGAAAAGTCACATATTTTTGTATCTACTTGGCAGTAGACACTCTGTATTATTAAGTTGAATTAATTATTATTGCTATGTATCTTATTGATACCTGTCAATAAAGCATTATCATTATTATGTATTATAAATTTAAGTTAGATTAAGTCTGCCTAACGCATGTTTACATGTCTGAGGTGAATAAATTTATATATTTATTATTTATTTATTCATCTATTTACCTAGGCAAACTGCAACCTGAGTCATGAATGTCACCAAAATTATCATAAAAAAATTCATTCAAGGTGTAATGCGATTTTTAAGCAAGATGTTTTTTATACAAGATATAAACTTAAATGGAAAAAGTTTTTTATAAAATCTTACGCCTATTATATATTTTTAATCACACATAGTGGAAATTTTTTTATATTTTGACAAACTATGTAGGCCTTGGGGATATTGAAATGAGTTTTGGTTTTTTGTGTTTTAGGACTTAAGTATGCCTGAAACTATATTTTCAAAAAAATGTTGGATTCTCAAAAACACTTTTCAGAATTTCTAGAATAAAAATGGAAGGGACAGTTACAATTTTAAAATTGTTGGAAACTACCTTGCATTTTGTTTGCGGTGCACTCTGTGACAAAACTCTTATAATTGAATTTTTGCATATCAATGCTCTATGTGCATCTGCTGCTGCATCACAGAGCATAATTAATTCCATAGCTTAGCAGAGAGGGTATTAATTGAGTTTTTTCTTTTCACTTTTTTTCAAAGTGTTGTCGATCAATGTCATCACATTATCTTGAGCCTATTTGAACTATTGCATGAGTCGGCAAGTTATTGAGTTAAGCTGCGACCATAGGGGAGTACAGGCCTACACAGGCATCCTACATAGCCTTACTAACATCTGCAGATGATACCTTTACAAAGTATACTCAGTGCACATTTTGTTAAACTAAGTTTTCTTGTAAAAAAATCAATATCTTTTGTCCAATTAAGTTTTCTATCTATGTGAATATCGAGGAATTTTTGTTCTGAATAGTTTAAAAGTGGTGATATTTAATTAAGGAAATTTGGGGTGATATTCTAATTAATATATTTTTTAGTTCTTATAAAATATAAGAAATAATATTGAATTCCTAATAAGAAAATGTAACATAACATTTCAACTGACACATTGCTCGAAGGCCTAAATGAAGATTAGTTTAATATAGCCTCCTCCTGGGGAACAAAGCTTACAGTATCCTTAACTCATTAATTTGAAAAATAAAACCTTTATTATGGTACTGTAGATGCAGTTTTTACTGGTTCTCTGTCTACAAAACGATTGTGTTTAGTTTATAAATAATAGCCTATTATAATACCTGAACCTTTCCGCTCCGAGAACAGGTAGGAGATGTGAGTGCAAACTTTACTAGAAAAATGCTTATCATGTATGTTTGGGGGGGAGTTGAATTTTAATTTGACAGAACTGTAGATTTTGCAACCCTAAAGATGGTTTATTATGCATACATCTTCTCACACTTAACCTATGGTATAATTTTTTGGGGCAACTCACAGTCCAGTGATTCTGTTTTCGAGATCCAAAAAAGTATAATACGCACAATGATGCACGTAAACCATATTACCCCAAGCAGACCTCTGTTTAGAAAATCGAATATCTTACCATTGCCTTGCATATACATCCTATATACTCTCCTGTTTGTGAAAAATAATCTGCATAAATTTATTTTAGTCAAATCTCACCACAACTGAGATTTGAATTTAGAACAACAAGAAACAACCAACTTCAATATCCACTCCATAAGTCATCTGCCTTAGAGAGATCTCCGTCATACCAGGGTATTCGTCTTTATAATAAACTTCCTTCTGAAGTAAAAGATTTCTCTCAAGTAAAGTTTAAAAGAACCCTCACTAAATACCTAGCTAACAATATGTTTTACAGTGTTGATGAGTTTCTCAGTGCTGACATGGGACATATACTTAAAACAACAACTTTAATAGTTTAAACTTCCTTGTTTATCAGAATAAGTTGTCTTGTCAGCAATGATTGTTAGATTTAAGCAACTGACTTGTCACCTACCATTAAGGTATTACCTTTGTATATGGTGTACTCTGTGACTGAATAAATGAAATGAAATGACACGTGCAATGCTACATAAACTATGGACTAGTGCACTTATAAGTTAACAATCCATTACGAAAATAAAAATTACTAAGTGTAAAAACAAAATTGCGGCTAGCGGGTTAAAGAAGCATTTAAGACATGTTCCCATAGTATTTTTTGTTCATTTTGATCCAAGGAATCACCACACGGAGCTTCGTAGGAGAGTTTCCGAACACCCTGTATGTATTGCCTTACATGAAGGATGGTGCCCAAGGCAGTTTCTACCAACGGGGACTCATATTCAGGAGCCCAGCCCAAGGAATTTGGTAATACTGTAAATAGTCTATATCTTCCAAGTCATGTTGGGGCTGTATACCGGCGCTCCGCTGGGGTTGGTGTGTCTACTGCGGCTGCTGCGGCGGTTGCTGCTGGAGTCTTCGTGGTAGCCAATGAACACAAGACACGAGGGGCGAACAACTCGTCATCATCATCATCTTCCTGCAGCATCATCAACATATTGCGTAGTAATATTTTGGACCAGCACACTTAGACATTGGGCAGACTACGACTACGGTATACAATAACATTTAACTGGGAGTCAAATATCTAGTGTAGATCTATGTTCCAAGATGTGTCGGCTAGTGGAAGTATAGCTGGTGCCGGCAAACTCTGATGTTCTTAAACATAACATGAAAAGTTAAGGCAAAAAATAAAAATAAACATTCAAATTAAAATCAATTGTTCCTCAAAATTAAGAACAGAGTTACACAACATAAAATTGGATTTAATTCCTACAAAGACTATGGGCCTGACATAATTTGACCTTGGTGAATCATTGCGTTTTCAAGCTTTGTAATATTCCAAAATAAAAGTTTCATATGTTAATTAATATATATATATTTTTTTCTTTAAGTTTCACTGCCTATATATATATACACACACACACATATATATATACTAAGTTCCTGAACTCTTAACAACTTTTCAGGTAATATTCCTGTCCCAAAGCCAGCCAAAAATAATAGGCCTACATTAAAAATTTCAAAAACTAATATAAGCACAATATCAGCCTTTTTGTGTTTTTAGGAATAATTTAAATTTTCAGAATGCCTTGTTATAATTAATTGAAACTTGGTTGACCTATACAGATTTTCGAGTTAAAGGCCTAGTCAAGGAAAAGAATGCATTTTTACAATTCATTTGGATGTAGTTATGCAAAAAGGAACGAACCATCCCACAGGAGTTTCAATGTTAATCTTATGGGAGAAAGATAATTGATAGAATCATTAGGCAGCTGTTTTAATAACAAATTGTAGAAAATAATGAAGAACAGATGTTGTAGCAAACATTTTCAAACTAATTGGCCTCAGATGAACTGAATTTCGAGCAGCGGGCGAGCTCTAGTAAATATAGTCCGTTTTTTAAACCTGATCCTTCTAGGGAGAGATGGTGGTTAGGTAGGGTGACCAAACTTCCCGGAAAACCGGGACTGTCCCGGTTTTTGATCATGACATGCGATGCCCTGAAAAATGGTATCGGGACGGCCAAAAGTCCCGAAATTCTGTTTTCAAAGGAATTTATTTTAAATTTAAAAATGCTGAGATATAAATATAGGGCAATTTAACTTTCAATTTCAAATACTCACTACCGTATTTTATTCCATTTATTTTTGATAATTTAAGTTAACTATAATTCTTTAACTTCTTAGAAATGGTCATTTCTTATGCTTCAACATTTTTAACAAATAGTTTATTGATCTCATTGATATGAAGATTGATAAAAAATGTGACAAATCAGAACTAGGAACTATGAAGAAATATCCAAAGTAATGAAATGTACAAGAAGAAATTAGACTAATAAATTGCAAACAAAGACAAAAAAACCACAAGAAAAAAAAACACATTTTGTAAACCCCAACTATATATATGATTGATTTAGATGACAATTGGCAAAACACGTCCAGTAGCACTTAGTTCACCCAGGAAATGTACTTCTACCATTGCTTGATAAAAGTCAAGTCCGATAAAGCATGATTCAATTAGTTAATTGTCTTAAGTATTGTTGAAGAGCCCACGGCCTGGTGCTCAGCGATGGGCTGGTGATACCAAAACCTATAATGGGACTCTTCATGGATCTAACAAACTTAATAAGAACCTAAGGAGGCAAAAATTCTGATTGCTAGAGGTTGAAGAAACACACGGTCAGATTTTTAATTCTTGGGCGTTAAGCGAATTAAACCCAAGTTCCCGATTCTGGTAAATTAAATTGGACCCTGAGTCAGCGAAATTATACCAATAATTAATTGGCAAGATAACTGGAATGAAATAAATTAAAGTAAGGTTTAAAACCTTTACTATTATCTTTGGTTTTTATGTGTAAATTCCCATAGGCCAATAGGATTTTTTGTAAAATCTTATGATGTAGCCTATTACTTACACACTGCCAAAGAAATAGAAAAAAGTTTTAATATTATTTAATTCCTTACGGTATGTATTTTTCTCCATGGTAAATAATAATTATTAGATATTATAGCTACTCATGAATTTATAAAACAATTCATAAAGTGAATTTACTAAAAATGTTTTTATAAATTCATTAGTAGCCATAAGAATAATTAATATTATGTTGTCAGGGTTCTCATAAATTTTGTGACCATTCAAACTTATCAAAAATGAATTCGATGAATAGTCTTTTTTTATAAATAATATATTACAGAATAAAAATGACCCGTCATTTTTTTATGGGCTATTAGCTAGTTTTGATATGTATTTCGCACCATCTGCCTAGCGCTCCACTCGATCACCACGGATATGGAGGGGAGAGCTGTACCCGTCGGATATCGACGGGCAAAGACTCGGATCATTAAATGTGGAATTATAATAAGCGATTTATGTAGTTTATATGTAGTAATGGAAAAACTTTCTCTAAAACATAAATGCAGGGAAGAGCGAGTAATTTCATGCGTTTTGAAAATGTCTCAAAAATGTCTTTGAAAATGTGTTTATAATTCTTTACAAAATATGTTTCTTTTTAAATTGAACTATCCGTGCATATTTTTTTTAAGAATTAATAATCTTTTAAGACTTTTTTTGCACAGCTGTCCCATAGTTTGATTCCAAAGGCGTGTGAATATATGCCTTACGTGAAGGATGGTGCCCAATGTGAGTTCTGCCAACGGGGCTCATATTCAGGAGCCCAAAACCCAAGGAATTTGGTATTGTAAAGTCTATATGTCTTCCAAGTCATGTTCGGGGCCGTATATTGGCGCTATATAACATATGTCAGTGGTATGCAGTCAGTAGAATAATTTTGTTATCAAAATCTAATGCTATTGAAGATAAACTTTATCAGAGGAACAAGTTATTATTATTATTAACAATAAAATAAGAACGGGGAGACACGGGACGGCAAAAGTCCCAGATATGGGGCTTTTTAGCTGTCGCCGCTGTATTTTGAGCGACCAGAACACACGGCCATAGAAATATAAACATTATAAACATATAAACATTATAGTTCTATGCACACGGCACGGCGAGACAGCCAGAACCGGCGGAGCAGCCAGCCATGTTGCGCAGTTAAATAATTTAGTCTCATTGTAGAACTGGTGCTGAGTAATAGAACTCTATTATACACCTCTATTATAAACGCTCACGCAAGGCAAAACTCGAACCAAAAACCGCAACCCGTGTTCTGAAGGGCAGGCAAAAACGCAAAATGAGCAGCCAAAAGCTTTAGTGTGCTCACTGACTTACATGCTTCTTTGCCGGTCGCTAACCATCCAAATGCATTGAAACACGTACGTTTTAAAGAAAAAGAGTTACTGGTCATAACGATGTGAATATCTTATTCATTATGTTTAACTTAGTAAACAGCTAGCTATTAAATAAAAACGAATGTCAATACACAACTAGAACATGAAAAAGTTACTAAGCGTAAATATTTTTTATTTATTGGTCAGGAAAGACTTCTAGCGTAGATAATGAAAGAATTTCAATCTTTCTATTACAATTTTTTAAGCGAATAGTTTTCTCGGAAGACAGGTGTGAAGATAAAAGTGGAGCGACGTTGAAGATTTCGGAGAATCGCGTCTATGCGCGATGTCAAGATTATCTCTTCGGTTGCGTTTTATTAGCCTACAATTAATTGTTTTCACATATGAAATATTTTTATTCTCCTAATTTCTCTCATAACGAGTGGACGTTTCATAAGGTAAAGTTTGAGTTAACGATGTGAGTTTTAAATTAATTGTTAATGCATTGAGTTGGATAGTTATTACATTAATAGTGTCGTGTTCAGCGTTCACCTGCATTAATTGTAAAATAAGAGGGAGCGGCAATTCTTTTCACGAGTGTTAAATTTTAATTTACTGTAATTTAGTTAGGGCCTATATGTTTTGATTTTATCAAATTACTTGACAAATATTTACTTATTAAATTATACGAATATAAAACTTTATTCGTTGTGTTTTAATAAAACATAAGACGAGTTGAACTGGCTCTTTTATTTATTTCAGTTACTCCCACATTCATATGAAATGGCTATTTAATTATATTTATCTTTAGGGAAAATTATATGAAAAAAATCAAAAAATAAATGTAGGCTTATTTATAAAATTGGAAAAAGACTGAATTCTATAATTATTGTTTTAGTTTATTTAATTAATATTTTCATATTCCCACAATCTTATTTTAACTGTTTGCTAGTATATAGATTGTACTATTAATTTTTAACTAGTGCACGTGTTGCTCAACATCGAGCAATTTATTTTCATACAATACAAAAGTTACATTTAGGTAATTTAGTTCTAGATCAATGAAATCCGACCAATCCAATATTGTAAATATCAGTGATCACCAAAAACTACAGCTGTACGTTAACAGATGTTTAAAATGCTCAAACCAATCTCAATGTTATTCTAATGGGAAAATTTCAAATTTAATTTGTGGATAGCGCCCTTATTTTAAGTCCGATTTTCATCAATTTTTGGCGGAAACAACTTCAGACTAAGCCCTATCCAACGACACCAAAAACTTGAAAATCGGTTGAGAATTGTAGGAGGAGTTCTCATGACAAAAAAACCCTTAGCGTATTAAATAAGTATAGATTAGTTTATTTGACATAAGTTACACAATATCCAACAAAGCACTTGATGTAGATAGTACAAACAACCTAAAAAACTAACATTGAAAATAAGTAAATAATCCAAATTCAATTTGCCTTACACTGAAGAGGCATTATTAGATTATTTCGAGTCGACCGATGACGGCGATCGACGTGTGTCGCAATAATGCTTATTGCGGCAGCGCGTCGTCGATAACATTTAACGCTCGCTTTGTGATCGATTATATCCGAAACTAATACTGTTAGGTAAAAATTTAATATTTAAACATTCTAGATAAACTCAACTCATAATCTGAAACTTTTCCGCTGAGAGTTTGATCCTAACCCAAAAAAACTTTCTCGCTTAATAACTTTTCAATGTCACGTTAAAAAAAATTATTAATAATTATTATCCTTTCCTAATATAAAAATGCAAATATTTGTATACAATTGGAATCAGTAGTTTATGCAGATTACAAATATGTAAGGTTCATTCTTGTTATTTTTTGTATGCATGAGGAACAAGCGTATGAATGAAAGCGCGCTCACTGCCATAATTAGTCATTTGGTCATTCTTGCCTGCCCTTTTCTCCCAGGTTGCGGGTTCTGACAACGGTGTGAGCGTTCCAAGTTCCAGGTGTATATACATTATTCTATGTGCTGAGTACACGTAAGAATATGGCTGTGCCGTGTTTGCTAAGGCATAGGAAAAAAAAGGAACGGAACCGCAGTATTTAGGTTCACTCGCTTCACCCAATCATAGTGAAAAGGAACTTGCATGGGTTGTTGTACACTTATTTCTTAGGGAAAAAAGAAAGTAAATTTTCAATCATTTTCGTATGTCTACACATACATTTGATGAACATATAAATAAAGTGTCGCCGTCAATTCAAAATCAAGACACGTATATGAGGAACTTCATTCAGCCTCAGGAGATGATTGCAGTACGTAACAATTTTGCTGATAAAACGGTGGTAAATTATCGAACATTTTTGCATTTGATAAACAATTAATTAAATTAATTAAGATGTAAAATGGCCAAATTAAGATGTAAAATGTCAGTAGCAGTTGACAATGACAAGCCGCCGAAAGCGCTTCTGGGACTCCAAAAACCAGTGCTGCCCGACGGACAACGATAACCCTCCGAGTTGTTGAACAACGGCGTACGGACTCCAACCATGGAACTATCAACGACATCTTCGAACAAATTAAGAAGTTTTTTATTTTTAAATAGTTATGCAAGCAGAAAATTATTTTCATTACTTTTAATTGCATTAAATAGATTCCATATTTATAGTCCAGTTATAATTATTGTATAAAAATTATAGGTCAAAATTATACATTATTATACGAGCATTATAACGAAGTGAACACGCGATCCTGATATTTACAAAATAATTTCGAGATTACTAATATTTATACAAACAAATAACTACTAACCACTGAGAAATAACAAAATAAATAGAAAACACCGCACGAGAACTCAAACAAATTCGCAGCTCGGGTGTAGACCATCGTCAGCTGACTGACTGGACGGTGCGGGGTGATGGACTGATGGGAGATGGGAGGGGGACATGGTATACTCATAGAACTATAATGTAAATCACTATAAGAATACAGTATAAATGTTTAATCAAACTGCAACAAACACATTAATAGAAACGAGGTGGCCCTTGCGCAAATTGCGCATTTTATGATCCTGTGTGAGTGAAACTCACCTACAACGTGAATGTTGATTATGAAGTGACAGAGATCTATTTTTGTTTACGATCTGGCTTTTAAAATTCATCTGAAGGTAATCAGCTGTTAAATTACAATCTATATATTAATACACAAGCATGTTTCGTTTCCTCCTTTTTACTTTCTCCCCCTATACCAAAGTATATGGAGAAAGTATTGTTTTCGTCAAAATTTTCGAATTTGAGTTGTTTGTGGATTTATCCATTTTGGTGCCCCCTGAGTCCAAAAAAGTGGTTTTCAGAGTGATGTCTGTGTGTGTGTGTGTGTGTGTGTGTGTGTGTGTGTGTGTGTGTGTGTGTGTGTGTGTCCGTGTGTCCGTGTGTCTGGATGTAAACAGAGCTAGAGAATGCCCCCATGGCCCGATTTTGGTGAAATTTGGTATGTAGGTCCAAACTCACAATAATTCCAGGCGTTTTTTCATTTTATTGAATTTTTTATTTTTAAGGGTTGTTTACCCCCAAAACCCCTCAAAAATCGTCAAAAATCAAAATTTCTCAAAAACGGCTCTAACGATTTTGATTAAAATTTTATGGTTTATTAAGCTTGAAATTGTGAATAAAATGACAGCACCCGCATCTTCGAGAAAATGCGCGTTCAAAAGTTATGGAGTAAAAAGTGTTTCAAAAATCAATTTTTTGGATTTTCAAAATAGCTGTTGTCTCGAAATAAATTTTACTTATAACCATTAAATCAAGTTCAAAAAACTAAATAATCCAGTATTTTAAATTATTGCTCTACGTCAAGTGGTTGCGGAGAAAATTAAATTTTTCGTTTAGCGGTAAACGCAGTACATTGTTAAAAGTCACAGACGCGAGTAGAGTCAAACGAGCGCTGCTCAGCTGGTAGCTATCCGACTGAGTCATTAAGACATTAATATTTGAAGCTTTTAACACCTTTTTTTATATTGTTGGGAGAAAGTATGTGTCAGTTAACTGATACCGTTTATTTCTCAGCTTGTGATGTGCAACTTAGGAGAAATCCGCGCATACCGTTAGAAAGGTAGATGAGCAGAATCACATTCTAATTCACATTGGACTCCAGGGCTACGCCCCACAGGTTTTCAAAGTTCCAATGTTAATCTTATGGAGAAAGGAGAATTGAATGAATCATTAGACATCTGTTGTAATAACAACTGCTAGAAAAACAGGAAAAACAGATGTTTTGATTCTAAAATGCTTTTAAGCTTTTTGGGTCCAGATCAACTGAAATTTTGATCGAATTTCGATCAGGAGGCGATCTCTAGTTCACATTAAAGAACTTGCAATGAAATTTGGTCAACATTTTAAAGCGCCCTCTAGAAATAAATCAAAGGCGAGGGGGGCGAAGCCCGAAACAATATGACCTTTTTCATTACGATTCGTCACTGCAATATATCCTAAGCTTTAAAATGACTCTCAATCTTAAAAATCGGTTCAGTAGGTCGAGAGAAAAAGGGACGTAACAGACGAAACACTTATAGAAATAAGGAGATAGATAGATAACTTCTAACCCGAATGAAAAATGGATGTAACAAGATTTTTATAAATGCACCTGGGACCTATTAAGCATACAACTTGATATCTAGATACTTTGGAATAATCCAACTGAAGCTGATATTTAATTGTGAAAGCATTTATATAATTGGTTTAATAAACTGCACACACACTCCGTGCGAGGAACGGGTACACAGCTAGTAAGTATTATTAATAGAAAATTATTGTATTTTTTTAATATTCTAATGTGCCTCATGGCATCCAACAATAAACAATATTATTCCTGACCTAAAAAGACAAGTCATGATATCATATTTAAAATTTCCAAAACTCCATAGACAACCGTACAGCCGAAATTTTGTATTTTTAAAGAATAATTTGAATTTAAGAATGGTTTGTTGTAATAAGTAAAAACTTGGTAAACAACTTTTTTTAAGTTAAAGGTCTAATTAAAAAAAAAATAAATAATAATTTGAACAATTTGTTTTACAATCAATATTTTCAAAATTGCGGCTGTTTAAAATTTAAACCTTAAATTACACAAAAAGTACATAAGTTAGCAATGTTCATGTCACTATAAACTTTTAGAAAATTTAATTTAAAATCCAACGATGTAAAAATTATGAAAATCGGTTCATAAATAAGCGAGATAGAGTGATTTTAATTCAAATAGTCACGCACCTGAGCAGATTGCCGCGCGAAAAGCGCGGTCGCGGGGCCAGCTCAACAATGGATTTCGTACCACAACTGCTCCCGCTGAAGCGTGACTGGAATCAGTAAAATCGCTCTATCTCTCTTATTTATGGACCGATTTTCATAATCTTTACATCGCTGGATTTTAAATTACATTTCCCCAAAAACACGCAAGAACATAAACTTTTCTACCCTATGAAGTTGTTATGAAATTTAAGGTTAAAGATTTTAAACATCCCCCATTTCGAAAATAAGAATGATAAAAAGTTGATAATTTTTTTACAGCTAGGTCTTTACTTAAAATATTTGTGTCCCAAATTTCAAATAATTATTTTTTAATTTTATTTATTACAAAAAATCTTAATTGCTTACGTCAAGATGTTCTTAAATTAAAAATTATTCTTTGCAAAATACAAAATGGTGGCTGTACGAGTAACTGTGAAATTTTAGAAATTTTGATATGATATTTTGGCTTGTCTTTGGTTTAGGAATAATACCTCTGAAAAGGGCGGTAGAGAGTTCAGAGACACCCTGTAAACGTTAAACTGTAGGGCCCTAGATACCTTTGGCTGTTTTGGGCTATTATTTAACAGTCTTGCCTAAGGTGTGGTGTAACTTATGTCGGCCTTCAGTAACAAGACTACAAGTTCGCACCACAATCATCCTACACTCCTCTCACATTCATATTCAGGTTAAAATACCCACTATGTGAGGTCCCTGTCTCAAAATAGCGACACGGTAATAGTTAAATATACTAAAGCCGTTCTTTCGCCATTTCTATGTTATTCGTATGAAGATTGGTTGTAGCTGCTACATTGAACCAAAATAAGTTGATAACTGTATGTATAAACCAATGTTGTCGAATGGTGAATCGTTTTTGCTATGATTATTGTCCTATTGTTTATTTTCTAAAAAGTTTAACGTTTACTTTTACACATAAAGGTCAAAGGTGTAGATCCATAAAAATTGATTATCTGTTCAAATTTACTACCACAATTTGCTACAATACAAATTTCAATTTTAATTTAAAGTGGTTTTTAATATGTTTTTTTTCTAGCTTGTGACAAGTAAATACTATTTTGGGCTGGCAGTTGCCTCAATACTGCCTTGCCTGTTTGCTGTTGTATCTGCTCCTGTGAAGTCACTTATTTATTCTTTGTGTTGTGATTCCCTGCTTAAAGTATTCATTTAAAGAATATACAGTTCATAAATGTATGTGATTGAGACTTAAAATTAATTTCGTGCATATTTTAAGGTTAATACGCCCATATATAAGTAAAAATCTAAACTATGAATGTGTCTGTTTCTATAAGTGTAAGTGGGAGGGGGCGGCAGAAAATGGATAGCCTACAGGCGGCATAGCCTACTCCTAAATTTGGCCCTGTCTAAGTGAGCAGAGCGAAAGAGCTCGTCTATCAAATTTATCGAGAAAATTAAATGTTCCGTTATTCCCCGGTAATTCTTGATAAATTATACACCAAAGTGCTCACAATCTCGAGTTTATCGGCAACCAAGAGGAACAGTCTCGCTATACCCTTGGTGTTTATCTATTCATCTGTCCAATTTATTTTACAACCATGCAACAGCTTTTGTACGTAATTATTTTCATACTCTAAAATAAGCAATGTTTGCACTGGCAAAGTGTTTTTCCGTCAAAGGGTTTTAATATTTTGGTTGAATATGATAGTTTCGGCCAAGAGACAAACCAATTGGAGTTGGTCTTGTCGCTGGGAAATCTGGTTTTCGTCCTAGAGCCCATCTATAAAGTTCCCATGTTATTCTTATGGGGATTGGTTGCAGCTACTTAGCCGACCGGGCGAGAAAGCGGAGCGAACGAGCTTTGTCTGAGAAAAGCAAGAGATAATATTAAATTTTACCGCGCATAAGCTCGGCCCCCCTAGTAATGTACTATGTCTTTGTCTATGGTTTAAAGTTGGTGATTTCATTGCTGCCGATTCCACGCGCGCATCCGACCGCGACGTTTAACCGGAAGTACTCTTCTTTAGACAATAGGCCTACTGTATTTCATTAAATTCAATGTGAATTCACATTGTAAAGAGTTTACTTGCTGACTCTATAATACATTTAGACATTCGTAATTAATTCACAACACATGCCCTTATAAGTATCAACTAGGCTCCTATAGGATTTATTTTTCCAGAAATACTCGGTTTCATTGGAAATTGGAAATTTCGTCATCCGACATAAAAATCCCATAAAACATCATAATTATTCCCGCTTATCCCAGCAAGCCCCATAAAATCCCCAAACGCAGGGAAAATACCATCTCTTGGCAACCCTGCTGGTTGCAGATGTCATGGCAGGGAAGTCGTTCAAAAGAGCTGCTCTGTAAAAGAGCTGTTCACTCCGAACGACTCTGTAGGCGCTATGTTACAAATTCGATATTAGTGGCTATGTAGAATAGTTGCTAATCGAGATATACAGCAATTTGGCGGAATTAAAAGTCATTTTTTACTTTTAGATGCTACAAGAGAAATATATTTTACCAATATAACAGTCAAAATCAATGTTCTAAAAAGTATAGGTCATATTCTCGTTAACGCCTACACAAATTTGAAATGTTCTACCAGCGCCTACAAGTGTAGGCGCTAATTCACACTGCCATTTTAGTACCTATGTCAACATTCAAATTGTAGTTGCTATGAGCGTAGCTATTATGAGACCCCACGGCAAATTGTTGGACCTACAAGTCTTTTTCATATTTAGTTGATTCCATTTTTTAAAGAAAATGATACCATTTACTATGCCATAGTGAATCATAATACCAATGATCATATCACATTTTTACCCATCTAATGGTAAAAATCAATGCTCTAAAAAGGATAGATCATATTATTTTTAAATGAGACAAAACACTGTCATTTTAGTGCATAAGTTAACATTTATATTGCAGTTGCGATGGGCGTAGCTGCTATGAGACCCCAATTACTAAATTAATTGATAAAATATAGATATTTTTTACATTTTATTGTAAAAGCAGGAGGGATAAAACCTGATCTAGTAACCTTAATATCATTGACAATAAATACAGTATTTATAGTTAATGCTGTTCATGTCAATCCAATCTCGCAGCGAACGATGAGATGGCACAGTTTGCTAGATAACTATCCTGCTTGCCTTCCGTGACGAATCAAACAAAATTATGCCGTGCTATTTTATTTTTTACTCCTTAATTTTAAGGTTATGCTTGTAATTTTTGCTCCAAACTTTTCCAAATGCCAGATTGTAAATCCTAGATTTTGTTGGAAAATAAACGTAAAATGTCTCGGTTGATTATTAAAAATCTACCAAACTCAGTAAGTTTTATCTATAGGCCTATTTCTGACCAAGGAAAGGAATTTTGCAATTTATGTTTTTGTGGGGTTATATTATTTTTGTTTGAAAATTGTACTTTTATCGTAGGATTACCTTATGATCCATTTGTCTAGTATGTTAACACGTTCGCTACTAACATGTTAATAAAAAACCTTAATCACCAGCAGGACTGTTGTCTAGCAAACTGTGCCATCTCACGGTTCGCTGTGAGATTGGTTTGTCATGATCAGCATTAACTATTAATATTGTATTTATTGTCAATGATATTATGGTTACTAGACCAGGTTTCATCCCTCCTGTGTTTACATAAAATATGAAAATTATCTATCTTTACAAGCTTTTGCTACAGACTGGCGTGAACTATGGTTGACGTGTGGGCTGAATCTAGTGGACCGATGTCAACTATAATTGACACAAACATCAACTTTATTATAGCTCCAAATAAGGAACGGTTTTTTTAACAATTAGATTGTTAGACGCCTGTCTATAGGGATACCTCAGGGTAAATATGGCAACGTGGTGTCCACATGGGTAGGCCTTTATTTTTTTGTAAATTTTGCAGCTTTTTTGTTTCCAGACATTGGTCTGTGGTTTAGTTTAATTCAATAAACTTAGTTTCAGCATAACAGGCCAGTCTGAATCTCTACCGTGTGGCTGTGATGGGAGCTCCCCGAATTTGTTCATGTGATTTAACGTCCATTTTATATAATCAGGTGTCCTTTATAGAACACACTTTAATTTCCAAACATCATAAAAATTACATTTAATTTTTTATCATCCATGTTCTTGGTTTTCACGGAATGCCTTATCCGATACTGCACTACCTAACATGAAACGGAGTGAAAAAGACGATCACTTTATCAAGTAGTCCAGTTAATTTTTCAATTATGATTAATATATTGATTATTTTATACGCGATGAAATAATTTGTGAAGTTTGTGGAACAAACAAAGTAGGGCCTAGAGATTTAATGGTGAAAACAATGTTTACCCTTTATACTACCAGGAAAACAAACCCACATCATGCTTCCAAAATAGGCAGAAGGCTACAGTTTGTTATGGTTGTAAGTTTGGTTTAAATGTTTTAACCGGCTGCAATAACACTAGGCCTAACTGACTTTGTAGAGTGATAACTTAAACCATTTCTTGAACTACCGTATAAATCTGTTGCCAAAATAAATATTTATGAAATCAATAGGCTACTAATTAATTTAACAACCTTCATTTTCATTCAATAGTAACAGCTGTACCCAAATTATGACCAACATCATTGTTTCATAATTAACCATTATAATTTCATAACTAACCATTGTTTCTGTTACCGGTAACCATTGTTATGTTTCAGATAACAGCTGAGAAGCTGAAAGAACGTTTTGCCACAAAAGGAGAGGTCACTGATGTCCAGCTCAAATATACTGCAGATGGAAAATTTCGACATTTTGCATTCATTGGTTTCCAAACCAAAGAAGGAGCTGATTGTGCTCTGGAGTATTTCAATAATACTTACATAAATCAATCCAAAATCAGAGTTGAACACTGTGCTGATCTTGGTAAAGTAATTTTAGATCACTTTATCTGTTACCTAGCCTTTAGGCCTATTATTGTAAACCTAATTAACAGTTGACTGGGATTGTGTTCTCTTTTTTCAGTCTTGGCTTATTCAATAAATTAAGAGAGCACAATTTGTTAGGTATGAAGTTACGTGTGAGAATTATATGAGAATTAAAGGGTGTAATTTTATTGGCAGGGTTCTAAAGCTCCATCTATTATTTTGGGGTTATGAATAAACGGTATCAGATAACTGACACATACTTTCTCCCAACAATGGAAAACAATGTTAAAAGCCTCCACAGAACAAAGTCTTGATAGCTCAGTCGGACAGCTAAGAGCTGAGCAGCATGAGTTTGACTCTACACGCATATCTGTGCCTTTTAACAATGTACAGTCAACTCCCGATCATCCAGGGGCAGGGAAACCAGGTTGCAGATTAACTCCCTCGGGTCACAAAAAGGGAAAAAAGCATTATTTATCCATAAATTATTTGATTGTAGTCCTGTAGTCAGGGAGATATTAGTCAGAGCAATGGTGTTGCGGAGAAGGTTGGAATGTTCACAATGGGGGGGGGGGGGGGGGGGTATCAAGAATCAAGAACTTTGTTGACTATATACAACATTTACATACCATCAGTCTCATCAAATGGATACAAGATATTACACTTTTGATAGATTAAGATAAAAAAATTCCCCTGTGCTGTAAATGGAGTTTTCAACCAAAAAGTTCCCTTAGTTTGAAAAGATTTATAGGCAAATTCTTTACTCCATCCGGTTTGAAGGACATTGTACAGTTTTAGAACAGTTACCTTGCAAAACTTTTTAAAGTTATAGAAAAATTATTGAACTTAATAAAAACATTGTTCCCTTGTCTATTTTTATTCAGAAAAAAACTTGTTGATACAGCAAACATCCCAGAACATATAAAGCAGAGGGTGAGGAGTCTCAACTGAATAAATAGAGGTTTGCAGTGAATCCTGGTCCCAGCTCTACACATGATACATACTGCCTCCTTTTGAAGGATTAATAATTTACTAGAAGAGGAATGATTTCCCCAAAGGATGATTCCATATGACATATGACTACAAATGTGTGCATAGTGTACATTAACAAGAACATTCATTGAAACACTAAGACTAAAGCCCAGTCCACACTTGGCGACTGTGTATGCAAACAATCGGCGGACTGTCGGCCGATTGTCTGCATATACAGTTTTTGTCTCATTTTTCCGACTTGTTTTGCGTCCACACTAGAAAGCCAGTCTTTGACGACATGGTGACCGAAGAGGATGTGTTAGCTTTTGTGTGCTTCGTGCCTAATAATGTGGCTAATTTACCGAGGAAGATGCGATGGTGGATTTTTGTACACAGCACTAGTTATTACATCCCACAACACTGGGCAGGAATGTAATTCCTAGATTAGTTTCATTATCGCCTCTTGATTCCACTTAGTCATTTTAACTAATAAAAACGCACTGCAAATACCACTAAAACTATTTCAGTGAGAATTAATCACTTATCAACAACAGTGATACGCACGGTGTGAATCCTGGCTGGGAACTGAATGTGAACTAGACAGGGCAGAGGCGGGATGTATCCTGTCTCTTGTCTACAGACACGTCTACACATACAGACTTGAGAGGAAAAATTTGTATCTTGTCTCCATGTTTCCCGTTCAATCGGGAAACAGAAAACAGCGATTTTTGTCTCCAGAAACACACATATTTGTCGGCCGACTGTTGGTGGGCAGTCGGCGGACAGTTGGCAGACTAGCTGACGACATCGCCGGATACAAGAGGAAACACCAGAGAGACAGTCAGCCGACAATGTTTCCGGAGACAAGTCACCAAGTGTGGACGGGACTCAAGAACCCTAAGCTTAAAAATGCCTCTACAAACTTTATTTACAAGAGAGTTGATGTGAATTTCCCAACCCAGACCAGGTTCAATATAAATCCCAAGAAATTTTACACTATCAACAGGTGCAGTTTTCAATTGACTCGAAGTGAAACGAAATTTTAACAGTTTTTAGCGAATTTCCCTACAGAGAATACATTACGTAGTATGGTAGTACGCCATGGTAAGACCTAAGCCCGGGACCATGTTACTTTTTCATTTTGAGGTCCCCAAAAGCCAAAAACACCATTCGTTCATTTTCATATATATACATATATGTGTCCGTGGTACTGATAACTTTTGAAGGGGACCTCCAATTTTGATGGAATTTGGTTTGAAGGTATCTAGATATCTAGATCTAAGTATCTAGATATCTAGATAATTTGGTTTGAAGGTTTGAAGGTAGACTAGGTCTATTTTCATGAGTTCGTCAACCAGCATAATCGGGTTATGGGGGTTTTATGGGGTTTCAAAGGGGTCAAAAATGGTTTTTGGCATTTTTGGAGCATAGTTTTCAAAATTCAACAATTTTAACTAAAACAATTTTAAAAAATTTAAAAACAAACAATTTCTTACTTTCTACTTGGCTTAACAGGTTACGGAGAAAATTCAAAAATAGGTTTTCTATGGTAATCTTATTGGGAATCAACAAAACCCTGTATCTCGCTTATTTATCGGAATAACTTTGTATGTACATTCACATTCACTAGGTAGGGTTTAACTGATATTTACTTACAACACTCATATGGCAACAAACGTACATACTCACCCCCATGGGGTTTATGGGGAAAATTTAAAAATGCCGAATATTGATACAGTTTGATATTTAAATCATGTAACTATTACATTTCCTAACAAAACTAACCTAACAACATCCCATGGCAGCAAACCTACATACCCATTCCTATGGTGTTTATGGGGGAAATACAAAATTTAAAGATCGTTTAGAAATTCGCTGAGTATGCAGGTCTGCTGTGACGGGACACCAACACAGTCATGTATGGTATTAGAGTTTTCCTCCAGTCTTAATCTTAATTCCAAGTCATTTTTATGAACAACAGGCAAAGCCAATTCATCCGCAAACAAATTAGGTTGTGTTAAGTCATCCTGAACCAGGAATGGGAGGTCATTAATATGAGCAATAAAAAATATAGGCCCTAACCCAGAGCCTTGTGGCACTCCGTGTTCAGCCAACTTAAAATATATATGTTGTCATCTTTCAGAACAGCTAGGTATCTTCCATCTAGATAAGACCTAAGAAGAGTTACCCTTTGATCATGGGCTCCATAAAATTACAGCTTTTGGAGGAAAGTAGAGTGACAAACAGTGTCAAAAGTCTTTGTAAGGTCATACAATTTACTCCCACACAGCACCCATTCTCAATACCCTCAGAACATCTGAAGAGAGCACAGCCTGTATAGTACTATGTTTGGCTCTAAAACAATATTGAGATACAGAAAATAAATGATCAGACTCAAAATAAGATGTGAGTTGACGACTAAGGACGATTTCAAACACTTCAGATACAACAAGAATTATACTAATAGGGCTATAATTTTCACAGGACTCCTTTTTGTCCTTCTTGAAAACAAGCACTACCTTTACATATTTGAGGACACTGGGGAAAACACCAGCACCAAAACAGAGATTAATCATAAAAGCTAAAGGTTGAAAAATATAATGTTCAGCTTGTTTGAGAATTAATAATGTCTTTGAGACCATGTACATCCAGAGCTTTACTATTCTTAAGGCCCATGATTATTGGAAAAGCTATTCAACACTGACATACTAAAATTAAATGCAGTGAAAGGCCTGTTTAAGACACTCAAATAATGAGTGTAGTCATTGACACTTGGTGGTGTGCTAGATACAATATCTGTTATCCTTGATATTGTATTGAATGACCTTGACTGCTGGAAACACCTGCTTGTCCGCCGGATGTCCTAAAAATAGAAACTAAAACAGGTCTCATTTAGTTTCCAGTTCAGTGCATGATTATCACTCTAATTTGTAGTGCTATGCAGTGACCTCTTGTAATTTTGTGTTGCTAATAACTTTTGAAGGGGACCTCCGATATTGATGAAATTTGGTATGAAGGTATAAAACTAGGTCTATTTTCCTGAGTTCGCGAACCAGCATAATAATTGGGTTATGGGAACGAGGTTTTATGGGGTTTTGTGTTTTATTAACAAATTTTGAAACACATTTGTTTTATTTGACAAAGTTATAAATTTATGACTGTTACCTAATTCATTAATTAGCCTGAATTTTGAACAATTGGTTGACATGTCCTTCAGTTTTTACCAATTAGACAAAAAGATGAACCTTCATTTGTTCTTTTGTACGCTCTAATCTTGAATAAATTATATCTAGCAACCTTCCCCCCCTAACCCAGCGCCAGACCCTCCCCCCTCACCCAGCGCAAGACGCCAAACGATAGACCATCTGACCGTGGTTTTTTGTCCACATTAGTCTTTTGTTTCATTCCATGTTCAGTCAAATAATAGATCTGTTTACTCATTTCAGTGACGTTTGGTCAGTAAATATATCATGAATTTATAAATAACCCGATCGGAAACCCTTAGGCACTTAATTAAAACATTTTATTTGTGTTTTACTAATTTTATTGAACTCTTTGTTTTAACGATGGTTTTGGGTTGTCCGGGACCCTTCAACCAGTCATTACCCCGGATAATTATTAGTTGACTGTATTGCATTTACCGCTATACAAAAATTGAATTTTCTCTGCAACCACTTGACATGGAAGTAGAAGGGAATAGCCGGTCCTGGCGCAGGTCAAGGTCAGCGGTTGTAAGTGGCAGGTGTGTGTTGTTGATTTGGGGGTTTTTTGGGGGGTTTGGGGAGGGGTTGGTAAGTGTGTCAAGGTCATCTGGAGGGGGTTTTAAAAAAGGTGGGGAGTCTGGGGATGAGTGGCGGGCGGGAGTGCGGCGGGAGCGGATGGGAGGCTCTGGGAAATAAATTTATTTATTCATGAAAGCCCACCAGTGATCGTAGGATCGCTTCTACATCGTTTGCAGCCGTACTGTTGATCTCATTGCTCTGCACGGGTCGGGAGTCGGTGGTGGTAGTGTATGTAGGCAAATTTTGTGTGGGAACACCACTATTGTTATCATTAGTAGTGGATGTCACTATTGGAGATTGTATGGGTGCACCCTGCCGCGTGTCCATAACTTGAAGAAATGAGAGCTGCTAGATGGTTATATTGTAAGTTGATAGAGTAGAATGAGAGATGTGTGTGATGAAGAACGGTTATATAAACCCGGTAATATAGTGAATAAGAATAACCGGATAACATCATCAATAGGTGTGACAAGATTGTAATGTTGATATTTCAGCATATCAGTTAAGACTGTTTGTAAAATAGTGTCAGTAGAATAACTGTCGCGAAGGTTGGATCTTGTAAAATACAAGGGGTGAAAGCTGAACTGTTTCTTAAGTTTAGCGAATGTATTACGAGGTCTTGAAACTGTGTAGTTAGACTGTTTTTGTAAAATATGTTTGGTGCGTAAAAGTTTCAGTTGCAAATTGTGGGAAGCCATTATAATAGTGGTGAGTAAATGTACACTGTGTAAAAACCGACTGATAAATGGTTAGTGTTTGTAAATGTGTTTAAATATATATAGAGAGTGATTAGCATATTAACCGCGAACACATGTTTTAGAGTAAGAAAAATGTAAGTTAGAAAATTGTTAGAAAAGTAAAGACCGAAGTTTACTCTACGGAACCCGGCGAATAAATGAGACGCGGGCGGTACCGACCCCGTATTTAAGCAATTTGTGAGTCACGAACAACCCCTCCTCTACCCTCCCCCTAAGCCGATGGGATAAAAGGGTGGGATTGCGGTCACCCCGGTTATTTGTTCGGTAGCGTTGCGATAGTTTGTATTAATAGGAGAGGCAGACACTTTAAAAACTATTTTGTTAAAAATATTAAGATAATATTCTAGTTGAAAAAAAGGAATTTGTTACTCTGTATAAATTGGCTATGAGCTGCACAAGTGCAAACAATACTCTGTTAATAAGTTGATGAGGTAAGAGCTAGTATTTGTACAAATATTATATAGTTTAGCAATAATTATATGTGTTATTAATGTGAAAAATGGTAAGTTAAGACCATGGATAAGACTAATAGTAATGTAAAACTATAAATGTTTAAAAGGTGTAAATATAATTAAGAGTTTGATAAAAAAAAAAATAGATATGAATATAAATATTAAGTAACAACAAAAATAATGTTGATGCGAGGTTAATTTATGCAGTAATAAAAAAATGGTAATGGGAGAGTAATATGTGTTTATAGTAAATAAAAAAGAAATAGTTGAAAACTACGTTATAAATGTGGTGTTAAAAAGAAGTAGACCTAATTGGAGTAAGTTAAAAAAGTATATATAATATTATTAGAAGGTAGCGACTTACCGAGGTGTTGTGTCAGCTGTGGGTTCTGCGAGTAGAAAGAGGCGCAGCTGCTTGTGTAAGGGTATTTATAACGGCAGGTGGTAATTATTATGAACTTGACCCCCCCCCCCAATAGGTAATTAACCCCCCCCCCCTTCACTTTTACTTTATGTTGAAATAGTACTAGTAGTTAAGCTTGTGTAATACTAATTTGGTGTTACCAAACGGTAACTATTGTGGTTAAGATAATACAACCTATACTTAAGATAAATTAAACTGATAGAGTAACGGTAATTTAGGTCTGCTGTTGGCAATAGATAATAACTATAGTTGAGCGGCGAAAGGGAACACATAACTTCCTACTGTTATTAAAATAATAGCAGTGAACAACTATGGTGTAATGCTATAAAGAAAATTGTGGTTGGATTAGGTAGAGAATATAATTAGATGTTGGCCAACATTATTGAAAGCCGCAACACAACACTTAAATTATTGACGACCTACTTGTAATAATCGCTGCTACGTGTATGAAATAGTGTTGCTTGGGAATTTCCTACTGAAGTTGTACTTTGAACGTTGTAAGCCCCTCAAACCCCTACAATTTCCCCCCACCATCTTCGAAGTTTACGAGTATTCTGTCGAGAATTTTAGAATCAGTTCGTACCGAAACTCCGGACGCGAAGCTTCGGGACGAACTCAAAGGGTAACTTAAATATATAGGTGGCCAATATATATTTGAGTTATTCTTGCTGTTAGGGTTCTAATATTAATATTTGTTGTGTGTGTGTGTGTGTGTAAAATGTTATTTATTTTTTAGTTTTAAGTTGTGTTATTTTTAAGTTTTAATTTGCGCATTGCGATGTTAGCATTAAGGTGTGTTATATTATTGCTAATGTTTAAAAAATGTGTTTATGCATTTAATGTTGAGTGTTGATGTAATTATTCTGTATTTGTGTGTGTGTGTGTATGTATGTGTGTGTACTAATAACCTTTCACAGCTAGCTGTTAGGAGGGTAGATTAAATTTAAATTTAAATTATAGAAGTTCTGTTGAACTTCATTAAATATGGGTGGGACATGCGTGTTGTGCCATAGGCAGCGCATATTTTTATTTTTTCAAATGTTTAATTTTTTGTTAGGAAATAATTATATTTGGGTGGGTTTAGATTAAGGGTGGGAGGTTAGAGTTGTGTCTTGTATTAATTGTTCCAGACTCCCTATTATAATTGGATGGTCAAGCCCAGTGCCTTCGGGCCCGAGACTGAACCGCCCGTATCACAGCTCACCAAACTGGATCGCCACGTGCGTGCGGGCAAAAAATTGGGATCCCTTGCAAGACGTAACTAGAGGGTTGGGATTGGGAGTGTTTGAGGAATACAGAGTGGTGGAGACGGCCGTGGCCGCCTCCATCACTTTGGATCATTATTATTTTTTGGTGACCTTGACCTAAATTAAGGTAATTAGCCCCCCCCCCCCCCCAAATTGCAATTAGCCCCCCCCCCCCCCCCCCCGAGGTCACTTTCACTTAGCATCACTATATATAAGCGGGGCTAGCTAACATGTCTGTTTATTCTGATTCCAGCCGCTAACGCTGCCACTTCAGAACCATGTCTTCATCAACAACTTCTGCTACTACTATCACTATGCCTGCTGCTCCTGCTGCTACTTCTGTGCCTGCTCCTACTATCACTACGCCTGCTGCTCCTGCTGCCACTTCTGTGCCTGCTCCTACTATAAATACACCAGCTGCTAACAAGAAACCGGTGAAGAGACTGAAGTTGAAGAACGTCCCGGAGTCGATGCTGCGGCAGATGAATACACCACCATCTACATCTGCTCAGGGAAATATTCTTCTCCAAGCCATGGCGGTTCTTGGAAGTATTTTTTCTCCACCTCCATCACCAACACACCCTACGGCAACTCCACCACTACAACCACAACCTACACCTACAACATCACCGCAGATGGAGCTTCCTGTTCGTCCTGATACTCCTTCAATTCTAGAATCTATTCATGATTTTACCTCATTACCACCACTAATAACACCAATTCCTGAACCAAAGTCCATTAATCCTATCATTCCTAGTTCTAAAGTTAAAAAGTCAGTTTTCAAAATTGCTCCTTCAGAGCGCTTTAAATTATTAAATGAAGAGCGTCGCAGGGCATTTAAAAATTTTCGAAAATGCTCTGAGAAGCTCCGTAAGGGTGCTAAAAAAGGATCGGTTTGTGGTAGGAAATGTGTGTTAAATGAAAAGTATTGCCGTGTACATCTCATAAACCATCTTTCTGAGCCACAACCGACTGTAATCTCCAGTAAGTCCTACCCTCCTACTAAATTAAATAGACTGAAGGAAGGTTTGAGGTACTTTTTTGTAAGTAAAACAGACAAGCACAACAAAATTGTAATTGGGTGTAACGGCTTCAAATGGGTAATACAGCTGTCTGTACCTCTGAGAAAACAAAAAGCGATCAATAGACTTGATGCGAGAGACTATTTAATAAGAGGTGAGGATGGTTGGACTAAGTGGGGACGTAGTAAATGTTAAAATCAGTTAGCTTTTTTTCAAAATTTTGGTAGAAAAATAATGGGAGAGAAACCAGCGCTATATAATAGTGCGCTGAGTTTCTCTCCCATTATTTTTTGGTCACTCTAAGTTCTGTGACCTACTTTTACATGACCTTAAACTTGAACTTGACCCCCCCCCCCAATAAAAATTAACACCCCCCCCCCCCCCCCGCCAACTTTCTCTTGTCTTATATAAGTAGCCGCTATGCAACTGGGTATGGAACATTGGCCGCTTACCTGGTGTACAGTGAACATGGCTCCGCTGGACGGTTCAAACTTTTACAACAGGCGATCTGAGCTAGAGGAAATGGCAGAAGTGGAGGAAGATGAATCTGAGCTAGAGGAAATAGAAGAAGTTGAGGAAGATGAATCTGAGCTAGAGGAAATGGAAGAAGTTGAGGAAGATGAACGATTAATATTTGAATATTTGCGTTGTGTAACTTTGGACCTGGAAGAAAGTCTTGACCCATACATGTGGGAAGCATTGGACTGGCTGCAGTTGGGCAGAACAATAGTAATCATATCACCAGTGTTGTTTCTCGGTAGCCCAATTTTGTATGTGACTGCAGACAATGCCGAATACATCTGGCAATGGGCAGAGTTGTTTGAGGATTTCAGGGGAAATGAGGAGTATAATAACTGGTTTAATATCTGTTTAAGATAAGCAGGGTTTTTTAAACCCAAAAAGGCTATGTGAGAGTTAATGGTAATTGGTTACTATATAAGTTAAAGTTTGTTGACCTTGAACTTGATCCCCCCCCCCCATACATCTTTTGTTAGTTTGCATTATAAAAGCCTGCAGCTTACATGTTTGCTTAGAATTTAACCAGTTGCTATATAGTGAACATGTCTAAAAGATTGGATTCATTCTTTGCTAAACATACAGAACTTTGGCCACTATTATATGGATTACATAGAAAGATTGAAGAAACAATTTTGAAAGATATGGGTGTAGGGGTTAAAGTGCTTATATATCGTAGAGGTGATTATAAATTATTGTGTTCATGCACAGTCAGAATTGAAAATTTAAATAATTTATTTCCTTGGATGGTGCAATTACGTAATTTTGTAGAAGAAATGGAGTTTGAGTTGCAAGTAGCTGCAATGTATTACAAGCTTGATAAAGAAGAGTAATCATACTATGTTACAAATGTTTAACTATATGAAATATAGTGGGGGAAAATAGAATATATATAAGGCAGCAACTTCATACTCAGTATCACTTTGTCATAAGATATTACTTTGGTGTGAAGAGAAAAGGTTAATAATGGTTTTTAAGGATACACCTTTTTTAAATTATTTTGAAGTAAAAAATCAGTTTAATACAACTGAAAATATAACTTGGATGGAAGAGACAAATGAAGGTTCGGAAGAAGAATTGAATAATAGTATGGATGATTCTATATTGGAAGAAGAAATTTCATCCTTTGAACAAGAAATATTTGAAGAGCTAATAAATGATAGTGATGAAGAAATTGTTAAAGAAGCAATTGAAACATTCATTTTAGATTCGTCAACTGATACATTGATATCCCCTATACAATCTTCAGACTCTGAATTGGACTAATGATATGTCGGTGTTTTTCTTAATGATCCCCCCCCCTCCTTTCCCCCTCTTTTCCCCTTCTCTATATTTGCTATAAAAGCAAGATTTGATCAGGTTTTTTATTCATTATATGCTGTGTTGTTAGTAAAGCCATACACTTTATTAAACTATGTCTCCAAGAGCTACTACCTTTATATACATTACTGAAATTATTACACATCGTCAGATAGAAGAACAAGAAGAACTAGAACAAGAGATGAATGTTACATTTGGAGAGTTAATAGAAGAAATAGTAGAAGAATTTATAAATTTAAACCAAGAAACAACTAATGAAACTGGGAATATATCAATGATGCATCAACCGGAAGAGTTAACCGAATCTGAAGAAGAAGAATCTGGATAAAATGGTAGGGGGTTAAGTTATTTAAGCAGGAAAGAAAACAGTTTAAAAATCATTTCATAATGGAGGACCGAGAAGCAATGTTTAAAGCTTTTTGTAAGGAAGAACCCTGGGTTCCACCGGTAAATTCTTTTACATATTATTTCCCACTTTTAGACATGGAGGATTGTAAAAAAATTCCAGACATTGGTTTTAAATTTCAAAAACAAGGAATGTTAATTGGTGTCACCGAAAAATATCACAATGAATATTCGGAAAGATTAGCATTTAACTTTATGATGGACAATATGAATATTAAACCCAGTGAGTATCCATATTTTCTTTATAAATTTTTAGTTGAAAATGGTGCCAGTGTAACTATTGAAATATGTATTCAACATTTTTGGCCTACTCAGGATAGTAGTGGGGGAAAGTAGATAAATGTGTTGTTGAACCGGATAGTTTCTCACTCTTGTAAAATCATTCACCAACAATGTATCGTCCAATTTTGTCTGACTTGGTTGCCTCACATGAAGAAGCCGAAGCTAGAAGGAAGAAAAGCGAACGAGCAAGACAAATTCAGTCTAATGTCAATATGGAGTATTATAGGCTACAAATCCAAATCCCAGGCATGCATCTTGGAGAAAACAGAGTAAAGACTGTACATGCGGCTGGTAGTTATATTAAGTATTTGAAATTATTATTGGAAGATAGAGAGTCTAAAATTACAAAATTAGAAGATGAAATGAAGAAATTGAAAAATGAACTATTGCTTTTGAAAAATGGAAATAATGAAGTTGTAGTTGAAGAGGGTGCAGAAGAAGGAAATGAAATATTGGGAATCTGAAGAAAGAAGTTTAAACATCTGTATAAACTTATAAAAAACAAAAATAATAAAAAAATAATAAAATAAAAAAAATACTAAAAATTAGATATAGAATAGAGAGCGGGGAATAGATCACTTTGTGGCAATGGATTAACATGTCACTTAGTGCTCTATTCCCCGTTCTCGCATTAATATAATTTGACCTTGACATATATAAAATATGGTGGGGATAAAGTATTTAAGACGGATGTAACATGTGTAAACACTTCAGTTGAAATATTAATCTCTTTTATAAAACATGGTGGATACTCTATTTGAACTTTGCTTGAGGAAAATTATATGTGATGGTTTTTTATTTAACCATATAATAAGATCAGAAGAATGTGTTATTCCAAACAGCATTAGAGAAGCTATTCATGAATACCGAAGACAAAATTACGGGTTTGGCATTATTGTTGCTTATAAATTTGTGGATGGGACGACTCTTTGTCAAGATTGTGCACGAGCAGCTATAGATGATTGGGATGAATTTGATCTTGAAGGAGGATATGTAGACCATCGTGTTAAGGCACCACTAATAAGGTTTGAAATCATGAACGAAAAATGTACAATCTGTGCACAACTGTTATTTAGATTTATCAGGTGTAGATCATATTAAAAAAACTGTTTAATGTTACACTATGGTGGGGAAATTTATTGAATGGTGGGGGAAAATAGAAGTGGGGGTATTGGTTATATATATGTTGCTCGATGTACATTGATTTCTTTAGTCTTGTAATATTGTTTGAAAAAGTAACTTGTAATTTGGTAAAAAATGAATTTTGAACTAGAAGTGACAAGTTTTAAAATAGTTGAAGAGGAGTGGACAACGGTTTCAAATTTTATTCATTCAAAACAAGATAATGGAACTTTAATGAAGGTATTTTGTTACATTTTAGAGGAAGGGGATGAAGAAATAGTAAGAAACTATTTAAGAAATAGAGATATGTCAACTTCTAGCTCGGACTTTGTTAAATTTTTAAAAGACAACAATGTTAACGCGGAATTAGAAGTTTGGTTTTATGTTTAAAGAACTTGGTAGAGGGAGAATAAAAATGGTGGGGGAACAAGGTGTATGAAACAAGATTTATACGCAGCAGGAGTTATTCGCTTACTACCATTTAAAAGAAGAACATCATAGAAAAATGGCTGAATCTTGGGACTATTCAACTCCTTCAACAAGTGAAAGAAAACCATTAAATTTGTCGAAGAAGACTGTAAATTTGTCAAGAAAAGGTAAACCTATAACACATCCAGAATTGAGCACTTTAGCTAAGGAACGTCATATAAAAGAAAAAACTGAATTGTATCAAATGCAGCTTTTAGTACCTTCATTGGATGTAGGCTGTACAAGAGCACATACATTGAGGACTGCAAACAAGTACATAATAGAACTGTTGGGTAAAATTGAAGTATTGGAAAATAAACTAAAGGCGTTACAAACTCTAAATGTATGGAATCCGGCAAATGAACTCCCTGTTCTGCAGATGGAGCCAAACGATCTTCCTGCTACTTATGCATGGAATGCATTTAATGATATTAATGGAGACTCTCCTGTGAAGTACCAACCTCCTGCTGTGTAAAAGATGATGGGTAAAAAAAATACAAAAAAATAATAAAATATAAAAGTAAAAAAAATTAGTTGTAAAAATTAGAGAGCGGGGAATAGATCACTCTGTGACAATGGAATAACATGTCACTTAGTGCTCTATTCCCCGTTCTCGCATTAATTATGTTTGACCTTGACCTATATAAACATGGTGGGGGAAGGTAATTGAGTGGGGGAAACTAGATAAAAGAAGTCCAACGCGCGGTTGGAGTCATTCTTATCCTAAACTGGCGTTTACTAACATAATAAGAAAAGACAACATGAATAGTGAAAACATCATTTTGGATCTTTCATTAAGTGAAAAGAATAAAAAACAATATGAGGACTCTCGAAAAATGAAGATGAAAGAAATGGCAAAGGCAAGAGAAACAAGAATAAAACTAAAATATTATAAACTACAGAGGCTAATACCAGGAGTGAAATTGGGAGAAGTAAGAACCAGAACAATCGACATGGCTGCTGACTACATCAACCAACTACTTATAGAGTTGACTATAAAAAATGAAAGAATACGTCAATTGGAATATGAACGTAAACAATTGTTTCACCAAGAAAAAGAAGAACCTATTAACTGTGTGATTAAAGACAATCAATAAAGAAAAGTTAAACAAAGGAAACTGCAAAATTACTAAAAATATTGAATATAAATTGGTTATTAATTGGACTTGCATTAGAGAGTGGGGAATAGATCACTTTGTGGTAATGGACTAACATACCACTTAGTGCTCTATTCCCCATTCTCGCTTTAAGCGTTATTGACCTTGACCTATTAAAATAATTTATATAAAAGCAGCTACAAGAAAGGAGCTCTTTCATTTAATCGCCATGGCTCCTGTAGATAACACCGACTATCCAAGTAAACCTATTGTAGAAATATTGTGTAAAATTCTACAAGAGGAGTTTGGCATAGAAGATGTGGATAATGACAGTTCAGAAACAGTAGTGTTAACAGTATGGAAGAAGAATCAATAGATGAAGTGAGTGAAGATGTAGAAATAGAGTTAACAGATAATGAATACACACCGTTATTGGAATTTGAAAATATTCATAATGAAACTCCAACATCCAGTCACGATCCAAGATGTGGATAATGACAGTTCAGAAACAGATAGTGTTAACAGTATGGAAGAAGAATCAATAGATGAAGTGAGTGAAGATGTAGAAATAGAGTTAACAGATAATGAATACACACCGTTATTGGAATTTGAAAATATTCATAATGAAACTCCAACATCCAGTCACGATCCAGATTTGGAATCAATACGTGGAAGATTAATTTTTTGTGCAAGACAATTATTTCCATATGAAGAAGAAGAAGATGAAGAAGAAGAAGATTAAAAATAGTGGTGGGGGTAAAAAGTGGTGGGGTAATACAGCATAAAAAGGAGGTATGAAAAAGATGCATTTCATTTATATGCCGAATTTCATAGGATAAACATCACTAAAATGCATCGTTGTGATATATGTTTAGAAACTTATGAAGATGAAATATTGCTAGACATTCATAAGGAGTTATATCATAATATAAATGAAAATTTAACACAAAATGAAAATAAAAATGCATCTGCAGAAGAAGAAGAAACAGCGGGACCATCTAATGCACTACCTAATTTAAGTATTCATGCATTGCCTGGAAGAGTAGTAACACATCACAAAATCCAAAATGAAAATTTAGAATTAGACAAATTTCTTGCCGAAGCAAAAACCATTGTAGTTAAACTTTTAAAAGAAGAATTAAAACGATTAAATTTTATTAAATTCGGCTTGTTATTGGATGCTATGTTTATAAACGTTGAAGAAGAATTGTCACCAAGAGGATTTATAACTAAAAACAGAACCATCATGAGTAGTTCAGATATTAATTCAATAGTAGAAGAATGTTTTGATGAGATCATCAATAAAATCCAAGAACATGAAGGACGAGGATCAGGTTGGAGTTTAGTTAGTGTAGTAAGTATGGATATTAGAGTTCACAAGCATGGGTATGGGGTAATGGGGAGCAGTTATATAGCTCTTCCAAAAAGGATTCAAGATACAAAATCATGTGTGAATGTTCAAAATCATGATACGGAATGTTTCCGGTATGCAATGACATCAAAATTCATATCACGCGATGCACAAAGACCCAGCGAAGAATATGAGAACTATAGATACAGATATAACTTTCAAGGTGTGTCTTATCCGGTAGCCTTGAAGGATATTTCTAAATTTGAAAAACAAAACCCTGGAATATCTGTAAATGTATTTGGTTTGGACATCTCTAACAAGGTGTATCCTTTGAAAGTGGTAAAAAACGAACTTGCAGACCATACGGATTTGTTATTAATTACAAAGGATGAAGTATCACACTATGTATGGATAAAATCATTTGAAAAACTTGTCAATAAACAATTATCAAGAAGTGAACATAAAAAAATAATTTGTAAAAGATGTTTTTGTTTTAAAGAACCTAGAAATGGAGAACAAAATTGGTTACTGGAGCACAAACAACTGTGTAATGAAAATTTTGAAGCTAAGATTATTCTACCACCATTAAATAAATCATATTTACAGTTTGAAAAAGTTTTCCATCAGTATCGCATTCCTATAGTAATATATGCCGATTTTGAATCAACACTTGTTCCAATTGAAGATGAAAACATTGAAGCAAGGAAGAGTATAAAATATCAAATGCACAAGCCTAACAGTTTTTGTTTATTGGTTAAATCCACATTGGTTGAAGAACATTTGAATGCATATGGATTGTCATCAAAACCCGTGGTGTATCGTGGTGAAGATGTTGCCAGAACATTTTTAAATCATCTATATGAAATAGCTGGCCATGAAAATTTGTATAATAATATAGTACCAATGATACCAATGGAGGAAGAAGAGGAAATTCAACATGAAAATGCTACCCACTGTTTTCTATGTAAAAATGAATTTACTTTAAATAACTATTAAGTTAAAGATCACGATCATCTTACAGGATATTATAGGGGTGCAGCATGCAATGCATGCAACATAAACTATAAGATTACCAGAAAAATTCCTGTAATATTGCATAACCTTAGCGGTTATGATGGTCATTTTATAATACCAGAATTGGGGAGAGATGATGGTGCAATTGATGTTCTTGCAGAAACAACTGAAAAGTTTATAACCTTTAGTAAAAAAATTGGAAATATGAAGTTGCAATTTGTAGATTCGTACCGGTTTATGCCGTGCAGCTTATCAAAACTTTCTGAAAATCTTAGAAAAGAAGATTTAATAGAAACAAAGAAAATTGTAAACAATGATAAATTAGATTTAGTTCTTCGTAAAGGCGTTTTTCCTTATGATTACATTGACAATTTGGAAAAATTTGAAGAAACGTCACTTCCACCTAAAGAAGCTTTTAAGAATAAATTACATGAAGAGGACATCAGTGAAGAGGATTATCAACACGCTTGTAGAGTATGGAATGAATTAGAAATAAGAACCTTAGGTGAATATTCAGATTTTTATGTTAAATTAGATGTGACTTTACTCTGCGACATAATGGAAGAATTTAGAAACACCTGTTTTACAGCATATGGATTAGACCCACTTCATTCGTACACAGCTCCCGGATTGGCATGGCAGGCTATGTTAAAAGAAACAAAATGCAAACTTCAACTATTAACTGACATAGACATGGTGTTGATGATTGAATCCGGTATTCGAGGAGGATTAACCCAAAGTGTAACTAGATATGTAAAAGCAAACAATAAATATCTTCCAAATTACGACGCATCACAACCTAGCACATTTATAGGTTATTTTGATGCAAATAATCTGTACGGATGGGCCATGTCAAACCCTCTTCCATATGACAATTTTAAATGGGTTCATCCAAATTCAATCAATAACATCGCTGATATCCCTAAATATGGGGATATTGGCTACATTTTTGACTTTGATTTTGAATACCCAGAACATCTCCACGACCATCATTATGATCTACCACTATTAGCAAAAACAGAAATATCTCCCACTGGTAGATGGCCAAAATTGATGATGACACTTAACAATAAGACTAGGTATGTAGCTCATTATTGGACAGTACAGCAAGCGCTAGAGATGGGATTAAAAATTACGAAAATTAATAAAGTACTGCAATTTTCACAATCCTGTTGGTTAAAATCTTATATAGATAACAACACAAGAAGAAGAACTGCAGCAACATCCAATTTTCAAAAAGATTTCTTTAAATTAATGAACAATGCGATATTCGGTAAAACATTAGAAAACAAAAGAAATCACAAAGACTTAAGATTGGTTGTTGATCCAACAAAATTACAGAAATTGGTGCAAAAACCAAACTTTGCATCTTCTATAATTATTAATGAAAACCTTGTAGCCGTTTCTATGAATAAAATTTCAATTAAGATGGATCGACCCATATATGTTGGAATGTCCATTTTAGACATATCAAAAACTCACATGTATGATTTTCATTATAATAAAATGGTGAAATTTTATGGTAGAGATAATATTGGAATAGCATACATGGATACCGATGCATTCATCTATTGGATTATAACCAATGATATGTATAAAGATTTACGCACATTTGTTTATAAAAATGACTTTGATTTTTCTGACTACCCACAACATCACCCCAATTACGACAATGGAATAAACAAGAAGGTTTTAGGAAAATTCAAAGATGAAACAAATGGTGCACCTATGGAAGAAATTGTGGCATTAATGTCCAAACTGTACTCTTTTCAATTGTACATTAGTGAAAAAGAAGAACATCAAGTTGTAAAGAAGGCAAAAGGTATAAAAACATCATATTTAAAGAAGAATGTACAGTTTGAACATTTTAAAAGATGTTTATTTGAAAGCATGGAAACAACTGCAACTTTTAATACAATAAGAAGCTTTAATCATCAAGTCTACAGTGTCAAGCAAACTAAGTGGGGACTCAGCTACAAGGATGACAAGAGACATATCCGGGAAGACAATATACACACTCTACCTTTTGGACATTATTCTTTAACTCCTATCGACCAATAAAACCTATTCTTCGTCCTTTCACCTGTTTCCTTTTCCTTTCCGTAAAAAAGAGGGAGCATGGCAAGTTCAATGCCATGTTCCCTCTTTTTTACACAAATATAATATGGCCTTGACCCATATTTGTTAATAATATAAAAGGTGATAAGCCATTTTGAGGATTAGTATTTTCTCAAGCGGTGTACAAACAACATCTGAAGATGGAAGGATTAAAGGATAAAATTGTAAACGAACTTCATAAGCCGGCAAGAAGAAAGTTTCCAAGAAGAAATACAATTATTAAAGGAAGGAACGATCTTTACCAAGCCGATCTCATTGAGATGATACCGCATAGTAAATTGAATAAGGGATTTAAATATATATTGGCAATTATAGATTGTTTTAGTAAGCTTGCTGACGCTATACCACTCAAGGATAAGACTGGGAAAAGTGTAACAAAAGCTATGGAAGCAGCTATAAAGAAAAATAAATTTGTCATAAAACATTTACAAACTGATGATGGAAAAGAATATTTTAACAAAGAATTTACAGCATTAATGAAAAAATATAACATAAATCATTATTCTACAAATTCGGAAGTTAAAGCTTCCATAATTGAACGATTCAACAGAACATTAAAAGGAGCAATGTATAAAACATTTTCTAAACGAGGATCGTACGTGTGGTACGATATATTACCGAAGCTTATAAAAGAATACAATAACAAGTTTCATCGCACTATTGGTATGAAACCTATTGAAGTAAATAGCAATAATGCTAAGCTTGTTTTGGAGCGTATTAAGAAAAATACTACTCCTAAAATTGAAAAATTAAAACCTAAAAAGTTTAAAATTAACGACAAAGTACGTATAAGTAAATATAAAGGAGTTTTTAGTAAAAGATATTTACCAAATTGGACTAACGAAATATTTACAATCTACAAAGTGCAGCCGACAATACCAGAAACCTACATTTTAAAGGATAACAAAGGTGAACTACTTCAAGGCGGATTCTATGGTCATGAATTATTAAAATCGACAGTAGGTGATGTATATCTTGTTGAAAAAGTTTTACAAAGAAAAAAGGATAAAGTTAAAGTCCGTTGGTTGGGATTTGATAGGAGTGAAGATTCTTGGATTCCTACAAAAGACTTGGTGTAATACTTTAATAACTCATTATGTATTTAACCTTTAAACAAGATGGATATTGTACAGCAAAAAGAACGATTTAATATTAATAATATAGATGAATTGACAGTGGATAATAACAATTTAAACCATGGTAAACATGGTGAATTACTACCAAACTCTATAAGATGTTTAATAACTGGCCCTTCTAATTGTGGAAAAACAAATGTTGTATTTAACCTTATAACTAATCCAAAAGGGCTACGTTTTAATAACATATACATTTTCTCAAAATCTTTGCAACAACCTAAATACCAGTTGTTAGATAAGGTATTAGCAAGTGTGCCCGAAGTAAATTTCTACAAGTTTAATGCTAGTGAAACTATTATGCAACCAAATGAAGCTAAACCATTTTCTATATTTATATTTGACGATGTGTCATGTGAGAATCATGATACAATAAGAAGTTATTTTGCAATGGGGAGACATCATAATATTGACAGTATTTATATTGGTCAAACCTATAGTAAAATTCCAAAACAACTTATAAGAGATAATGCAAATTTGTTGATAATATTCAAGCAAGATGAAACAAATTTGAAACATATATATAACGATCATGTGAATGCCGACATGACATTTGATAAATTTAAAGAGATGTGTGGTAAAGCATGGGCTGAAAAGTATGGATTTCTTGTTATTATGAAAGATGAAGCTATAAAAGATGGAAGGTATCGAATAGGGTTAGATAAATTTGTATTAATCCATTAAATGAATAGCAGTATGTCTAGTAATGAATGAGACTTCATAGTGTAAACATGGTAAATCAAGAAAAACTATTGAAAGAAATAAAATCACTCAGTGATTCTATTAGGATAAAAAACCGTGCATTAAGGATGGGTATAAGCGAAAGAGAAGAATTTTTAGAGACTACATTTAAACCTATTACAGAACCTTTAAAACAAATATCAGAAACCATTAGTAAACCTCGTTATGAAGGGGATGTTTTACTACCAGTTTCTAAACAAGAAGTACAAGCATTAAAAAAAGAAGACAATGATGATTCATATACAAGCGCTAGTGACCAAGAAGAAACAAAAGAAGAAGAACCTATTGTTGAAAAGGAAGAAGAACAGCCAATACCTGAAGCAGAACAATCTATTCCAAATTTAACTCAATTGAGTAGCGATATATTACAACACGGACCTCTGGGAAGAAAATATATATTGAAAATGCTACATGATATAAAATCAAACCCTAATTTAAGTAAATCACACATATACGGAGCAAGAATTGATGGAAATGAATTAAAAATAGGTGATTCAAAACTTAAAATAACTGAAGACGATTATATCATTATTGGTGAGCATAAATATAAGGGAACAAAAGGATTATATGAATTAATTTTTAAAAACATACCATTGAGATATTCCACCAAAGATTTAAATACTTTTAAGGAAATTTTACAAAATACTAATGCACATAAAAGGAATTACTCAAAAGATGCAATAATTAATCGTTCACGCGCAACAAAATATAACATTGTTATAAAAAAGTTGTTTCCCCCACGAAAACTACCAACATTACGTACCGCACCAGCAGTGAAACAACCGCTAAAAAGAAAATCTTTATCACTTATGGATTTATCACTTCTTGAACAACATGGTAAAAAGAGTAAAGGAGATACTTCAACATCTGGCAAAGGACTGATGAAAAATCTGTACAATACCAATGTAATTTATTATAAAGACATTAATAAATTAGTTGACAGAATGAGATTATTACATGAAGCTATGGAAGCCGGTCATACAGGTTTAAATAATGAATGGGTGGCTCTAGTTGATGAACTCAGAAGTCGAGGTGTTGTCGTATAATTGTCCGCAGATATAAAAGAACGGCAAGCATATAATGTATCATTTTTAACATGAGCGTCGACAAGTTTGGACGGTACTCCGCGTTAGGAGTGCAAGTTGGAGAAGAGAGAAAAAGAAGTGGATTGCCGCAAACACCTGAAGGTGACTATAACATAAGTAATAAACGTTTAAAACTAGTTAAAGATCCAGAAGAAGATACTGATGGAGCAAATTTAAAGACAGTAAAAGAAGCTACTTCAACATCATTAAAATTACTTAAGGATACTTACGATGTTAAATCACATAGAATAATTAATGTTGGTAAACCAACTGACAGTTCTGATGCAATTACTAAAGAGTATTTATCATCTGAACTTTCCAACACTTTAAAATTGCAGTGGGGTAACAATTTAAAAGATGGACAAACATATGATGCTAGAAATCATAGGATAACCAATGTGGCAAATCCAAAAAATGATAAAGATTCAGTTAATAAAGAATATTTACATTCTATAATACCGGAAAAGACTCATCGAGGATTTTCTTTTTATAAGTTTATTATAAATGACATTGGATACCCAAAGGAAGACGGTGATGCTGTAAACCTGAAATACATCAAGGACAACTGTATTTTACAAGATGCTGATGAAATAGATTGTCATGGAAAAGCATTGTCAAATGTAAAATTTGGTTCTCAACCAAAAGACGCTGTTACTATGGAACAATTATCTAAAGAATTAAAAAGGGAAACATCAAATTTTGTAAAACATGAAGATGCTGTGCTAAGGCGAGGAAATACATTTATACATGGAAATGAAAAATTTGATTTAATGCAAGGAAGTAATGATAAATGGGATGCGGGAGGTAAAAGAATAACAAATGGAAGATTTGGTCAAAAAAGTTTGGATGTACCTTTAATGGCACAAACATTAATTGCGGGCGGTCCTTTATTAGGCACATATGAAGGTCATAATAGAAGAATAAAAAATATAATACCTGGTTATGAAGAAAATGATTGTGTTACAGTGAAACAAACAATAACTTGGGATAAACGCAATGGAACCAAATTTGATGCTAAAATGAAGAAAATAATTAATATTTCACCAGGTGAAGATTTTAATGATGCTGCTACTATTGGACAAGTTATAACAACATCAAAAAATGATTCAACCGCTTACACGTGTAATGATAAACGTATTATGCAGTTACACGATCCTCAACATCCGAAAGATGCTGTAACTTTAGATTGTTTAATAAGAATAGTGGGCAATTTACTTATTGATACCCACAATCATATAGCTAGTACAACGAGTCATGTGATAATTCAACCCGATGAACGAGAAGCTTGGATTAAAAATAGAATCATAAATCAGTATATAATTAATTTGAATAATTAATTATTTAAATATAAAAATTGTGCATAAGTTATTCATTTATATAAAGCATCTCGTTGAGTAAACACACCGGTTATATATAAAACAACATAATGAAGATCGCACCGCTCAGTCGTCGTCAAGTCAGCGGCAAGAAAGGACGTGGTATAACATCAGCTGCGTTATCCCTTCTCAAACGAATTCCTGTTGGTGCTGTTGTAAATCGGGCAATAGACGCTCTACCATACGAATTTCATCTGCCAGGAGGTTATCAATATTGCGGACCCGGAACTAAATTGGCAAAACGTTTAGCAAGAGGGGATCCAGGAATTAATAAATTGGATCAAGCTTGCAAAGAACACGATATAGCGTATTCCAAGTTTGCTGATTCAACAAATAGATCAATAGCAGATAGAGTGCTAGCGGAAAAAGCTTGGCAAAGAGTTAAATCAAGTGACGCAAGTATTGCAGAAAAAGCAGCCGCTTGGGCAGTAACTACAGCTATGAAGGCGAAAACAAAATTTGGTGGCGGAAAACGTCGAAGAGGAAGACCTGCAAAGAAAAGAGCTCCTAAAAGAGGTGGAAACATTAAAAAGAGACGTCGTAGAACTCGTAAAACAAAGACAAAGAAGACTTCCGTTTGGTCAATGGTAAAAAACGGAGCAGGTCTATACCTAAGACCGTACCGTGTGTACTAAATAAGAAAAATCAATTGATAATTCCAAATAAAGCCTTAACAAATCATCAATTATCAAATTATGTAAAATGTTTGAAGATACCATTTTTTAGGGGAGTTTTTATGAAAGACGCATTACCAAAAAACATATGGAAAAATGAAACTGGAATAGTAAATTTAGATTCCTCCTATGGTCCAGGAACTCATTGGGTATGCTATAAAAAACTCGGACAAAGCGTTTATTATTTTGACAGTTTTGGCAATCTACCACCACCTAAAGAACTTCAACACTATTTTAGAAACTCTAAAAATATATTTTACAATTATAAAAGAGAACAACCTAACAATACAGAAATATGCGGACATTTATGTTTGGAGTTTTTAGCAAAAAGTGTCAGTCAGCTTTAAGATGTCATCGTACACAGTGTCACTGAGCGGAAATTCATCTACATTAAAAAGTACTCTTTTCCCAGCATTGCGTCTATCTAAAGATAGATTATGGGAAGCGGCATTATTAGATTTCACTACGTACAATTCGATTCCCAACATTACAGAGGGTAAAAACAATTTACTACATTATTATGAAAGTAAAGATGAAAAAGGAAATTATTCAGAATTAAAAATAATAACCTTGTCTACGGGAGCATATGAAATAGATGATATAAACCAGCTATTACAGAAGCAGCTAGGAGAAGAAAATATCTGTATAAAAGGAAACAACAATACTTTAAAAGCGGAAATTACCTCAAAATATTATATAGATTTAAGTTTAGAAAATTCAATCGGTAGTTTACTCGGATTTTCAGATAAGAAAAGAAAAATCTTAGATCCCGGAACTACTCATACCGGTGATACCACAGTAACAATATTAAAGGTTAATAGTATTGATATAACATGCAATATTATACACGGATCGTATAGAGATGGGGTAAACCAACATATTTTACATACATTTTATCCAACAGTTGCTCCTGGTTTTAAAATAGTTGAGAAGCCACAAAACCTTATATACCTACCATTAAACACCAGTTTTATTTCAGACATCGTACTGAACATATCAGATCAGGACGGTAATAGTGTTGACTTTAGAAAAGAAACAATTACAATACGGTTACACATAAAAGCGGTAACTTAAGTATAACATGGGATTAACATTTAAACCACAACGGAAAAGCCGGGAGCTCAGTAGCTCTTCAACATTGGACGAGTTAACACCGGACAACATACATTTCCTACAAAAAATTGGGTTAAAACTAAATTACGATGGACATTCTGGATATATCTCAAGGACCGACGTTCGACGAAACCCTATGGGAGAAGGAATATCACACACACAACCCTTACACTTCATCAAAATTAAACAATAATGATGAAATAAGGATTCCCATTCAACAACAAGATATTTACACATTACCCTGTGAGAGTTATTTATATATTGAGGGACAAGTATTAAAATTGGATGGAAAAACCGGTTCATCTGTTCCTTTTATAAATAACCCAATGGCATATCTTTTTGACGAAATAAGATATGAAATATCAGGAGTGACAGTTGATTTAACAAAAAAGGTTGGTATAACAACAACACTAAAAGGATTAACATCATTAACACCCCATGAAAAGAATTCAATAGTCACCGCCGGATGGGTTACCCCCGATAAAGACAGCATAACACCAAATTCCAATGGTCATTTTGATTTTCACATACCTTTACGATTGCTTTTGGGATTCGCTGAAGATTACAAGAGAATAATAATAAATGTCAAACAAGAATTGGTATTACTCAGATCTTCAACTAACAAGGACTTGATATTAGCAGCAAGTGGCACTGAAGAAAGTAAACTAGAATGGCAGCTACAATTAAATAAAATCGTGTGGAGAGTACCTCATGTAAGATTAGCCGATGAACATAGAATCGTATTGTTAAGAAAGTTAAAATCTGACCGTGATATTGTAATGCCTTTTAGAAGTTGGGAATTCCATGAATACCCCATATTACCTCAAACAGAACGACAAACATGGACTGTTAAAACATCTACTTATTTGGAACGAGCAAGGTACATAATACTAGGTTTTCAAACCAATCGAAAAGATGTTATAACCGCACACGCAGGTCAATTTGACCATTGCAATATAAAGAATTGCAAAGTGTTTCTAAACTCTCAATTCTTTCCTTATGACAATTTAAATGTCATGTTTAGCAAAAAGCGTTATTCCATCTTATATGATATGTATGCAAGATTTCAATCGTCATATTATGGAAAAACTAATACACCACTGTTATCACCTGAACAGTATTATTCAAAAGCCCCAATAATCGTTATCGATTGCTCAAAGCAAAATGAATCAGTAAAATCGTCAAGTGTGGATATAAAAATTGAAATGGAATTTGAAGATAAAATACCAGAAGGTACTTCGGCATATTGTCTCATTTTACATGACAAAATAGTAACGTACACTCCACTAACTGGAATAGTTAAAAATGTGTTATAAAAAACGGTTTTTAGGTGGGGGCGATTGTTATAAAAGGAGGAAAACGAAGTAAAAATTTCATTATTTGTTTGACCATCCTATGGGAAACATCGTTAGCAAAATGAGTTCACTTAATGCAAATACTAACGAAGAAGAAACTACACCGCTTATAGCCGACAACAGTTCCGATATAGAAAAACAAATTGAACAAGAAATGGATGAGTTCCTCAAGTTTAAACATAAGAAAAAAGAAGAGGAAGTTGAAAAAGGAATTAAAAAAAGAAAAGTCGATGACATTATTTCCACCAATATTTTAGCAGAGGTATTTCTTAGAATCTACTATCCCATCTCATCATGCATGACAAAAAGCGTATCTGCCGGAGTAATAAAATCATTGGAGTATTCACCAACTATTATTTTGAATCATGGATCTAAAATGGTGTTTTTCTCTGAAATTTCCTGGGAATCGTTTATGAAGCATATACATCTTTTAGAATGTTATTTGAGTAACAATACATATGGAAGAAGAACAAAATTAAGTTTGCTAGAATCAAATATTGAAATCGATATAGTAAAACATCGAGGAGGACAAATTGTTCGTTTTAGAGATTTAACTAAACATGACATAAAAATACACCTTACAAAAGATGAATTCTACACCCTCAGCTGTGCTACAGGTCCTATCACGAGATATTTAAAACAACTAATTTTTTCAAGCGCAATCATAAAGGAATATTTAACCGATACATTGGATAGACAACCGTATGTACCAATCCTATACGGTCCCGTAGATACTTCCATTTTCAATAGAATACCTCACGAAGTTGATATGTGGAGACAGTTGCACAACTATCAGACTAACTTCGGTATAGATGAAGAAGCACAAGAAATGAATGAAGAAGCATCTTGCAGCAACCAACTTGCAGTATAAAAAGACGTCCTCCATAATTTTACAAACAGTCCATTACCAACCTTTGTCATGAATAAACAAGTTTCATTTTCAAACCAATACCAAATAATGGAGGTGAAACGAGGTATAATTGAATTTCAAGCGTTTCGCGGTAACGACGGACATTTTATCATTAAAGAGTTAGTTATTCTAGACATGAACACATCTGTAGTTTATCACTATTTATTCCAACCCCCTATACCGTTCAACAGATTAACTACTAAAGCAAGAGTGACAAACAAATGGTTGATGAAACATTTTCACAACTTGAGATGGGATGAAGGTTTTATCCACTACAGTATGGTGCCACACATAATGAATCATTACTGTAAGGAATTTAAAATTATCTACACGAAGGGATTGGAAAAAACCGCTTGGATACAAGCATTTACAAACCATGAAGTGATAAATGTGCAAGTGGATAGAGATTTTCAGTGTCACTTTGCCAACATTTGTATTTCTACCAAAAACTTTAAACATCGGCAGTCCCAATGCGCCTTAAAGAACGCTTATCGTTTGAATGCATATCTACAACAGAATGGTGGGGGGTGGGAAGGATATAAAAGCGACAACACAACCATGACCCAGCATGAGTATTACTCTAGCCTCCGAGCAGTCAACACCTCCCACACAGATTCGCAAGACTAAGAATAATATCAACAATAAATAAGAAGAAGAAAAAGTAAAGATGACGTCACAAACATTTTTACAATCTCTTGTCGATCAATTTAACAAACATTCAAAATCTACCGTCTTACCAACTAAAAGATGTTCAGAATTAAAAGAAGAAAAACATTATGTTATCCACACCATTAAGAAGATGGATACTAGTGTTGGGGACGCCATCAACGTTACACTGAGTGAAGCACCCTACACACCCGGTGATGAACCAAAATTTCAAATGTTTCTTCCCAAGCGCTTCGTGCACCTCCTGCAAAACGAAGATCTACGCCTCATCCATCCCGGCTCTCTGTACTTGGCATCCCACGGTCCAAGCGGAAGCAATTCTACAGAGCTTACACTTCACGTCATGCCTACTGCCAACAACTAATTCATTATTTGTAATACTTTTGTACACCTTTGTAAATTATTTTAAAAATAAATAAAAATAAAAAAAAATAAAAAAATAAAAAGCAATATATCACTATGTGTTTTTGCACATGGTGATATATTGCTTTTTAAAAAAATAATTTTGGATGACCTTGACCTAGTTACAAAAACTATATAAATAGAGTAATTTTCAAGGGGATTTCCTCAGTCTACAATTGACTTCCGTGCTGTACACATCTCCCTTGGTTGTCCAATTATTATAAACAACAACATGTCTCTCAAAATCAAATGCGCATCATACGATACCTCCACCATCACAACTTTTGAACAACTCGACAATTTCGCTAATGAATTGCGAGTACTTCTCGCAGGCGGTTATCACTTAAATGCCGATGTTTATGTTACAAATAATAAGATGTTTTCAAAACAAAACTACTGCAATGATGAAGTGTTCTTTTCCACACAAACGGCAACAACATCCAGCCCTTCTACTCAAAATAATGTTAAATTCCACAAATACTACTAATGCTAAATTACAATAACAATACTCCATCAACTTGAGGCTTCGCTATAAAAAGGCTATTCAACCCAGACTAAATCATCATTTGCTTTTTAACAACCGCAGCGATAACAACTAAAACTACTATGCTGTACCGAATGATGATTGAATTTAATGGTAAAATATTTGGAAAGGACTATCAAACGGTAGAAGAGATGAGCTCCGATCTTGATGTATTAACTAAAGAAGGCTTCCAACCAAAGTTAATTCTAAAATTTCCAGAAGTACATCCACTATCCACTGAAGATCTCATCGCAATGGCTAGAGCGAAAAAACAAGAACATGAAGTAAATATTAAAAAGGAGAAAGAAGAAAAAAAAGACAAACCTATATCTTAAGTGTGCAACTATTTAATATTTGTACCCCATTCTTTTTTAAAACTCCATTTGGTTGACCTTGAAATTACCCCCACCACTTTTTTCTTTTAATAAAACTCTCTATTCTATACTATACACCTTCATTTCCCAAATCCACTTAGAACCGTCAACATGGAAAAGGAAAAAGAAGACTACAAACCACGCTACTGTTGTGAACAAAAATGTACCGATATAGGAAGATGGATGGTAGACGGATTAGCTTGTAGAAAATGTGAATTCTTCGGATCCTGTTACTGCAAATGCAAAACAAAACAACTACCACCACCAGAATTGCAAACCTTCAAAATTTATAAATCAAGATACTTCCACACTTGCTGTGCCCAGAGATGTTTCAAATTTCACCCAGAAAGACTTTTTAATTGCCGAAAGTGTGATGCATATTATAAAGACGACTTTTGTACATGCATCAAACATTTGTGCAAATATAGATCAGATTGGTCTTCTGATCCTATTCAAGCTTCAGATGTATAGCTGTAGTCACTGACTGCAGCTCTTTTTTAAAATTTCATTTGGTTGACCTTGAGATTTACAATATATATTCTACATACCCTTTAACACGCTTCTCATTTACACTACATTGCTTGGACTAACACCAACATGGGTGACAGATTCATTTCTTTTGAACATTTAATTACCGAAAGAGATGAGATGGAAACTCTATTTCACAACTTACTCACACTTATGGATAGGTATCCTTTGAAATGGATCAACATCAAAGTAAAATATGTGGATCCTACCAGAATATTTTCATCATCATCATCATCATCATCATCTTCCAACAGTGCAGGGGAAGAAGAAGAACCAACTTATGGTATTACAATTATTGAATTAAACAGCGAGGAACAAGACAATCAAATTCAAATTATAAATAAACTTAGTATTTAGTTTACAAAAGTGATTGGTATTTCTATTCTATATTAATGCTATTATTATTTTATTTCTATACACTTCCCACAACCTACCCGAACGGCGTTTCGCGGCGAACTGCGGTAACCGAAGTTCTCTCGCTTCTCATTTTGGATTACCCCCACTTCTTTTCTTCCCCCCACCACTATTCCCCGTTTCCATATAAGCGACCGCCTTACCGTCGCTCACCATTTGTTTGCCTACCGCCGAACGATGAGCCAGCCTCAATTAGCAAAAAATACTACTACTTTTGCAGTAACATCGCAACAAGATTTACAGGATATTTTTCAAACTTTAACCGATGTTGTAAACACACCAAACAACACGGTTACTATTACTGTTGAAATTACCTACAATTGTCCAGAGTGTGAAAGGATGGAAAGCGATAATGTTGAAGAATTAGAAATGCCAAACAACAGTCCTTCATCCGCCCACGATTCGACACCAGATGATGAAAGCTAGTCCTACACAAATATTCTTTTTCAATCCCCCACCACTTTACATTAAATATATATATCCTCCCCTTATTTGCTCTCCTCATTCCATCGCCTACTTTTACACCATCTACACCGCTCCTCTCTAACCTGTACACAAACATGATGGACGGCTTTTCAATCACATCACAATTGGAAGACGATAAATTAAAACTCGAAATTAACAGAATACAATTGGAAGCACAGAATCAGGAAGAAATGATCCGGCTGTTAAAGCTCTTCAAATGCGTACTGTGGTTGGTATGCCTCTATCTGCTCATCGCCATCACCATCGGCATTTACCAGACCGTCACCGCCAAACATCGCTTCGACACCACTTCAAATAAAACTTCTACTTGGCTTTCCTAAAATAAATTATTAATTCCCACAGCCCCGCACCCCCCATCCCCTCCCGCCACACTCCCGCCCGCCACACTCCCGCCCGCCCCACTCGTCCCCAGACTCCCCACCTTTTTTAAAACCCCCTCCAGATGACCTTGACACACTTACCAACCCCTCCCCAAACCCCCCAAAAAACCCCCAAATCAACAACACACACCTGCCACTTACAACCGCTGACCTTGACCTGCGCCAGGACCGGCTATTCCCTTCTACTCATGGAGCAATAATTTAAAATACTGGATTATTTAGGTTTCTGAGCTTGATTTAATGGTGATAAGTAAATTTTTTTTGAAGCTAACAGTTTTTTTGAAAATCCAAAAATTTATTTTTTAAACCCTTTTTGCTTTATAACTTTTGAACGTGAATTTTTCCAGAGATGCGAATGGTGTCATTTTATTCAGCTAACCTATATATCAGTAACAAACACAAACAAAACACCACAGCGTGCTGTAAATTTGGCAGAGTGTGTGTAGCAGGCCTGGTGTTGAGGCCGTGAGGAGCGATACGTTTGTCGAGATCATCAGTGACATGGCTGACTTTAAGCAAGCAGTACTAAAAAATCCGTAACACTTAGAGACGTGAAATTTTCACACAATGCTTAGTAAATAGTCTCTATTTTATTTTTTATATTGTGTGTATATACGCCAGTGGAATTTTTTAACTTTTTGATGGGGAACGGTCCATACCCCAGTCTTGTTACTATTAACATCAACCAGTTGTTAGAAAGCATCATTAATTAATGGCCCAATGACAAATGGCAACTGGGTCTGGAATCGAACCTTTAAAAAGCTACTAACTTTTCTCAGGATCTAAACGGCAACCTTTGGATTCAAAGGCGAGCACTATAACCACTCAGCTACCCAGATGTCTTCTTTCGATTGATGTGTATTTCAAAGTTCTAAATAACGTAAAAAAGTAGCTGGCTTATGTAAAACAAACCAGTTCCAGATAATTATTGTTAATTTTGTAAATACTGCACTGCAGTAACCCCCCCCCCCCCCTAATATGCCCAATGGGGAGTCAAGATAAAGATATTAGTCTAAACAATTTTTTCAGAGAGTATGACATTTTATATATTTAGAAGCAGCAATTGATTACCTCATAAGTAGACTATACAGATTGGTCCATTTATTATTTTTTTCTTTTTTCAACCTTGTCCCCTGAAATGTTGTACCTTTGCCACTGAAAAAAGAGTGGAATGTCAATGACTAATAAACCTTGTTAAACGTTACTAGAACAAGTAAAAAGTAAAAATTTTTAAATTGAGGTCTTAATACTACAAACTTTAATGTTAAACATTTTGCAGGGGATTCAAGTAAGCCAAAATCCTGGAGTAAGTATGCACCTGATAGCTCAGCATATAAGAAACTGCATTCTAACAAAGAACAGGCCAAAACCAATGAATCAGAGGTGTCAAAACTTAAAAAGAAGAAGAAAGAAAAACAAAAAAATGACCAGATAAACCCGGAAGTTATTGAAAAAATAAATAAGGTAAAAAAGCACTCATTTTTGCAATGTTACGAAATTTTATTTTTACTACCGTTTATAGTTTGATGGAGTTCAGTTGGTGGCTGGCCAATAGTAACGCTACGATTGAATTTCCCTATTTTACAAATAAAGACAATAATAATGAATACTCTATTTAGAAATGTTTCGTGTTCATGTCTCATACTATATAAACTTTTTGGTGAGAAAGTCAAAATGTTCAGTGAGAATAAGTCGAAAATCCTGCATGATTTTTGTGGTGTCTGTCATCCAATCATAGCGATGAAAAGATGAAACATGCTGAATGCTAAATTAAGAAAGTATATTGTGACCATGTCCGATACAATAGTTTAAATCTAGAAGCAGGTAGCCCAGTGAATCAAACCAATCAAAAGTAAAAATAAAAACACATTTTTTATATCTATCAATTATAAATCTCATATAGCCTGGATTTTTTTTGTTCTTGTTATAGTACATAAGGGGTATTTTACGGAGTTATTTTCATCCGGAAGTTTTAAATGATATTTTTGGAGACCATCAGCTGCCAATAATTGACTGAATATTATGTTATCTATGAAGCATGTGAGAATGTAGAAGTAGGGTGTGATGTGCACTGAAATTAAGATATTATTCAATTTGATTTAAAGCTTCATTAAAAACACGATTAACTTTTACAGCACAAAGATGATCCAATGTTTCTAGAGTTTATGGAAACTCATTCAAAAGAAAAAGCTTTAAAAATCCTTAATGAAGATCAGGATTCTGGAGTGGATGAAGAAGAAGGAAATGAGGAAGAAAATGAAAAGTCTTCTGAAGAACTAGAAGAGAAAAAGTCATCTGCTTTTGCCAACATTTCAGATCTTGAGGTATAACTATTTCTAATGTTCTTAAGGTAGAGTTGTTTATAACTGCACATAAGGTTACCGTATAATTTTCACTATAACTTTATTTACATAACGTTCAAACAAAATTTGGGAAATTTTGAGTGTATTAATGCTAGAAATATTGTAAAATACTAGAATGTAGGAAACCTCCAAATACGAGGTATATTCGGAGAGTAAGTTCCGTTTTTAAATAAAAAAAGAACAAGTACAGATACAGCAAAAAAATTTATTGCATTCAAATCTACAACTCTTACATTATTTTTCGACATAACTCCCGTGATTTTCCAGGCATTTGTCATAGCGTGGCACAAGTTTTTGTATACCCTCTTCGTAGAATTTTGCTGCCTGTGTAGTCAGCAAAACGTTCTTTCAGCTCTTCGTCGCTGTTTAACCGCTGACCGCCAAGGAAAGACTTCAATCAATAAAGATGTTTATTGCGAAACGCTCAAGAAACTGCGCTGCGCAATACAGAACAAGCGCCGAGGAATGCTGACAAAAGGCGTGGTTTTCATTCACGGTAATGCTCGACCACACACTGCCAATGTGACAAAATCACTCCTTCAGGGCTTTGGCTGGGACGTGTTTGACCATCCGCCGTACAGCCCCGACCTCGCTCCTAGCGACTTTCATTTGTTTCTCCATCTGAAGTCTTTCCTTGGCGGTCAGCAGTTAAACAGCGACGAAGAGCTGAAAGAACGTGTTACATCATGGTTGACTACACAGGCAGCAAAATTCTACGAAGAGGGTATACAAAAACTTGTGTCACGCTATGACCTATGCCTGGAAAATCACGGGAGTTATGTCGAAAAATAATGTAAGAGTTGTAGATTTGAATGCAATAAATTTTTTTGCTGTATCTGTACTTGTTCTTTTTTTATTTAAAAACGGAACTTACTTTCCGAATATACCTCGTAATATCAGGTAGTTTAACAAAAAAATTTATATTTAGTCTCAAAACACAATTTTTTATTATAAAGAGGATTTTATTATTATAATGAAATTTGCAATATTTCCTCCATGCCGTTTAATAAAAATGTGTAGTCTAAGGAATAATTCCTGCCCATTGCCTTGAACTCCACCTATTTTTTTCTTCATAACAGCAATCGGGGATAGCCGAGCGGGAAATAGGACATCCCATCGTATTCAATTATAGTTTTGCCCCCAAACGTAACAGTTTCTGCTGCAAGTTCTTTTTTATGTACCAAATGTCAAAATGAACATATGGATTTAAATAAAGCTAAATAATTGACATGACAAATAACGAAACAGTGTTTACTTTTGATACAACGAATTATAGAAAAAAAAAAAAAAACAGTTACTTGGAATCTGCCCTTCAACAGCATATGAATTTCAACAAATTTTTAAAAGGTCTTTGGATCCATTTTTAATTTTTGTGGAAGTGTTGAACCAGCAAGGTTGTGTAAGATTTTGTCTAACTATATTGTGAGAACTTAGAGGCGGTTTGAGAGCTTGAGTTTAGCCTGATCCCAGGGGTTACCTATTTAAATTCTGGTTATTACCGGATTTTGTGTGACAACTTAAAAATTCGGGTGTTCGGGCTTACGCTAGCCACGGCGTAAATATAACTGCGAGCTAGATATGGGAGGGATAAACTGCTGCTGAACTATTTGGGTTCACGAGACAAGGTTTGGGTTATCCGGGAGTAAAAGATGAGTTTTACAGGTTTGAGAGTCCAAGTTCTGTGCAAATAAAATAATCCGAATATGAATAGAGCGATTTTCACCTGCAACTTATACCTGCAAGGGGGCATGTCTAACTGGAGGATATTTAAATTATTATGTATTTCATGCTTGTTATTTATCACTGAATTGATAATAATACTATATTTAAGTTCACTATGACATTCTATAACATATTGACAGCCACAAATAAATATTTAATTTTTTTATTTCATCCTTTTTTAACCTTGACTTACAATTAATAACATATTCAAGCTAACTATTGAGGGTAATATTTTAGGTCGTTTATTTTTTATGTTTGTACAGATAACTCATGATATCTTGACCTTTGATGGGCGTTTACGGGTCAAACAACTTGGAGTAAAGCGACGGACAAAAACTATTAACTCCCTCTTGAATGAATATTTTTTGAGTATTTTCTCAAGATTCAAGTTTACTGTATTCTTGTTACAGTACTTGTAACCATAACTAATATTTCCAAATATTTAAAATGAGGTAAAGTTGTGTACAATGTTTGTATAATAAGGTAGAGTCTTTCTGGAACTTTTTGCATTGAACTGTGGCATTATGTGTTGTGTCTCTTACACATAACTATATTGTAAGGTATATATTTTATTCCTGATTTTCTATGACACCACTATTACAGCCAGTAACCCTGGCATAGCGCCTATACGAAAGAGCTTTGATAAGAACAAAATCAACAAATGTCGAGAGAATGTTAGGTCTCTTTAAAAACAGATTTAGGCACCAAGTAATAAAATAAATTATACATTTATAACGTTTATAGTTTTTCATACATGGTTGTAATGTAGCATCCTCCCCGTTCTGCCAATCCCATTGTTTGGGATGCCTCAAGATCGAGTCGGCCATATGCCGGGGTCCCAGCTGGCCGATGCCAACCTTCCAACATAGATTCCCTGAATTCCCTGCCCCTCAATATCAGCTAAAGTTGCACGCGAACAAGGATAAACTCAAGCAGAAGAAGTTACACGCGAGCTCTCAAACCCTTTTTTAACTGCTGACTACTTTACCAACACTTAGAGATTTTCCCGGATTATCCAGGTGCGAGCTCTCAAACCGCCACTAAGTATAATTTTATTTTTTAATCTGCGTTTCTTTGGAACTGAGGGTGGGTGATGATGCTACTGTTATGTAGATTCCCGTGGATTTTATTATTTGTTCTCCATTGTTATTGTTAAATTAAATCATTGTGTTACTTATAACTATAAATATTACATGTACTATTTTCTGTTGCAGTATTTAAAATTAAAGCAAAAAACGGTTGAAGGCTCAAAAGATAGTAAAGAAGTCAAAGAAAGCAATGAAAAATCTGAGAAGAAGGAAAGTGATGAAGTTAAAAATCTCTTTACTGTTAAAGTAATTAACTTGGCTTTTACAACAAAGAAAAAAGATGTAAAAGATTTTTTCCGTCCTCTCAAACCAGTTGGAATAAGACTTCCTCGTAATGCTTCTGGATTTGCTTATGTTACTTTCAAAACTGCCAAGGAGATGAAGAAAGCGTTAAACAAAAACAAAAGCTTTTTAAGTAAGTATAGTATATTTCATAACAAGAGTGGAAAGTGTCTTTTCCGGGCCGAGATTGAGTTTACGCGCGAGGCTTTAGCCGAGCGCGGAATTTCGATCAAGGCACGGAATAACACTTTCTACTCGACTTATGAACGATATTTTTCATCACACTGTAGATAATTAATAATAGTAATTAATTAAATAATGCAAGTTTAAGAAACCACCTATGGATGCTCAATTGATTTCCGCAGTACAATGAAAACAGTGATTTTGTTTTACACAGCTGATTACATTATTGAGAACAGCTGATTTAGGGAATAATATACTCTTAGCACTGCTAGCGCTACTTGTGTCAGTAATCATAACTAATTACTAGTGTGGGAAAATCAGCTGTTGAATCAGCTCTAGAGAGGGAAAACGGTTTTTCTACACTCTCAGCTGGTGATGAATATAGCTGTTTCCCGTACAGTGTGATGAAAAGAATTTTTTTTATGTATTGTAGTCACTTTCATTGTTAGTTTTTATAATTAATTTCTTGGTAATCATTGTCTATATATAATTTGATATTCAAGCTTATTGAATAATTTTTATTGAAAGCTTTTTACAGCTTTGGTAATGATAAAATTATGGTCATAGTGCTCACCTCATAATTCATTCTGAAATTGCCAGTTTGACCGTTATACACAGGTTCGTGGACACTTAAACATAGCTTTTGTAATAAATAACATAACACAATAGTTATATCCCGGGAATGTGATTGGTATAACTACCATTGACTAACTAGAGCTGTTTGTGCTCCAAATGAACAAGCTCAGAATGTTTGTGGTTACTTAGTTAGCTAGCAGACGCCATTTTTCATTTTGGTTATGCACAGGTAACTTTTATCTTACCCGCAGCCCAAATAGTAAGTTACTGCATACAAACCACTACGAAGTAACTGGTAGGTAGAGCTCATGTTCACGGGATACAACCAGTAAGTTAACTGCAAATGAGGGGAAAAACTGCGAACACAAAAGGAGCACAAACAGTTGTTGAAGTTTTGCAATCGAAACTTCGATTTGTAGAGGTTTTTTGGTTGCATATCGGCACAACAAAAGTTCAAAATATTGAGGTTATCCTGGCTAATCCTTCAATATACTGAGGTACAAAATAACATTAGATCGATAGGCAGGTTGAATGGGAATGGGGAAACTTTGTTATCAATATATGAAAGTTCCACTGTATCAATGGGTTTTTTTTTTACTTAAAGTGAAATTATCCACTAGGCAACGTTTCATCACCGCTTGTTATTACTTACATGTCTCTTAGATGGTAATAATTAAATTATGTGTTCCATCATATTTATGTGTTATATTTTGTGGTGTAGATTAGCCTGAACATTTTATGGTCAGTATGTGTGATATAAATGTGTGTTTTAGAGGGGAAACAAGTTGGTGTTAAGCCATATGCCAGCCAAGATGAAAAAGAGGAAAATAAAAAAGAAGGAAATGAGAAGCAAAGGAGGTAAATGTGTAACAGTTTTTAATGCCATTTTGGGTATGCTGCAAGTGTTTGTAACAGTTTATTTTTGTGCAAAAAACAAGATCTATTCCTATTAAAACTAAGCACTAATTTCACTTTTAAAATGGACACACCCAAAAAATGTTGATAGTGGAGCAAATTGAGATCAACTAACAGTTTAGAAGCCTATGTCTTTCTCATAACCACCTATATATATAAACCTAGAAACTTCCTTTGATATCACAATGGTAAAGTCAAATTTTTAAAAAATCACCAGATAATGCAAATTGCTTGACATTAATGTTATTACTTTGTCATTTATTTGAGAAAAATCTTAAATTGGAACTTGTTGGTCTAGATTAGTGTCCTGAGAATTTGGCTGTTGCATATTTTAAAACATATTTTTAGCAATAATAACAACTTAGTATTTTCTTATCTTCACTGGTCTCAGAATTTGAAAATTTATTAGATTGGCCCCAACTGAAGATGCACACAAGTAAGTTTATACGCCATTCAACGAAATAACCTCCTAAACACATAAAATTTAATGTCTACTGAGGTTTACAGAAGATATGTGCTGCCTTATTAAAAAAACAAAAATATTTTGGTCGTGAACAAATTATTAGATTACATATTTATGATTTTTTTTTTAAGGATGTCTGCAGGAAAAAACAATGTATTTACGGCCTTTATACTATTTAAGCCTTCTCCACTAAATCAAATCATAGTTATTCGACATCATGGTTTTCAGGTGGAAGGAACAAGAAGAAGCGTTAATGCAGGAAGAGAGTATTGCAGAATCAGGAAGCATATTTGTGAGGAATCTAGCTTACACTGTCACTGATGATAATCTCACCGAGCTTTTCTCTCCTTATGGTAAGCTTTCAATCAATAAAATCTTCACTAATTAATCACAATAATACTATTAATGATAGAATGCAAATTGCTCCAATTTTTTTCTATCTTCAATTAAGATCTAAAAATAGTGTTTGTGTTGAACTTCAGGTCCACTGGCAGATTTGACATTGCCAGTAGACCCTCAGAGTCGGCGTGTGAAGGGTTTCGCGACAGTGACATTTGTGATGCCAGAACATGCGGTCGCAGCCTACTCAGCTCTCGATGGAACTGTTTTCCTGGGTAGAATGCTTCATCTTTTGCCAGCCAAAACAAAAAAGCCAACGGAAGGTATGGTTTTGATTTTATATAAGTTAGGGACTATTGTGATATAAATTTTTAATATGCTATTCTTGGGCTTAATCTACTTGATCATTTTTGTTGTATAAACTAAATTTATTATAACTTTTTTAAATCAGGCCCTTTAAAAGCGCGTTTATCAGATTTGTAATACAAAAACTAATGCAGAATTAGTTGTTAAAAATTAACTTTTGTTTTACTTTGACTTTATTCATCTATTGTAATCTAATAAGACAGTAAAAAAGCGGTTTAAATTTAACTTATATGTTTAACTCATATATATATAAGTATGCAAAAATAACCAATACACATTCAAATGTTGGTTTTGAGGAATAATGTTGATCTAGAAACAAGATTAATGGTATATTATGCATATTTTTATTCAATCATGCAATATGGAATAGAAATGTGGGGTTCTGCAGATGTAGGAGTCATTTTCAAAATTCAGAAAAAATCGTCAGAATCTTAACTTTTTCCAGGGTTAGAGTCTCATGCAGACCTCTTTTCAAACTCAGCTGAGGCTGATGACATTGCCATTCCTTTATATTTGCATTGCATAAATGCTTGCTTTTCATTGAAAAAAAATTTTGATTTTCTCAGTCTTTCTTAGCATGAGCATGATTATGACACCAGGAATAAATCAAATTTCACATTCAAAATTCACCGTCTGAGTATGTTTGAAAAATCTCCTTCTTATCACGGTATGAAGCTTTTTAATTTTCTTACACGTAATATTAAATTGAAAATTTGTACAAGTGGTTTTAAAATTTCACTTTTAAAAGGAATATTTATTAAATGAATGTTTTTACATTTTATAAAAATCCTCTCTTTAATGGGCTACACTCACCTTTTTTGAATGTTTTTACAGCTTGGATGAGTTTTTTAATAAGAAGTAAATCTAGTTTGTTTGATTATTTTTCTACAGTTTGATTCTTTGACGATTAGTTCTAAAAAAATGAAATATTGACTAACCAATGTACAGTTTTTTTTGGTTTTTTCATTATAAGTAGGTATAGTTTTAGTTAGTTTGACAATGTCACTTGTTTTTGTAGCCTTGCTATGTAAAAAAAAAGTATATTTGTGACAGTAAATGAATTTGATTTGATTTGGTTTGATTCATAAAAGTCTTGTTGTCATGAACGGTATCTTAAGGTATTATATTATCAACTTATCTGTCTATTGTTATTAGACTGATATTATGTTTTCTAATACAGTACAACCCCACAAACATGATCTAGAGTAACTTACACATTGTTGAGTTTTCTGGAGCTGATATTACTTTTGCAAATTAAACACTTTTTTTATTAGCAAATCTTTTTTATCAGCAAATCTTTTTTTTATCTTTTGCAAATTGTTCTATCAGATAGAGTAAAATATTGGATTTCAATTAACTCGGACGGCAGATTTCAATTATTAGCGATGGAAACTGTCAAAATGTTGTAAAATATGTTAAATATCAACAAGGTTGTACCACAGGATAGTGGGTGCAGTAGTGAAAGAATTATTTCTAAATTTGTAATGTTCCATGTAATATTGATCAAGTATGCAAAATATGCCATACATAGAGATTGGTGAGTCACACGGTACACGGTTGATATGGTAGATGTGTGCGGAGTTGTCGAGTTACCCGGGAGAGTTTGTGGAATTTTTACTGTATTATGTTTTCTCATCTAATATTACATTTTTATTTATTTTCTAGAAGAGAATGAAAATAAGAGTTTCAAAGACAAGAAGAGGGAAAAAGAAAAGGCTTCTGCTGGTCAATCTCATAATTGGAATACATTATTCTTGGGACAGGATGCTGTAGTGGATGTTATGGCTGAGAAATACAAAACTTCCAAACAGGACGTAAGTCATATTCTAGTGATTGGTCGGTACAAAAATTTCAAAGTCGGTACCGGTACTTTTAAAGGATCGGTTCTCGGTTCTCGGTACCGGTACCAAGTACTCATTTTTTAATTGAGGTTAATATAACAGGAAATATAAAAAAAAAGTTTGTACATTGAAGTGATATTTCAAAAGTATTGAGAATGAAGGAATTAAATTAACCAACACATGAAAGTAAAAGAATTAGGATTGAGTGACAACAGTGTTGGGGTGTCTATGTGAAAACATTCATCAAAAGGAGATTTTACTAAAAATAATAAAAAATAGTAAATGTTTGTTTTAGAATATTTTTTATGTACAATAACAGATTTAGGAGTCCACAGGCCAAATTTTAACACTTAAACTTCGGGTCGGGCCTAGTAAAAAATCATTTCCCTTAGGTCTCCGATCAAAAATCTCCCTAGGAGTTAGGCTGAAAAGTATTTTTATTCTGCATTGTTAATTTTTCAACTACTATCTGTTTTAATAAACTTACTTCATTAAATTAGTTGACTAAAAAATGTATTTGTTATGTTTAATTTAAAAATATATTTTTAATGGGGTTTCAAGTTTTAAATAAAAAAATCACATTAAATTATAATAAGGTTCTTAAAATATTATAAAACAATAATTGTACTAAATGAATGATTTACTTAACAATGCTTTTCTAATTTAAATTTGAATGAAAAGTCACATAACTTTATTTGACGTTTTATTTAATTTGTGAAGATTAGACAAATTAAATGAGCCATCTCTTAGCTTTCTACGGCAATTGGTTCAAAAAGTAGCAATTGGTACTAGGAGCAAAAAACACCCCTGTTGAATAAATTACTGCCGGACGTCAATAGATAAGCTGAACAATAGATCGTCTCCGGCGCGGGCGTTCACGGAATGTGCCATGTTTTTGTGTCGCGTTTACCTCGTTAGCGAGATCGCCGGCCGCCGGACGTAAACATCTATTGTTCAGTAGTTCCCGAATACGTCTAGAAATTTTGGGACCCGACCATCCTTAGAATATTTTATGTTTTGGTTTATGATTTTTTTTCATTGTTCTGTATTCGTTAAGAACATTTGTTAGTTATTTATTGATTTATATTTCATTTTAAAGTTTTAATAATTATTAAACAAAATAAAGAAATAATTTTTTTTCAACCAAAAATCATTCAACCTTTAATATATTTCTATCGACTTGTAAAACTAAGGCGAAAAAAATATCCACAATTTGTTTTGGTTGGACAAATAATTCAGGATATAGGAGATAGGGTAACTGTACTCTTATCTTATCAGTCAACTGTAGCGGACTGTCTTGCGTCGGCCCGGCTGGCCCCCCTCCTCCCCGCGCCTGACTGACGGACAGAACAATAACTTACTGATAAGATAAGACATCATAGTTCTTATCGGAGTTTTATCAGTCTACCTGGTCGTCTCAAATACAATCGCATCGTTATTTCCGAGGAAACTGTGGATGGGCGCGTTTTGTTTTAGTTTATTTTATTGTAAACAGACCAAGGTACCGAGGTACCGGTACCGATACCGAGATTTTGACATCGGTTCTCGGTACCGGTACTTTTGCCAAGAACCGGTGGTATTGAGAACCGACTTTAGGTACCGACACATCCCTATCAAATTCGGACATGAAAGCTAAATTTAAGATATGCTAATGACTTGCCCTATAGATTCATATTCAGAACATTCTTTATTCATTCAGTAAGTTTATATATATAAATAATGTCAATCCGAATGAAACAAATTTAATTAAATAAACTCAAAACTAAAATAAGCTGTTTTGGAAGTCATCTAGAATTTTTTGGATCCTCGTTCATGGATCAAATCAGCACTTGGACACCACTTCTTAAATTTTACCACTCAAATCCCTCAGTAAGCCAATGGTAGCACGAGTCGTTGACAGCTCAAATGCCTTTGGCTAAGCAAAAAATCCGTTGATATTAAGTTTACTTTATAATGTTTTTGTTTTAATTAATTTAAAACTTTAAAATATACATTTAGCCAACAAAATAGCCTAATTAACATTGCTTTGAGTTATCGCAAATATTTCCGCAGCAGTATATTGTCGGTACACCCAGCAAAAAAATATACTGGGTGTTAGTCTCACCGCGGGGACAATCACGAGTCGCTCCTGATTGGTTGGACTATTTCAGGCATCATATGGAGGCTACTAGTAACCAAGCGCTGTTCAACCATATCTTACTTCCATTTTTGTGTATGAAATTTAACAATTTTCTTAAAAAAATTTTGTTTTATTTATTGAGATTGGCAACATTATAATTTAATTTCCAGATAGAATGGAAAGTTTCTGAGCATAAAATATTCATGACTTGGGTATAAAAGGCTACTCATGTGTCTTGTTATAACGATGGTAATCAGGATTAATAGAAAATGTTGAGATATTTTGTTTGACAAATATAATTAGATTGTAAATTTAAATACTAGGCAAAGTATATTATTGTTTATGAGAAGACACTTGCAAGATTCTCTGGTTTTTTGACAGATTTTGCAGCTTTGGCTTTCTAATCCTAATGAGCCGCTACTGTAATTAAGCATCTTGAATGTGTAATTTTCAAACAATTCAATTCAAACCCGTTTATTTTCAAAAATTGCAAAAAATACAATAAAGCATCTTATAAAAGAAAATCAACAAGAAAAAACTAAAATCTAAATTTAACCTAGGAGATAAGCCTATATGGGCAGGATGCCTGTGCGTAGCATCAGTCGCTATAAGACAGCCTACCTTAAATACTGACATTAGCTGACATTACCTCTGTCTTACCTCAGTCGGTAAAAGAAAAAAGAAGTTGCTTTGAAAGTTTGCAGTTGAAATTAAGAATGGATATCCATCAAAATAACTAAATATTGTTCATTTTTGTTTAACAGGTTCTATCAGGATCAGACGTGGCAGTCAGAGTTGCTCTCGGGGAGACACAGATAGTTTCTGAGACAAGGCAATTTCTGATTGACAACGGTGTGTCACTTGATGCTTTCAATCAGGTATTTAACCTTTTTATTTATTAGATATTTGGCGCGATTTATCCCATTGCAAGGTTACTTTTCTTGATAAACAAGAGTCTTAAACTGGAAAGAGGGAACTTTTACCAAGTCATAAGTTGGTTTAGATGTCCCTGGCATCTTTAAAAGTTTCATTGTCACTGTATTTGAAAAACATATTAAATCACTAAATCAGAAATAACATTTCAATAGTACTCTCTGTCAATTGGTATCTCTTCCTAAATTGATTTTATACAACATAATAGAAATGTGCAAACTCAGGTTTTTATATAAATTAGAAAAAACAGCTAAAGATTTTAATCTCACAATTTTCTTGTAAATCTTAACATTGTTTTCTTGTAAAAGTAATCTGAGAATAGAAATAGCAAAAAATAGACCTAAGATGGACTAATTTAGTACTTTTAGACTTAATTCCCAGTAAGATAGAAATTAAGGATATATATTTAAAAAAAATTCATTGCAATGTATTGGTAATACACATATTACATAGTGTCATAATAAAAATAATCATGAAAATAAAATACCTACCTGTAACTTTTTTGTATTGATTTCAATGATAGCCTATAGTACCTTAATTTTATTTCAAGTTAGCTTACAGGCACTTGTCTTGTTAATATAAGATTTAATCTGTAGATGCCAGAGAGATTGAGGGGATTATCCAACTACCACTAACAAATTATATAACTTAAAAGTAATTAATGCCTCACTTTACACTTTCTCATGCATTGGAGCCTGACCCAAATATGAGGTGGTCTGATCACGGAATGTAATCTGTCAGGATTGAAAAAATGTGATCCCATGGTTTAAATTTGTTTTTTCAGGCACCAAAATCAAGATCAAAAACTGTTATCTTAGTGAAAAACCTTCCAGCTATGACCACGGCAGCAGAGATCAGAGAACTGTTCTGCAAATTTGGCGAGCTAGGACAAGTAGTTCTACCTCCCATAGGAGTTACAGGTCAGTAGATGGAATCCTGTTCCGAACTAAGTTTTCTTATAATTGTCTCTTGCCTCTGAGACAATGAGTTTAAGTTATTTACCTTATTGCACTTTTCGAAAAAGAGGCAAAATCACAACACCTTTGCTGATTTTAAAAATATAATGACAACTTTAAACACATGCTCTTGTAAAATATTATGAGTTAGCCTATGATCATTAAAATTCCACTGTGGGTATCCATGTATGTAACTGCTCTTGGTATATTAATTTAGGACCCTGTCACCGTTAAGAACTTTGATTCCTCATTCTATCGCATTGTGGGGAAGACGCCATTTGGTAAATGGTAAATGCTTGTACAGTAAATGATTAGTAAAATAAGGAGGTTGAAATAGTCAATTTCTCCCTCTTTCACCCACGGTGTGGCACACTAGACTTTACTGAATCAATATATGACTTAATATGAATTAATATAGACTTGTAAAATATTATGAGTTAGCCTATGATCATTAAAATTCCACTGTGGGTATCCATGTATGTAACTGCTCTTGGTATATTAATTTAGGACCCTGACACCGGAAAGAACTTTGATTCCTCATTCTATCGCATTGTGGGGAAGACGCCATTTGGTAAATGGTAAATGCTTGTACAGTAAATGATTAGTAAAATAAGGAGGTTGAAATAGTCAATTTCTCCCTCTTTCACCCACGGTGTGGCACACTAGACTTTACTGAATCAATATTCTTAACCTTTCAGCGATTGTGGAATTCTTGGAAGCATCAGAAGCCAAGAAGGCATTCCTAGCGCTAGCCTACACTAGGTTCAAACACATTCCCCTCTATTTGGAGTGGGCGCCTGAAGATACCTTTTCTTCAGTTGCTGGTAAATATTATCATCTTTTTTTTCTTATAATAGATACTAACTTTCTGCAATAAGATGAAAGTCCCTTCTTTTGGAAAAACTAAGATTTATCGGCAATTTGTTTTTTCCCTGAACATTTGAATACCAGAACTTCTAATTCCTGTGTATAAATGAAAATTAATTTTGAATGTACAATAATGTAAAAAGAGGTTCCAAATCTATGTCAATATCTATAGAGAATAAAGAATTAATTTATTGCCATCAATACTAGAAACTGTCTAGCCGGAAACTGTCCATGCATTGATATTCAACAATTAGTTGCACAAGTAGGGCCTAGTAACGACGATTTTTTAATAGGCTAAGAAATTATTTTGTTCTTTACCAAATGAAATTTCAAAAATTCAAATTAAAAATGTTAAAGGATAGGTTTTCAATGTTTGGTATTTTTATCTAATACATTTCCAATGGTTTTTAAGGGAAGGTAAAGAAGGTTAAAGAGGAAGAAAGTGAAAACAAAGAAGTAGTGAAAAATCAAAATGAGGTGAAGGAAAGTGAGGAGGAGGAGGAGGAAGAAGAAGAAGATTTAGAGCCAGAAACAGATACAACATTGTACATAAAAAATCTTAACTTTGATACTAAGGAAGAAAGTATAAAAAAGGTATAACTTGCTTTAATTTGCTAATTTTAAAAAGTCTTGCATAAAAAGTTTACTTTTTTAGTACCGTAGTGTAAAGTAGTCTATGGTGGTATATAATTGACAGTATTGCTGGCACCTTATTAACATTATTTACTTATGGATATTATATTATTATACTGATTGAAACTATTTAGTGATCCAAAGGTTAATTGATCATTGGTTTAATAATGTTTTGTCTTACAACCTTGATATCTTTATAACACGTTGAGTGCGGAGTACGTTAATTAACGTAGTGCCACAGTGGCGCGAGCGGCTGCCTACGTTAATTTACGTAGCGCTAAGGCCCGAAACATAATGGTTCAGTGTGGGCTTAGCCATTGCTGGCGGAGGTAGATTCCCTCACCGCCTGTTGTGCCAGTTCATGTGCTCAATTCGGCGTAGTTCGTTTCCCAGTCCGTCATTTTTTAAGGGGTGGGGAGGGCAGCGGCACTTGCAGCGGCCTGCGTAATATTACGTAGCACTCTCGAATTGTGTAACATTGGTTCATGTTTAGTTTGGGCTTTAGCCACTGCCGGGAGAGGTTATAAGTGCTCGCCGTTTATTGGTGCAGTCCATTTTCTCGGTTCGCAGACGATCGTTTGCCAGTTCCACCGGGGCGCGTCGTGAACGAAGTGATAGGGCTTCACAGTGTTTTCTATTGTTATTTTTGGTGTTATTTGCTCAGTTTAGCAGGTAATTAAGACTAATCAATGGAGAACGTCTATTCTGAAGATAAAAACCGCTTCAATGAGAGTTTTAAGTGACGATCCCCGGCACCACCGGCAGACTACGTTAATTTACGTACCGGAAATGACGTCATGATATTTGACAGAAAATGGACGCCTAGACAACTTCTGACGACTTTTTGGCAAAATACAAGGAAATAGCTAGTAATTAAACAAAAAAACTATTCCCGCAATTTTGGTACGCAATTATATCGAATTTCAGCACTCAACGTGTTAAAAGGCTTTAATTTATCAGTTATGACAAACTGTTCCAAGTATTATTTCAAATTAGGTAAACCCAAACTCACCATAAAAAAATTGAACTAAAGAACAAATTCAAATTCAAATTCAAATTATTTTATTTCCAATCAAATTATTACAATAATACATAATATAAATGCATGGAAATTAGGGGTGGGCGAGTAGTGGTTTTACGATTCAAGTCGAGTCGAGTCGAGTATTGCATCAACTACTCGGGTATCGAGTCGAGTCGAGTAGTAGTGTGAAAAAGTTTAAAATGAGTTTTTAAAAATAACATTAAATAATAAAAGTAAAAGTATTATTAAATTCATCTTTATGCATGAGGACACTGAAAGATAACATCAATTTAGGGTACGACAATAAGAACTACTTAGATAAAAGTTGATAAAAAAGTAAGTATATTTATTAACAGTTTCCTCTTACAATGTGTAGTACAAATCAATTTCTGAGAATTAGGCCTAAGTAAAATATTACATCAACAACAAAATTAGGGATGGGCGGGAATGAATTTTTAGTTCGGGACGGGAATTTTTATTTCCCATCCAATTTCGGGACGGGATTGCACTTCTCGACGCTATCAGGAAATATTCGTTTTGACTTTTATCTGAGTGTCGTTTAAAGAAAAATGAATGTTAAATATCAACTGGTTCTGTTTCCAAACTGTTCCACTTGTCTTGTTTTTGTATAAGTTACAATGAACCTCCTTGAGTTGAAAAGATTTTAAATATCTAATTTTTATATTTGCAGTATACATTAAAATAAGGATACAGTACAAATTTTCTTGTAACCAAAAAAATTAAAATCAAATCACTAAACAATATACATATAAAAAATGTCCATTAAAATTTTATAAAAGTTTTGTTGAATTAAATATTAAAAGTTTTGTACAAAGAAATAACAGAAAAATTATGTACATCAAAATATAGATTAAAACAAATGGAAAAATTGTAAAGAAAACAAAACTGTATTACATAAATAGGCCTAAGGCCTGCTCAGTTAAAAAGTAACAAAAAAACAAGAAATTGAAATTATAATAAATATTAACACTAAGGAATGAAGTGGTTCAACAAACCAACGCCATTTATAACCCCAAGAAATGTTCTTTTTTTACTTATTGATTTAACTGAGACAGGTTCTTACTTAGAGATTATCATAAAAATTGAACTTTGAAAATATACACTATTAGACCTAATTATTTTTATTTTTATGTATTCATTTAGCTATTTTTTGCTATATTAAAAAAGGAGTGTATGATGAAAAAATCAATAAAAAACAATGTAGGTTTTAAGTTATGAACCTCAAAATCTAATAAATGTATTTGTAATGTTTAATGAAAAAAATATATATTTAATGGGATTTGAAGTTTTTCATTTAAAAATTATATTAAATTATAATAAGATACTTTTAACATTATAAAACAGTAATTCAATTAAAGATTGATTTATTTAACAACACTTTGCCACTTTCCTTTTGGAAAGTCACATAACTTTGGTTGACGTTTTGTTTTATTTGTAAGAATTAGACGAATTAAACGAGCCATCCCTTAGTTTTCTACGACAATTGGTTCAGAAAGTAGCATTTGGTACTAGGAGCCAAAAACACCCCTCTTGAATAAATTACTGCCGGGCGTTGAACAATAGATAAGCTGAACAATAGATCGTCTCGGCGGCCGGCCGTGTTTTTGTGCTCGTTAGCGAGATCGCCGGCCGCCAGACGTAAACAACTATTGTCACGGCTGCGGGCGCGCGCCGCCGGGAGTGACGAAGACGACTACTCGACTCGATTCTCGAGTATTTGCAACTACTCGACTCGAGTTCGAGTAGGACTAATTACCCGAGCCACTACTCGAAACTCGAGTACTCGCCCACCCCTAATGGAAATTAGTCCCCACATAGGACGTCCTGTGTGTGGGGACGAGCCGTTGTTCCGTAACAAAATAACTTAAAACTAATTACAACAAGAGGAAAACATTTAAATCTAATCTTGCGAGGGGAATTAATTATAATTATAGAAACTAAAGTACCGGTAACAATTCTTGGAAAAAATAAATTATAAGAAAAATTGAGCTACATATGTATATTATAATTTAAAGTATCTTAAAGATAGAACATCTGCAAAAAGAAGAAAAGAAAACTATTTCCAGAAAACTATTTAAATATCTAAGGAAAACAGGATAAACACATCTATGGCAGGAATGTCGGAACATAACTCCATACAATACATAATAGATTGAACTATTTTCGATTAAATATTTCTAATAAAAACTGGGATGTCATTGTAAATTCCTGGTGAAAATGCCAATTCATGATAGTTAATTTTGTCTGAGAATGTTATAAACGATACAATAACAAAGAAATGGCATACAAAACACTCTGAACAAAGTTGATTTCAATGGAAATCATAACTGATTATCCTGAAAAATTCATTAATATATACAGTTTGAGAATATTTGAGGTCATGAAGTAAGGAAATCAGTAATGTTGTGGTATAACCAAGAGATTAAACTTTACTCACAAAAGTTGTAATGAATATTATCCTTAAAGTTTGCCCTGCTTTACTCTTTGCCTCTTTCAACCATCACACACTTGTTGAGACTTGTCTGTTTGTGTTGCAGCATTTCAGCGTGTGTGGAAAGGTGGCAAGCGTGACGATCGCCCGTAAGAAGGACCCTGCTCGACCGGGCGAAACGCTCAGCATGGGCTACGGCTTCGTGCAGTACTATAGACAGTCGCACCTGAACCAGGCGCTCAAACAGCTGCAGCACTCGACGCTCGATGGGCACCAGCTGGAACTCAAGCGTTCCAACAGGACTATGCAGTAAGAGGCTACTCTAACTTGTTCAAAGCCAACGATTTCAATTTTTTTTTTTTTACCGTCTCAAGAATTGAACTTTTTAATGATTTGCTTTTTGAATGTTTAAACAGTTATCAACAATTAATATTGATTGATAAATAAATTTATTGCAGCACTTATTTTTGTGCACATTGATTTAGCTTCAGAGGGATTTAATAGACAATAGTTATATTTTTACATTATTCATTGAGAAAAGTAAATTTGTTACTCAAACTAATACAAAAGATATAATAGTAAGAAATCATATCTCCAGTTTTGAAACTTGTCCACTGTGTAGAAGGGGTGCTGATTTAGCCATGCGATGATGTTTGTTCTTAACTTCTCGCAGGGGAAATTTTTCATCTCTTCTGGCAGGATGTTGAGAAATTTTCTCCCAGACATGTCGGTTGTTTCTCATAGAGTGTGAGGCGATGGATCGAAAGTGAAGTAGAACCTGGATAATTCAAACTTTTAAAATTCCAAATCTTTTTAATTTGAATTTTTTCTTTGTCACCACTATTTTGTGTTCAAACAATGCTACAAAAAGTGTGGATGGTTATAAGTTTATTTTGGATGATTTATTTTTGGCATGTTTATTATTGTATACATTTTCAGCTAAGATTCCAAATAATTGAAAGTTTGATTGGGCTTTGCATTTTACTAACAATATTCGGCAAAGGTTTTGCATTAGGCCTAGATGAAATATATGCCAGCATAAAGCCCCCTTCGTCCGCCATGCTACACCAACCATTGCATCCCTGAGTAGCAACAAAACAAAGCCATGTTATCTCTAAGGTCATTGTACTCACCCCCTTCCCCTCCCTTACCTGCCAAACTCACTTTCAAATTGCAGTGATGCATTCCATTGTATCGCTCATCTCCATTGGATACTGCTCATTTCTGCCTTTATGTCGGCTAGATTGTTAACTTTGAAATCGCCTTTTATTTTGTTGTGTAAAGTGATTACATGTACGTACTGTAGTTTTCATGTACAGTAACATTTAGTTAGTGTACTGTGTGAATGTAGCATACAGTACAAGTATGAGTTAAGTTGGTAGTTTACAACAGTTCAGATATTGCCAAATAAATTTTAAGGTTCAATTAGGTTAAATTCAAATGTTCCTTTACTTGGTGAAGTTTGTCAAAATAGTAATTTCTGTTTTAATGTTAGTTTAATCCTTTTTATTGGTTCAAACAAATTTTTATTTAAAAAGAATAATTTTAATAAGCATTTTGATCGGAGATATGAAGTCTTATTGTTTTGGATTCATTTATTAAGAACTTCCTTAATTTGAATTTTTATATAATTCAAAGTTTTAAATTGGTTCCTTGAGGTTCGAACTATCCGAGTTCATATTTTTGAGTTTTTGTCTCCAAATCACTTGATTCGACTATAAAGGTTTAAGTTTACCTGAGTCTGCCGATGTGATTCACTGCCTCCTTCCTAGGTGACGCGTTTCGAGTATTAAATAATCATTGTCGAACCTTACTTACAAGAACCCTTAAATCATCACTCGTACGAGGTCGTCAAAGTTTTTAAAATCACAACCATACACAACATTTAGGACTCGACACGGCCGGCTTGCGTGCGCACACTTGAACGGGATTGTCATGACTGTAGGCCTAGCTGTGGTGGTGTCTTGGACTTTGCCCTCCTGGTTCCTTATCAGATAGCTGATTTTGTTTCCTTAATCTGTTCTGTTCGATACGTTATTATCGATACGGCAGACTGAAGTTAAAAAAGTCACTTTCTTAACAAAAGGTCTAGGCCTATAAAGGAATGTACCAAATAAAAAGGTTGAGAAGTTATAGGCTCACCATAAACCCTACCGACGTTTAATAAAACATAAAAAGAGAATCATCTGTTACAGTTACTTACTTCACTTTTCACTTTCATGTTTCACACTTTTCACTATTAACCTACTTTAAAATGTTTCCAAATAAGAGCTTTTCCTCACTCACAGATTTGTAATAGGCATAGGCCTACTAACTTTGAATCACAAGCCTAGAGACCGGGAGGCTAACAAGAAATAACTTTTAATTGGAGGATTTTAATTTTCAACTCTCTCTTCTTCTTTCTCCATAAGACAATCTTCAGCTCTCATTTTGTTTGCTATTCCTTTTCATTTCTCCAAACTATTTAAGTCCTGTAAACATAACTTTCACAGCTTTTGAATTCATGTAATTCCCTCGATTTGTCCATTTGTCATCTGCTACTGCTAGTGGTAAGGTTTTTATTTATTTGCTCCTAACTGAATAAAGGCAAGCATTAGTGTAGCCATGAAGCCTGTATGGTTCTGGTAAGACCATTGATTTTCTATGTATTCAACACAACCTATTTATTGCTGTTCAACAATTATTGTTAATAGGCCTATTCAGTTTTTTTTTTTTTTTAGTATCCAAACCTTGAAATAAAATCAACTCAGCCGATTTTAAGCATTTATGGCTTTAAATAGTTGAACTCTGCTAAGAGTGTGAAAGGAAATTAAATTATGTATTACGTGGGATATTTGAGGTTAGCCATTATTCAACCTGATTGGCTATATTGGCTCTTGTCATTCATCTGATTGTCACTACTATTCTTACTGATAATGTCAAAACAACTCTTAAATTTGTCAAAAATTATTTGAATCAGTTTTAAATAATCATCTTGAAGCAATTAAATGTCAAATAATGATTGTTTATTGTTTATAAAGTTTTCCCAATGTTCTAAAGATTTATCAAACAAATGAATTATTTTATAAATCAGAAGCTATGTTGACTCCGCCCACTACTGTTGATCGTCAGTACCACTAACAGTCCGTGCAGATGCAGCCGTAGAGCCGTCTCCCACTCTCCAGTCCAGTCCAAATCTTGGAAGTCCAACCGTCGTTTATGATGGCAATTTAAGTTTGAAGTTGTGAGGAGGATAGGAAAATAAAACACTTCACATTGCTTCAAAATAATTTATTTTGCAGTATTTAATTCGTAGATTATTTATACTCGTTTTTATCGCTATACACGAATTATTTCTTGTCTCGAAAAATCTCGATCAAAATAAAATCTCGTCTCGGTTAACGAGATTAAAAATTTCTCGAAAATTTCTCGTAATTTCGAGACCCGTCCATCCCTAGTATAAGTTTAAAATTGTCATCTTTTTAAAATATTGTTTTCTAATAATATTGAAAATTAATTTCTTTCTCTAACAAAAAATATTTTTAGGACTTAACTATTTTTATTATTATATAACATGTTGAACAATAATATAGTACGTTAAGAAAACGTTTTAAGAAGTATTATAGTTTTGTTCAAGACAATAATGTTATCTTTTTATAATATTATTCCAATAAAAGTGTTTCATATATTCAATTCATTATTTAATTCATGTTGGTACTTCTACATTCCATGATGATTTTTAGCGGCAGACGTTAAGTCCGGGAAAAAACGTTTCAAATGACAGGCGATTGGAACGTTTTACCACCAAAAAATGCATAGAAATAGTTAAAAATCTGATTTTGGTGAGAAAAAGTGTTGTATAATACTACTATAAGATATTATATATGTAGTTTTAAAAGATTATTGACAAAAAGTAATTCCAACCTAAACATTACGTAAAATTTTAGAAATCAATCTTCTTTCCGCTTTTTCTCAAAAGTAGGTATTTGTCGCATAGAACGTTTTTCGGCGGAGCCATTCAATTATGATTACCAATGTTGTTGCATTTGGTGAAAACATTACCTCTCATCAAACTTTATGTAAAACAGATTTTTTCATGCTTTTTTGTCTGACAGGAACAATACAAATGTCTCAAGAAAGAAGAATAATGTTGAGAAACAAACCGGCACCAAGATCTTGGTGAGGAACATTCCCTTCCAGGCTACACAAAAAGAAGTTCACCAGCTTTTTGAGTAAGTTTTCTAATTTGTCTATTGTTGATATTTACTTGACATCCATGAAGAAAAGTTTTTGGATAAGTTATATTTTTCTGCCTGCAATGTTGCTGTTAACAAAGAGAATAAAATTAAGTTATATTGCATTGGTACCACACTTGTTACAGTAATTAATTTGATAAAACGTGGGTTAAATGTGAAATATGTAATTTGTTAGAGTTATTATTTGAGTTTTGTGCCTCAAATATCACTAGTACCTTAGACAATAGTTTTGTCATTCCTTATCTATTTTTTCCTTGGAAAATACTTATCTGAAATGGTAGCTTTAATCGTAATCAGTGATTCCTACATTAACTATAATATATAAAGCCATATATAGAGGTTTTTTTGCAAAATAACCGCAAATAACCACTCAATAGAAAACAAAACTTGACTTTGAAATAAATTCCATCCCTTTAAACGTGTAGCATCTGTCTCGCCAAGGTAGCTGCATTAGCAACTGCTTAGTTTCCGTAAACCAACCCTGTAATCCACCTGCATCAATATGGAATGTTGCTATAAGATGACTAGAAGATGGTTTGAAGGAAGTTACCCCCACCACACTGCTTTTTATCTATTGTGTTGGTCAATGAAATTTTTTTAAACTTTAATTCCAATCATATACATACAAAAAAAAAAATACTCCTGTAGCCACCAAGCCACTCTTAACAATTCAAACTGCAAATTTTACTGAAGTAAGTTTGGCACTGTGTCGACAAACAATCACATTGACCTATTAGCAGATTCAACTTTTCTAGTCGCAACATTGAATCAACTTACAAATTTTTATTGCATCGAGCAAATGACCAAACCAATGCAGAATCTTTTAATGTCTTTGTTTCTTGTTTTGTCTTTTCATGCTTTGTTATTTTTTTTGTCCCAAAACCATCAAAACCATAGTCGTCATGTATTTTATTAGCCTATGTACAGTTTGCAAAGTTGTCAAACTTTTACCCTTCTGCAGGCATATATTTTTTTTTAACTTTGCTATAATTTCTTGCAGAACATTTGGAGAGATAAAATCGTTGAGACTTCCAAAGAAAATGGTTGGCACTGGACCCCACAGAGGCTTTGCTTTTGTTGACTTTCATACAAAACACGATGCAAAAGTAAGTTGAAGCATTATCATTGTAAAAAAGCAGGTACGGTAGTTGTAAATTGTACTGAACAGTGTTTTACTCAAGAGCTAGTGTGAAGCATACTCAAAAGGATTGCCAGTTACAACTCCTAAGAGTACATTTAAAACAATCAAGATTTTTTTAAATCAGATTTTTAAGATCACCTTTTTAACTTGAACTTACCAAGACTTAGCGTATTTAGTTAGCCTAAGTATTTTGTTTCATAGCCTAATCTTTTAATACTGTTCCCATTCTGAGCATATTAGCTGGGTTTAACTTTTTCCAAAAAATTCTTTAAGTTTACCAGACGTGAAAAACAAACATCTACAAGACTCAAAAAAATTATTGAGTGAGTAATATTTTGAGTTTTGTAGACGTTTGTTTTTTACAAACAACACGTATCATGCTAATAAAAAAAGTGTTTTAAATTTACCACTCATCTTTGTCAAACACTAAATAACAAGACACTGCTCTCACATTGAAACAAGCTACCCGAATTACTTATTAAATAAATTTGAATGATATTCGACCTGGCAACATCCTTTGTATGTATGCGCTTTATTTCTCAGTATAGTGCAATTAATAAACTAGTACCGGGGAGCCGAGCTTCGCTCTATAGAATATAGATATGTTGTAAAATGTTACAAAATGTTTGCAGTGGCATTGAGGTTAATAATGTGAGGGTCGGTGAGACGTCACAGCACGCCAGTCGTCCCTTTTCTGTAGATCGTTTTTTTTTTTTTTTTTTTTTAACTCGACCCTGCTTAAGAATATTGGAGTGGGAGACTATTTAAACTGGAAACAAAGAATTTAAACTTGCGATAGACGTCTTTAAGTAGCAGTTTTCCTCAAATAATATTTTTAACCTCTTAATCTAAAAACGAAAGATTTGTGTGTCTTGAATATGCGCATAGACTACTGGACCGATTGACCTGAAATTTTGTAAAACTAACTTATTTGTCTAGAATAAATATTACTGTTATTCGTAAGCTTCTGGACTTTGCTCTAGTGGCCTTGCAGATGTATATTGTAGGTCGAAATTTTAACGTGTATACAACAGAATTATCAAACGTGTAACTGGCAACTTTTAAGTACGCTGTGTCATAGAATAACTAACCTTTGTATCTTTGACTATATACACTAACGTGAGTAGACTTCTCTTAGAGGCATGTTTGTAAAATATTGACGGTAGTGCGATCTTCTGCTGCGTACATGAAGTACAATTGACTTATGATAGATAAATCAATATTACACGCTTCTCAACCAAATATAAAACATTTTATAAGTGAAGGTTATGTTTATGTTGTGGTAAAGTGTTTTTGCAGCACTGAAAAATCCAGCTGGATAATAACAACATCGATTGCAGCGAATATAAGGGTAAACACATACAAAACTTAGTATATTTAAATTTTAACACAAGGTTGTTAAGGCATTCCCAGAAGTCAAAACCCCAACAACCTTATATTTGATTAAAAGATCTTGATTATGTCCTCCCAACCTTCATAGGGCTCCACCCCCGCGGACATCTTCAATATTATATACCATGTTATTCTTACGGAAGCAACATTTTAGTAATGAACACATGAAAACATCTAGGAAAATGAATTAATAAACAGCTATTCTCATTTAAAGCATTGAGGGAAGATTGGTAATAAAAAACTTAAGCATATTATAGACTTGAGGCGAGTGAGAGAAGCAAACGAGCTCAGCTGAAGGACATACAATTTCTCAGGTTGGCATTGCAATTTGAGTACCATTGCAAAGCAAAGGTTAGTCAACTAGTAATATCTATAAATTTAAAGCATAAACTGCCTTCATTGTTCAAACACCAATGTATACCAATTTATACAGAACCGAATAAGTAGGGACATCCCAACGAGGTTGAAATAGATATAGCCTATAGTGGAGTGCGACTTGATAAGTAATCTTGTCGGCTGATGATTGGTGCCATTTTACCAACGATTCCCAAGATTTCTTTTTAACCAGGCTTTGGTTTACACTTGTCCATGCTATTAGACATTTCACCCACAGTATGAAGATTCTGTGGTAGCTAATCTCAAAAGCCTGATCGCAGACCATAATTTTAAAGGCAACAATTAATCCCACATTTTTAAAGTATAATGTGTACCTATCAGAATACCTAAAATGGGTAACCTAGAAAATTAGGGTAAAGTGTGGGTGGTTACCAAGGAAACAGTGGAAACCATGGGTAAAATGGCGCGAATGATCAGAGGACAACAAATTAACATAACAAGAATAACAATTTTAATCTCGTTGGGACATAACATTCAAAAAATTCGTTTGGCAATCGAACACCAGAGGTAAATAAAGCTCTAAAACTATAGGCATATATAGGATTACTACTCCCTATTGTAACGGAAGCGCTCGTTCTACCTATTAAATGTCAAAATAAGCATATTTGTTTCCAAAAAAATCAATACAACAACAAACTGCTGCCAAATAATTTTCGCCATCTTTTTTCAATTCAACAAATCAGCATAATTTGTAAATAAAAATTACATCTTATGGTGCTATCTGTGTTTCAAGGGTGGCATTCTTGGTTAATTCCTCATAAGTACCGTATGTCAATACTTATTCGGTTCTGTATACATTGACAATTACATTTTTTAAACCTATTATAATCATATGATTTGCAACTATGCTTTTCTTAACGTTATATTATATAGGCCTACCAAGAATGTATCGCTCAATACCGGGTTTCCAATCGTGCTTTTGGAGATTATGCCCAACCACCAACAAAACTAATAACTTTTCTTGTTCTCAATACACAAACTGGCTACATGGTTAAAACACAGGACTTACATTTCAGAGAAAGTTTTATAATCATGTGATCGCTCCAATGCTTTTCTTATGGAGAAAAATGATTTTTATTAACGATTTTACTAAATATTCCGAGTGTTTTGAGCGTTTTGATGAATTAAACTACCATTATTTTGTACCCAAGAATAGTTATTTTCCATCCGGAACGGTCTCCCGCTTGTACTTCGCGAAATAATTTCCAACCACAAACCCCACTACAAAACTTTCTCGTTTAATATAATAGGATTTAATTTTTCGGATTTTCAAAATCATAAAAATATTCTGTAATTTTACAGAAAAAGTAATAAAAAAAGAGTACGTGTTAGTTGTAGACACCACCTTTTATTTCAAGGTTACATAATTAAAATTAAATATGACTCATTATCATAAATTACTAATCTTTGATAACATTTTTGTACAAATTTCTGGTATTTGAGTTGATCTAGTTTTTACTACAGAGTTCTAGAAGAAGCCAATGTCAGTAAGAAGAGTAGAGAGTGTGCGCCAGTGTAGTTTGATAAGGTTGTGCCAGGTTATCATAGATATGACAATAATGGTTCCAATTTCTGTTTTCATTCATTTTAAAAGTAAAACTACATAAAATATTAATATACAGCGTACATTGATTAATCATGCACATCATACGGTTCGGTTGTTGTTGTGTTGTTGTTGAGTTGATTATATGAATCATGTCTTGTAAACAACACAATGATTTTATATGAAAACACAATTCTGTATTTGTACCAGTGTATGTCAGTTTTGAAATACTTGTACAGATCATGAATAAAGAAGTTTTGAATTTGAATACATAAGAGCGACAGAACAAGACTGACAATAAACGCTTGAACCATAAATGATAGTTGTACCTCTCCCTCAGATGCATTGTTGTCAATCAAGTGATAACAAAGATAATAGAACCAAGATTGACATATGCTAACCTGACTTAACCTAGTCTTACTAAGCCAAATTATAACAGGTGGTACCTATAACCAACAAGTGCAAAGAAAAGAGATTGCCAGAGTAATAACTCTTCCCTTTCAACTCTTGGCAGCTTGGTTAGTTTGACATCTAATGTACTTCATCTTTCATCTAACTGTGTGGTTGTGCTGCCAGCGGGCCATGCAGGCGCTGTGCCAGAGCACCCACTTCTTCGGCCGCCGGCTGGTGCTGGAGTGGGCCCAGGAGGACGAAGATGTGGAGCAGCTGAGGAAGCGGACGGCAGCCACATTCAAACAAGGTAACGATCACGTTCCTGGTGCGGTACGGTTTTAGGTACATGCCTCACGTAATAAAGGCCTGTTATCAAGAATTTCGCCCCTAAGCATTTGTAATCTAAATGTCTAGAAAATTAGATTGTTTTTTAATTTAAATATAATTAAATTTATTAAATAGAAGTAATATCAGGCTTAATTAAACTCATTATGTATTGGTCTAATTTGATTTGTATAACAATTAAATAAAGTTTTGCTTCACTATTTAAAAATCCTGTAAAGTTTGCTTAAACACATGCTTGGGTTTGACAAGTTTGTTGTTGGAAAATGCCCCAAAAATGTTATTCATTGTGGGGCTGTGCTTGCAAAGCCTTGACAACATCATGAATTTTAATGTTTTTAAGTTAATTTTTTCTAAGCATTCCTAGTTTGGGCTAGTTGGTGGCATAATAGTTAACATGCTGGTCTTTGGGATCATGGCAGCAATGTCTTGGGTTCGAATCCGCATTCTGCCATTGAATTTTCTCAGTACCTTTTGCCTGTACCTAACCCCCTTACTTTGTCTAATGCAATCCATGCATAGATCAATAGTGTACAGTAGAAGACCTCTAGTCTGGCCACGGATGGTTCGGCAGCCGGATAATCCGGCCGCAGTCTTCCAGAAATGAAGTGTTTAGCCGCGGGCATTTCCTACGTCCAAATAGACAAGAGTCAACTTGTTCCATGTTGTATCACTAAAATATATCAGTTCAATTACCGATTTCCTACTCTTCATTATCTGATGTCTTCTAAAACATTTTGTGCGTGTTCTATTTATATACGGCCCGATGTAACAAGGAAGTTAGGTAACTAGACGGATTTCGTCGCTATATGATCCCATTTATATATAGTGCCTTCGTTGACAGAACACTAGTATAATTATCCATTAAACGCAGTTTCATCGCACGCTTGTCCATTGTCCGATCATCATTTCGGCGCTATTAGGCCTACAACGTCTGAGCTAGCAAATCATAATTGTTACAAAGTAGATATACAACATTGATTGGACAAGTATGAGACCCATCATTGTGAAATATACCCTAATAGTTTATTGTTGGAAGACATATATAAGTTAGGTCTCTGTTTAACTCGTTTAACAAACCGCCTGTTAATCTGGCTGTTTTGAAATCCGGCCGGATTTGAGGGCCTCTACTGTATGTGGACGGGGCAAAGTAAGGCAAAAAGAGATCTGCCAGCTAGTTTATAAAAAAAGTTTAAGAAATATATTTAAAAGCACTTTAATTTCTCATTTTTTCAGCTTCAGAACCAAGAAGCAAAAAAGCAAGAGCAGATTTAGAAATTGAAGATGAAGAGGAAGACGAATAAATAAGTTTTTATTAGTTATCAGTGGATTGAAGATTGTACAGGTGTCAGTAGATTGTTTTTCATTTCTCATAATCAAAAAATTCTTACTTATTATGAAAGGAATCTTTATTTTTAACTAATTTGTGCTAAATGTGTGTTAAAAGCAATTGCAATAGATAGGACGTATTTAAAACTTATTTTTCCTAAGCACTGGACGTGGATAGCAGAAGTCCAGCATGGGCTTTCCTTTATTTCTAAAAAAATATTGACCTTCATTGTATGATTACTTTGATTAGGTTTCCTTAAACTGGTTTCCTTTTAATCAAAGAGTTCCTAGCTGTATTCAAAACTGTAAAAATTGTTGGCAATTTGTATATGTATCATAAACATTTTATATTCATGAATGGTAGCCAATATTATCTTAGAATTTTATCACGTTTAGTGTACAAACTGATGTTTTTATCTGATATTTATATGTAGGCAGTGCCCATGAGATGGCAATGCATGGGTTTTATTAGCTGGACTGATTTTTGTGGCAAGCAAAGCCAATTTGTGATTAATTAAACTCTTAAAAAGATTTTGATGTAGTTTAAAAACAATTTTTGTTAAATGTATTAAAGTGAGTTATAGCCTTATTTTAATTGTCTATATGTGAGTATTTGTAAAAATGTGCCCTTCCTTTAAAATGGTTAAGTTTGAATTATTACACTTTTACTCAAATCAATAACATTATGTTCTATTTTCATCATAAGGTTTTGTTATTTTTAATATTTTGTATATATTTAAGTCTAAATATAGGTATAATAGTGCATTGTAAATTGTACACCTTGTAAATACATTAAATTTGTTGATATTTTTGTCAGTGTGGTTATTCAATTAAAACTACATCTCGCTGTACTACCATCTTGCTTGGTTCAAGAGCTCATAGTTATATTCTCGGAATATTCACAGAAATTCAGTGGAATTGGCCCACTTCCCTTGTGAAGCGGTTCTAGTACACTGTACGTTCCTCTGGAAAATGCCTGTAGCATATGTAGTAGAAAAATTAATTTAAAACCTTAAGCTGAAGTACTCTTTGTTCGCCTTAACCAAAACTGCACAAACCGCGATCCTCAAGAGCCTATTTAAATGTAGCCAAGCTCTTAGTGGTCATTTAACGTCAAGAAATAACAATATTTATTATTTAACAATTTTATTGCTATTGTAAAGTGTTAATTGGAAGTCTTTTTGTTTTTAATTTGTTTACCATATACATTAATCTTGTGGTGTATATATATATATATATATTTTTTTTTTTTTTTTTTTTTGCATGGCATATCAGGCTGTAAATACTCATTGTATAGGGCCGAGAAATAATTTATTTACAGAATTCTGTTTGTTCTAGTAAATTGTTTTAACATCAAACTTAGAATGGGAAATTGAAAATAATCTATATATTAATACGCAAGCATGTTTCATTTCCTCCTTTTTTCTCAGCTCGTGTGCATCGTAGGATAAATCCGCGCATACCGTTAGAAAGGTATAGTCCTGTAGATGAGCAGAATCACATTCTAATTCACATCGGACTCCCGGGCTACGCCCCACAGGCTTTCAAAGTTCCAATGTTAATCTTATGGAGAAAGGAGAATTGAATGAATCATTAGACAGCTGTTGTAAAAACAACTGCTAGAAAATTAGGGAGAACATATGTTTTAGTTCTAAAATGTTTTTAAGCTTCTTGAGTCCAGGGGCCCATTTCATAATAAAACATTTACTAATATTATTAGCTTAGTACCTTGTAACTTGTAAAATTCCGTTTCATAATAGCAAAGTACAAATTTACAAGTTACAAACTAATATTATTAGTATTGTAACTTGTAAATTATGTTTCATAATGGAAGAATAACTTGTAAGTTGTAAAATTCTGTTTCATAATAAAAATCTAATAATTTCCAAAATACAAGTGTTTTTCCTAAAAAATATTAGTATATTTTTCATCTTCTGTTTCATAATTGTTACTAATAATATTAGTTTGGTGATTATTTCCTAATAACATTAGTAAAAAATCTACAAGATCTAAGTTACCTAATTTTTATAAATATTAGTAACGTTATGCTTAAAAGATATACTATTGCTCAATAGATCAAAGTGAAAATAACACGTTAATGTTTTATTTACATAATTAAGTAACAGAACAAAATGTAGTCTGAATATCATTACCAAACATTAACTTAACAATTTACAAAAAAGAAACAAATGACACTATCATAACCCCTGGGTCACAATGAGCTTGCAAAATGAGCACCGAAGAAAAGCATTTGAATCTGTATGTTTAAAGAAGCAGTACATTGGAAATTAGCTGCTATTAACTTGATCTTCATTGATCATCATTTCATCATTGATACTTGATTTTATTTATTAGTATGTTCACTTTCATGGATGCCAAATTCGATTTCCAATTGATTTGCTTCCAACTTGGCTTTGTACCTTAAAAAAGTTCAAGTTGTACCTTATATTTGTACTTTTAAAAGTTCAATTTGAAGTATATTTATATATCTTTTTTCGACGGCTTTAGAAAATTATTTGTTTCCAATAAAATATAGCGTCATCATTATATAGTTTTATTACAAATTAGTCGTTATACCCATTTTTGAGGAAAACACAACTTTGTTTGTTGTAAAATGTAAAAACTCGGTGTTAATCTTATTTATTTATTAACCCAAATTGTATGCATTGTTTACCATCCATAGAATATTTAAGTTGTATATAACCCATATAATATAAAAGTTGTATTTAACTAATACATTTACCTAAATTTTCATGTCATGGAATAATTTACCATCATATACTATAGGCAAATGGGCATATACAGGGCGTCCCTAGCTCTACCCACCTTTTCAGGTATTAATCCTGACCTAAAGACAAGCCAAAATATCATATTTAAAATTTCCAAAAACTCCATACAGTAGTTAAACATACAGCCACCATTTTGTATTTTTTAGACAATAAATTTAAAATTAAGAACTGTTTGTTCTAATGAGTTGAAATTTGATATAGGCTACAGCTATTTGAGGTAAAGGTGGAATTGAAAAAAATTGACAATTCATATTTTTGAAATGGTGACTGTTTAAATTCTTTAACCATAAATTGCATAAAAACCACATAAGGTAACCAAATTTATGTCATTATGTGGTTTTAAGAAAATTTAATTTCAAAACAATGATGTGACAATTAAGGAAATCGGTGCATAAATAAGTGAAATTAAAGCGGTTTTAATACAAACAGTACTGCATCATGAGCGTTTTGCCTCATACTGGGGCCGAGGTTGCCGCACGATAAGCGAGGTTGCTGTGCCAGCTCAACAATTGGTCTCATACCCAAACTGCTCTTGGAGAAGCGTTACGGCTATGGCTAGGCTCAGTGAAATTACCCTAGCTTGCTTATTCAAGAACCGGTTTCAATAATTTTTTATCGTTTGATTTGAAATTAAATTTTCTTAAAACCACAGAACAACATAAATTTTGCTACCTTATGTAGTTTATATGCAATTTAAGGTTAAAGATTAAAAAAAAACGCCATTTTGTAAATTTGATTTTACAAAAATAATTATTAATTTTAATACAAAACCCCATTTGTCCCATTTGTCTCAAAAAAGATTTATACCAAGTTTCAACTTAGTACAACAAGCTGTTCTTAATAAAGAATTATTCAGTGAATATACAAAGTGGCGTTTACTGATAGACATTTGTCTGTTTACTTGTAAAATCCAACTAATATTATTAGTAATGCCAATTCATTTATGAAACGCAAAGTACAAGAACTTGTAAGTTTTTACTTGTAACTTGTATGTTTGTCAGGATTTGAAGGTTTTACTAATAAAATTTTACTAATAGTATTAGCAAATGTTCATTTTAATTATGAAACACTTTGCATCTAAGCTTGTAACTTGTAAGTTTGTAACTTGTACTTTTTTACCAATATTATTAGCATTATTATGAAATGGGCCCCAGATCAACTGATCAGGAGGCGATCTCTAGTTAGTTTTATTATTCTAAATTCATTTATTTTACATTCTTTTCTGAGTAGTTTTAGTTTTGCAAAAACAATAATACTGGATGTAAAATACAAAGTGAAGGAAGGCAGGACAACCATGAGAAGAAAACCTTACACAAGCGGATTAAATCATAAGTGTCAAAGCATAAAAAGCTACAAGGTGCTTTCTTGCCTGTGTTGTAAAGTGCACGCTTACTTTATGTGGCACTCTCATTGTATTTAATTTGCGGAGTTAATTACTTAATTTCCTCTTTAAAACTTGCATTACTGTAGCTAAACATGGAGTCAGCTAAAGAGTTGGCCTAGTGTATTAGTAGTAGTCGCCATTTATAAAAAAACTGACAAACCTTCAGTTTTTGTAGGCTTCAGAACTACATTAGTTGGTGGATATGGGTCAAAACACGTGTAAACAAATGAATCTGTACGGTAAGTCGTAAGTTTAAATAAAGTAAATACAATAATAATAATACAGTAAATATAATAAGTAAACCAACTTTATATAGTAACAAAAATTTCATCCAATCTTTAGCTTCTAATATTTATTTTACTGCTTTAAAAAAAACTGCAATCTTAGTATCTTTTCTATCATTTGTTATCATCTGTCAATGATCATAGAATTGGATTACAGATACCAATAACTTCTAGTTTATTATCAGACACATCAATATCAAATTAATTGGGTGTAACAAAAATTCTGTTCAGTTATTTAAAAACATTATAGATATTAAATGACATGTTAAATGAATGCCTTGACAACGCTTCTACATTTATTCGCAGTTTATTTTTTAATTGCTCTAATTTTTTAAACATGGTACCATATTTCTTACTTTATTAGTAAGGACTTTAACTTTAACCCTAATTTGCATATTAAAATAATAAATTTGTATCTTATGATTAAAATTATAAAGTAATAAAATTTTAATGAAATATAATTTTATTTATTTTACAGAGCCAAGAGGATGGTTATCAAAACATAAATAATATTAAATTCATCAATTCCAATTAATGAGGTAGAAATTATGCAGATGGTTGAGATTTTGAGAGCAGCACTGGATTTAGTAGATTCATCCTGATGAAATGCTTTCCAATTTAGTTCCATTTAAGAAACGTTGATCATTTACTGGAGACAACGATTGGAATTCTTTGGTCCCAAAATTCATTTTCACTAGTAATTTTCCTGTTGTAGATAGATTTCAGTTCACTGGCTTTTTGATGATACAGTAAATTTGTGATGGCACCAAAGATTTTGCATGAAGCTCCCTCGATGAACGTCATTAGCTCACATTGTAAAATTACATATTACAATTTGGTCTGTCCAGTAAGAAATTTTGAAAGGCAGAAATATAACCCATATTTATGATCACTTTCAAAGAATCGAATGGTTAATCTTGAAATCATGTGATTGCTGATAAATTTTGTTGACGACCAGTTAAAGCATTGCTGAAATTACGTACTACTTACAATTTTTATGCTTGCAGAACACTTTGATGTATCTAAGTCACAGACAATTTTTCTTAATCTGATTTAATTCTTGATTTTTCTAGGATTCATTCTTGATTTAGAGCATATTTTTCTTACAGGTTTAAATTTGTGTTGCAATAAAATTTTTGGTATTTAGAGACTTTACAGTGATGCTGAAATTTGTTTGAAAGACATGCAATTTTCGTGGATGCAGTTTATCTTGAATGAAACGTTCCATGATGACCCTTCTATTTGTGATGTGGTTTCACAGTGTGCTGTCAAATATTTTCTAAGATTTGTAAATTTCCTCTTGGCTTTCAAAGTGATTTTGCGGTTTATTTTCATTTTCAGAAGTCACAGATAAGGCAGTTTGGATGGAATTATTAAATAATTAATTAGTAAACTACCAACAAATTTTATCATGCACTTATTTGCTTCAAATTTTGACAAACTAAAATTTGTGAATAATTAATTGCTACCATGGATACATCAAACTACTGTTGGCTTCTGTAGCCGATAAAGTGCTGTAATATGGAGGGGTCAATGCAAGAACAAACCAAGTCCACAAAAGTAAAAGCTGAGAAAAATTGAGTTAAAGTTAAAAATTCATAACTTTTACACCCTTTGCCCAACACAAAATGTTTTTTTTTATTAATGAAGTAGACATACATAAAAAACTTTTAAGGCAGGAAAAGTAAAAAAAAATTATATATATATGTGTTTTATTAATAAGCAAACTTTTTTTTGGACTTGGTTGATTGTTGCAGTGAACATTTTCCAACTTTTGACTCTGCAGTATCTAACCAAGTCCAAAAAAGTCTAATCTGACAAAACTATGGTGAAAATTGATAAATTACATTGTTATGGTGACAGGGAATAATAGGTTGAATAAACAGTCAGTATTTTTAGTCGAGATAAAAATTTCTGATTTATTACAAAATCACAAAATGCCGTTTTCGGTTTTCGGGCTCTAGTGACTAAACCGATGGTCGTAAACTTGTTTTAAGGTTTATTTCGATAGATCTTTTTAATATCTACAAATCTTCCCCTTATATATTTTGCCGTATCTCTACTCGTTTACTCACAAAAGTCATTTTTCACTTTTTCCGGATTTTGTGAACATAAGTAGTGGGAAAATACCGGTTCTGGGACACTAGAGAAATCGTAATTTTATTTCAGCTTTGTCTGCCAAATGTATCTCTTCTCGTTTACTTAAAAAATACATTTTTCACTTTTTCCGGACTTTGTGAACGTAAGTAGTGGGAAAATTCCGGTTCTGGTCCACTAGAGAAATCGTTATTTTAGTATTTCTGCTCTAGTGGCCTAACGGTTAGTCTAATCTGAAATCTGAGAGCATATTGTGATAGGGAATTGGATGATCTACAATTTTGGTCCTTTGACTTTTTGTAGTACATCGCACCGTTAACGCTCCAAACTGACTTTTGTGAAATTTATATTTAGGGCCCTAGCAACTAAATGGTTTGTCCTACAAAAATGTTTCAATGACAACTTTTATAGGTCTTTTTAATATCTACAATTTTGATTCTGACATACTTTGCCGTATCTCTTTCCGTGTACTCTCAAAATAAATTTTTCACTTTTTCTCAGTTTTGTGATAAATAAGTAGTGGCTTTTGGCCAACTAGAGAAATCGTAATTTTAGTATATTTTAGCTCTAGCGGCTAAACGGTTAGGCCTTTCATAGATTTTACTGAATTGGATGAACTACGATTTTGGTCCTGTGACTTTTTGTCGTACATCGCACCAATTGCGTAAATCTCCAGACTAAAAATCCTAATTTTAGTCCGGATGAGCTAGATACTTGAAATTTGGTACACACGTAGTTTGTATGGTCAATACAAATACAAAATCCCAAAACATTAAATTTTCAAATTTTAACCTCCTTAAAAAATTATTTTTTCATGGTAAAATCTACACTATGTAAAGCTTTTCTAAATACACTGTAACTTTTGAACAAGAGGTCCTATCTCGAATCTGAGGGAAAATTCATGGTCAGGAATTAGACGTTATACAAGTTTAGTCTCGTGAAATTTTCCCGTATCTCACTCCCTTCACCCTTAAAAAGGGCATACTTTCAAAATTTCCAAATTTTTTCACAACAATCTCGTTATTTTAATATTTTTTTATTTACTAACATGGCACACGGATGCTTGAACTTTAGTACATATTATGGTCTCAACTAGATCTTACCACTGTGGTAGCCATTGACCAATCTCAATTATAATTAAGTCTAAAAAAAAATTGAAAAAAACACAACATTCTTAACATTTTTTCGTATTAAGTGTTTGTAAACTACTTTATTCTGCCAAATATACTGCAATATTGATAAAAGATATAAACACAGAAGATATAAACATCAACATAACCTAAAACGGACTTGGTTTGTTGTTGCTGTGAAACTTTGTTGCAGAACTGTCACTGCATCAACAAACTAACGCATTCTGGTGGAAAATTATTGAACTTTGGACTTGGTTTGATATTGCAATGAATAGAACTCGATTTTAGACACACGTTACAACAATAAAACAAAAAAATCCAAATTTGTGACTTGGTGCCTTCTTGCTGTGAACCCTCCATATGTAAACATTTTTCCCGACAACCAAGAAATGGAATTTTTATACATTACACTGCGTTTGCAACATAGTCCGCTATCCCATTCAACCGCCCTTTTTAGGAAACGCCAATAGATTCCCCGACCAAATTAGTCAACTTCCAATTTGATCACGGACAGGTCGTCTAAGACCCATGTGAGGCACTTTTCATTCCCATAAGCCATTATGTATTGTAAATATGTACATTTATTGCGGAAATAAATAATTTTTTATTTGATTTGATCTGGAACAGTTAACAAATTGGACATGATGAGTTTTGATATAGATTAACTGATAACCCACTACCTGTTGTCTTTCATTTGCTGAGAAATGCTCGAATTATGAGTGACATTTCATAAAAGTCAACTCGTTGCAATCCCCTGTGCATTAACACTGCATGTTGGACGTAAAGGAATAAATTGACTGTGGTACAGGGAGGCATTTGCACTCCGCATACCTGCATTATCCCTATTTAGCTTTTTTCAGATAAAATTACTTTTATGCGACAATATACAACATAAAAATAAGTGTTAACACTAAAAAAACTATATACAATTTATCATTTTTAGCGAATTTCCCATAGGGAATAAACTATTACCGTAGGTCTCATGGTAAGACCTAAGCCCGGGACCATGTTACTTTTTTGTTTTGAGGTGCCCAGAGACCAAAAATAATAGTCATTAAAATTTATATATATATATATATATATATATATATATATATATATGTATATATTTATATATGTATATATGTATATATATATATATATATATGTGTCCCTAGACACGATAACTCTCGTAAAAATGGTCCGATCGACACCACATTTGGTAGAGATGTGTAATCCTACATTTATTCGGATGAGTTCGTAAACCAGACATATCGACCTACCGGAAGGGGTAGTTTTGGGGGGTTTTGTACCCCAAAAATGGGTTTTTTGCATTTTTCATATGTAAATTTAAAAAATTTAAAATTTTTATTTTGACCATTGGATTTAGCTCAAAAAAACACACAATTTAGTATTTTGAAGCTTTGCTCTATCTCCATTGGTTACCGAGATATTACAAAGTCTAAAGACAGTACATTGTCTTTTGGGGCTCCAATGTTAATCTTATGGAGAATAAGGATGTGTTAATATTTCACTTATAAACCAATATTTTTGGATGAAACTTGGTATTTAGCTTCATTTGGATGAGATTCAACCATTTATGTAAAAAAACTCTTGGTTTTTTGTTCTTATCATGACAGCAAACCTGCATACTCTTTTCCCATGTTAATCATATGGAGAATAGTCAAACTCCTTTATTTATGGACAGATATTGATGAAACTTAGTACATGGCTTCATATGGTCAAAAGAAATTTTGTTATTATAAAAACCTACTTTTAGTGTTCCCCATGGCAGCATACCTGCATACTCTCCCTATATCCTCCTCGGATCCCGCGTGTCATATGTGACACGTCTGTAAATTATTTTCCCCTGGCTGTACTGTGTATAACCTTGACTTGGGAGTAGTTCTAGCATCCACCACAAGGTACCACCACATGCTAGAAATACTCAGTTGGTGATTTGACTACTGTTGTCACTTCATTTGTCAACATCAAAAATGGCTGACAACCCATTTTCATAGCTACCTCGAACCTCTCAAAGTAATTAGTTAGTATTTTAATGAAAATCTAGGCTAATGAGTTGAAAAAAAATTAGAAGCATTCTTAAATAGCTATGCTATTGAATGATAATAATGGTTTTGTGTAGTATTTATATTTTCTGCCATCTACAGCTGTTTGAAAACCACTGTGTCAAATGACACAGTGGGACTAAGGGACTTTGGAGTTGCATTGTTTATTTTTTTTATCCTTAGTACAATATTTTGATTTTACCTTTGAAAACTGATTCTTTTATTTCCAAAGATAAAAAAGGTTTAGATTTACATTAAACTTTAAATGCCAGTCTACATTTGTGGATGTTTTAGGCCAATTTTTTTGTCTTTTCAGTAGTTCTGCGACCGAACAAATTTTGCTTTAATTTATATTTTGCAATATAAATATTATAATATAATATTATATATAATATTATATTATATTTTGCAATATAAATATTAATAAATATTATAAAATATTTAACAAATGTTTTGCTTTAATGCGACCAAACAACCAGGCACCGATGTCGTTTCCCGGAATGTTAATCTACAAATGTGCGCTTTTTCTGCGGAACATCTTTGCATAACCACATCCAGAAATTGCTACAAGCTTTTCCACGAACTTTTAATGTGTTTTTGTGTAATTTTAGGGTTTTTAAACATTTTCTTACATTTTTTATTTTGAAAGTTTTTAAGTCCCTTAGTCCCAATGTGTCATATTTGACACATGCGTTTTTTTATACTTACAAATAAAAAAAATTATAAAAATTTTTTTTTGTATTCTTTGATTTTTTTGTTACCCAAAAACCACCATTACATCGAAAAAAATTTTTTAATTTGGGTATGGGTCTGAGGAGGATATAAAATAAGGATATATTAAATAAGGAGGGTAGCCATTTATTTCCCCATTTATGAGCATGTGATTTTATTTGGTTTACAGTTTTATGTGGTCAAAATTAATATTACTAATTTGGAAATTCGCTGAGTACGCAGGTCTGCTGCAACGGGGAGTATTATTTATTATTTTTTTAGTTTTGAACGATAAATTAGTTGCTACCAAATTTATGTGTTTCTACCTTGGCAACCCACTTATATGCTTTCCTCTATTCCATGTTACTAATTTTCTTAAAGTTACCATATACAATTTCTAAGTTTAGTTTTGTTAGGGAATTTTGTCAGGGAATTTTCATTACAATTTCATGAAATACTTATCTTTAAAAAAAAACTAAAACTAAAGAATCATTTTGTATTTGTCGAGTGATACTTGTATAACCATTCAACTGTAATTTAATCAATCAAATTATTTAATTGTAAAATATTACCAAGAAAAAACAAAGCAGGGGCAATAAAGCAGTCATTTAAGTATTTCAGCGCGCATGAAATAAAAGATCTAAGTTAACCACAATCTTGTCCATTATTATTTCTAGGAATATAAATGTGTTATATATAATTAATTATAATTTGAATCACAGTTAAATATTCAATACAATAAGTTTCATCGTGTTTGATGAGTTTGGTTTTGCCTTACATTAAGCAAATTACTTCGCCTTGCTTGGCAATATCCTCAGTGCTCACAACTTCAGATTAACGTGATCTTAAGGATTATTGTCATGGAAAATATAATTATCATGATATCATTTGATTTTATTGTAAATTCTAATTCTAATGATATATGAATTATTGTATTTTCCTTAGTATAAATCCATAAGATCAAGTTAAAATGATCTTTGGAATCAAAAGTCTATCATTTGGTAAAAAATAGCTACTGAACTAAGCGGATTGATAAGAAAAATTGTATTTAAAAAAGAAATTAATAAAAATGAATAGGAGTTTGAGTCCTTTTCAACACAGGTCTTCAAAGGCATGAAAAACATCTGAAATCTTGTTTCGTTTTCACACAGTAAAGCACAAGAGATAATATTAATAGGTAAAACAAAAAACAACTATTATACCTACAGTCGACTCCCTCTTAAGGCGTGTTTACACTGGAGTTGTCAACCAAAAGTCATCAACAATTTTAGTCGACAACTGTGGTTGACAACCTGAGTTGACAACCAAATAAATCAAAGTTGTTGACCAAATAAAGGCACGTTTACACCAGATTGACAACCAAAATGTGTTTATTGAATTATTCTATACCACACTGGTTGTCAACCAAATTTTGGTCGTCAACCTAAATTTGGTCATCAATCTAATGAGTTGCTGTTGCGTTTACACTGAGATATCAAAAATGCTTGACAACTTTTGGTCGACAATTGCAGTGTAAACGCGCCTTTAACTGACCTTAACTACCTGGGCACAAAAACAACGCGTTTTTAACTGGCCATTTTTTATCTCAACATTGCTTTAACTGGCTGCATTGCGCCAGAAACATTGTTTTCTTATCTACTGTTTCCTTCAATTCAAAGTTAGCCTATATCATACTGTATTCACCTTCTCAAACCAATTAAAATTAACTGTCCTGGACAAAAGTATATATGCCACCGGAAGTGAAAATGTTTGGACCAGCTGTCCAGTAGACAAAATAAGGAAACAAATCATTATTAGTTTAGTTTGGTCGTGGATTTCATGGGTGTCAGATGTTAGCTATGAGTTATATAGAGTAACAAAAGAGATGGTTTTTTTCAAGTCATAATTGCATTTAGGCTATATAAATTTTAGGTTGGCGTTTTTAAAGGTACATTGGTTTAAACGGCCAAATCGTTCTCCGTCTGAGGCCTGGTTGTGATGTTGCCTGTTGGCTTCTGTACCATTCTTCTGTACACTTCTAACCAACTGTAGCTTCTTTTACCATTATGATTCTCGATGCTATCATGATCTCTCAATACACATTTTGATTCATTTCGAGTGATTGTATTGGAGGTTGTTACAAGAAACTTCCTTGTTACGAACAAAACCGCTAGCAATCGACCGATAGCATTCTCCCATTTCAGTGGGACATAATTGTGTTGTTTCATCATCTAAAGGCTGTCCCCTTACCTAACCGCTTAGGAATATCTAATTATTATATTTAATCCAAAGAATTCGGATATTTATCGGACTTTACCCGATACCTGTTTAACAGACCTGCACATCTATAATTTTAAGGAAACGAAAATCAAGGGCACGCTGGCACTGTCAAGGTTATTTCTAGGATTTCCCAAGGAAAATTCAAATTCCTGGCATTTTTAAGGTTCTCCAGGTTGGTCCAGACACCCTGAGCAAGTAAGGATCTCACAAATAATAGTAAATATAACCATATATGGTCGCAATAACGGAAAAAAACCATAACATACTATGGACGCTGCTTCATCAGAATTTTTGACTTCCTAACTGGCCGTCCAACACATTAGTTCTGATGAACGAGAGTGCACTGTACCAATACTGAAGACATTTCAAATTTAATATCCCTCTCTCTCTTACACTACGGTCGTGCTCTGCTGACACTCATGTTAGAGTGCCCAATTTAGTTTTACAAGGTTCCCAGAAAAAAAAAAACTATTTGCTAATTTTGAACATGGGGAGTGTTTTTTATTTTTTGTGTTCACTGCAACTACCAATAAATATTCTAGGTGGCATTTTTTCTCAAAGAAATTAAATCACATAAGTCACAGTCATTAGTAGTGGCATTTTTTATTTGTGGCAACCAATTTAATTTTGTATAGTGAACAGCCCAGAAATACTGGTCTATCTATTAACGCTAACACTCGTACCACTTTACCCACCACCCTTTCTTTCAATAAAAATAAACAGAGGTCACTTTGCCAATGGCCTTAGATTTGATGAAATTAATATCATTGGAATTTTAGAGAAGGACATACAGGACTCGGCTATCTCATTTTGAAATGTCATGAACTGGACAGAAACAACTAATTACATTAAGTAATAATCATAACATTTTGATTGTCTTGAGTATTTTTCAACCAAACATGACAGTAAAATAATCTTACCAAAACAACCATGATTATGAAGATGAAAAAGTATAAGTATGTATGTTTGCCAAACGCTATGCTGCTTGTTGCTTGTAAAAATATATTGCCAGCCCTTACAAAATAATACATATTGACAGTATTGTTTACTGAGCTTGACAGTCAATATGGATCATACATCAATATTTGACTTTACACATCTAATCTGTATCGTGATCCAGGATCATGATCAAAATATCGCGATGAAAGGTTTCATGTCTGCCAATGAAAGGTACTATACAGTCTTGTCTCTCAGTGATAATTAGGCCATGGCTTTTATTATTGTGAGAGTGAACAAGATTTCAAAAGTAGTTGAAAGTGTAAAATTAACATTTAGTGTATAGAAAAATTAACATTTAGTGTGGTGGTTTGGTGAGTCCTTTGAACCATTCTTACCTTCGACACTAATTAGTTTGTTGGCATTCCCTGTAGCTTCTTAAATCTGTCAATTTATCTGTTAATTGTATATAAATACACCAGAATGAGAAGGTAGAAACAATCAAAACCCCATTAGTACAAAAGTTTATTTTGTGTACACTGAAAAATTGGAGTGACAATGATTTCTATATTTACACGAAAATCTCTTTACATTCTTAAACATAAATTTTGGTAGGATTAAGCGTTATGTACAAGCAACTAATAATTACATTACACGTACATACTATACAAAAATATGTATCTTTAACAATACAAACCACTTAGGCAACTAAAGAATACTATAAGCGTAAAAGACGTATTGTCAGGAATCAAACGTGTATTTCAGAAAACAGATCGATTAAAATGAAAAACATTTAATCGATAATTCCAAAACTAAGTGCTTACAACAGCACAATTCTACCTTCATGTACTGTGATGAGCACATGTTACACATACAATAATTTTAAAGCAAGAAGTCACAGTTAATATAACAGTGAATACAGAACAGTCCAAAGCTGAACTTGATTAATAAGGGAAATCAATAAACAATAATCTAAATAGGTAAATACAGCTAATAAGCTCTTTAATAGTTACTACAGTAAAAAAAATAATAATAAAGCAATATTGTCGAAATAAGCAAAATAATTAAGAAATTCAAATGGAAGAAAAAATATTGAGCAACTTGTTACTTCATACAATTTAAAACATTTGCACCTGCATCACTGTATGGGTTGATTTCCAAGATTGCATAAATTACTGAAGATTACTAAGTTTGCTCCAAGGAATCTAAAATAAATAAAGACAAGGTAGGGGTCAAGACATGCAACGCCCTCTATGCACCAGATGTTCTTTTGCACCCTTGACATCACCATTTACTAATAATGTTAATGCTAATGATGACGTCATAGGTGCAAAAGAACACCTGGTGCTTAGAGGGCGTTGCGTGTCTTGACCCCTACCTTCTCTTTATTTATTTTAGATTCCTTGGTTTGCTCAAGCTTTACTTTTCTAACCACAAAAATGCATGGAATAAGCCAATATTAATTCTACTATCTAATCAAAATAATATAACTGATAGATTACATAATAAAAGCAAAGTTGACGAAATATGGAATAGGAACTACACATCATGTGTATTCTGTTTTTAGAACACATCAGTGATTCAGATAGTAATAAATACACAAAGGTCCAAGAAAATACTGCATAAAAAATAAATTTATCAACAAAAATCGAGTAATTTTTATAAAACAATAAAAAAGTTAGAAATGTATAATCAATAATATTTAAAGAACTCACTTCAAAGGATTGAAATACTTTGGTATAATACGCAAACAGTATGGATATCAACTCTCAAGAAACAACACTGTCAAAGTGAAAAGAGGAAAATTTTGCTAAGGAATTGGAAAAAACCTTAAAATATGTAGGTTTTTTTATTAATAAATATTGCAAATCTTTACTGAAGCATATAAGTGGTATTGTTAGTCAAGGAAATTTCTGATTTTAGGAAAAAAAAAGATGGCAATGTACTCTGATGAATTGTAAAACACTCATCTTTCCTTGAAGATACAAATAACAATTTTCCTATAACTTTCACTTAGGCATTGTGTCTCAAGCAGTTACGATCTTGATAAAAAGAACAAAGAAAAGTATAGATAAAAAGAATTAAGAAAAGTATAGAGGGGAATCTTTAATCTTTAATTTTAGTTTTTACCATTTTTACAACTAATTTTATTTACTTATAATAAAAAAGATATATTAAAAATATTTCTTAAAAAATATTTCACTACTGAGTAAGGGGTCGTCCATAAATTACGTCATCTGAAAATAGGGGGGGGAGGGTCCAGATTGAAAATGACGGTAGGGTGATGTGCAAGGGGGGGGGGTCGGCTTTGATATGACGTCATTTTAAATATGACGTTTTATATAAAATTTTTACAGTAAAACTATGATAAATTCCAATACAACTCAAATATTTTAAAATAATTATATATAAAGTACATTAGACTATTTGTAGGCGTTGTTATATAGTTTATTTTTTCGTTGAGAAAGTCATATTTTTTTATTGAAGTTTTCTTTATTTCTGAAGGTAAACTCAGATTTGATCTTTTATTTTAGTTTATCAGGTAGCGTTTAAAAAGTATTATTTTCACTTAAAACGGAGGTTTGTTAAAAATGACGTCATTTTTCCGAGAGGGGGGGGGGGGTCAGACAAACTATGATGGTAGGATGATTTTAGGGAGGGGGGGTCCAAAAATGGCCAAAAAGTGATGACGTAATTTATGGACGGCCCCTAAGTACAAGAAATTAACAATACAAAATATATTAAATAAAACCACAATCACAAGTGAGATAACATTTCATTTTAATATTCCATGGTTTAGATCAATATTTGTTTTTATTTTTCAAATAAAGTCTATTAACAATGATTTAAATATCAAGAGATATGTCATAGTTTGTCTCATCATCAGTGAGACGATAGCAACAAAATAACCTAAAATTATTTTAATCTCCCCCTTCTGTTTCCACCACTATAATCATTTGCAACAGCTCAATAATTAAAAAACCTATTTACAGCTAAAAAAATAATAACAAATAGAAAACAACAGGTTCAATGGTTTATTTCTATTCATAAAACAACACATTTGATTGAGTAATTGTAAAAAAAATTAAATACATATGATCCTGCCTTAAGAAATAAATATTAAGTAAATAGGTAATTTAAATCACCTATATCCAAGAAATAAAATTTCGGTAGACAGACATAAACTACACTCATTTAGTGTTAACATACACATTTAGTGTTAACATACTAACACAACCTCCAAAATGTATATAAAAAAATGTGATTGGCACGAAAATTGATCTAAATACTTCTATTGAGAAATACACGGTATATGACATAAAAAGGGGTTTTTAAATTAGTAAAGATATGATGATCAATACAATATGTTGCTCCTGGTGCAATACTGATTGCAGTAAATACTACGGATACCATCACTGTAGAGCACCGAAGCAAACATACAGCTATGAAGTTGGGATCATCAGTTGTAGTTTTCACTATTCAAGGCTGATCAGCCTCCTCCTTTTGCTATTGATTTTGACTCTGTAATAAAAATAGAAAAATATCCATTAAATCCCAGAATGTTGGTGAAAAATAAAAGATTAATGTGTGATAGATGTGTGGGCTCCATAACATCACATTACAGTACTCTGAGAACGGAATTCACAAATCTCCCTCAAACCTTCCTCACCTCTAACCGTCCTCCTACCTCCCTTAAACCATCCTCAATTGATAAAATTTAATTCTTAAACCTTCCTCTAATCCCCTCATATAGAGGAATACCACTGTAACAAGACAAAAAAAAAAAAAAAAAAAAAAAAAAAAAAAAAAAACTTAAAACCTATTTGTTTTATATCAACAGAATTACACTACCTCACCACTAAAAGCTTTTCTATTGGCTAGTGATTTTCAAATTTTAAAAATTAAACCATATTTTATGAATAATACCATTGTACTGTATACAGAACCTAATAAATAGGGACATCCTTATGGGGAAGTGAGAATGCCTTACAATGTAAATGTAAAATGTACATAATATTTTATTCAAGATAGAACTGATTTTCATGGGTAAATAAAAGTACTTCCACTAGTTTCACGTAGTTTAACTAATTAGTTTAACTAATGTAGTTTGGGAGTAATTTGTAATTTGTAACGTTTATTGACGCCCAACATAACCTCACAGTACTGTGTTACTGTGTTAACTTTACTGTGTTTTAATTATAAACAGCTGTTCCAACCGACCTCCAAACATTCTCAAACCTTCCCCACACAACTACTTGAGGGAGATTTGAGAGAGGTTAGAAGAAGGTTAAAGGAAGGTTAGAGGTGAGTAAGGTTTGTGAATTCTGTTCTTAATTAGTAGGTTTAGAGAAAGATGAAGCTAGTTTTTGTTTTTTAGATTTTTTACGGATTGGTCCAATTTTAATTTCATCAACAGCAACTTTTACCATTTTACTGTTTGATACCGTACTAGACCATTATTTCCAGAATTTTTTGGCAGGAATTTTCTCTGAAGAATATGGTTTTTTTAACTAAAATTTTCCTGTAATAAATTAGCCACGATTTTGAAACAATATTTATTTTTAGACATTGCTATTTCTGGCAAAATGTGACATGTTTTATCAGTACTGCAACATCTTCAAAAGCATCCATTACTGTTTTTTTTTTTTTTTTTTTTTTAATAAAGTTAAAATCTGTACACTTACACTTCAAATATATACAAATCCTGACAGCGGTAACAAACAAGGCAAATCACGGCAACAATAAGGTGGCAACAGCATAAAGTTCAATTTTGTTAGATGGTTTGCAACCATCAACTTGATTTTCATTGTGTGTCAACGGTCAAACGTGTAGCATACCACCAAAAATAGCCTTTTGGACATGCCAGTAGGGAAATGAACGTGAACAATTTTACATCGATTGACAGAACTTAATACAAAATTTTATTAATTAATCCTTTGGTATTGTTCAACGGGTTTGATCAATACAGCAACCAGAATTCTTTGAGGTAACTTCTCCATTATGTGTCAGTGATAGCAGTTTCTCGTTTTTCCAATAGATTGAAGCATTTAGTACCATGATTTTCATTTCTTTGTAGACCTATTAGACCTAAATGCATTATTTGCATTTTCGTTTTGAAAGCTGGCTGACCTGGTTTTGGTATGTTGGGTGTACAATGCCAAAATTAAAATCGATAATTTTAAAAACTGTCTTACAATAAATCTAACGATGTATTATGAAGTCGAGACGAAATTACGACCATATTGTTTTGTGTCGATAAATAACGAGATTGTGAAAGTTTAATACAATTGACTAATTTAAGAATCTCAGAAAGAAGGCTAAAAAATCTAAGAAAATAGACTTTGTCCAGGGAAAGGATTTAGGCATCAACCACTAGGGAAAATATTTTACTGCTGATACTGGGATTAATTTGGATTAGTCATCATCACATTACAGAGCCACAGGCCACCGTCACCAATCATTATAGGATTAAAATTTGTTTCTGCCTTGGTTCAGCCATATTGTTCCAGTAAACATAGAGCTAGGTGTACAATATGTCTATAGCCCACCTAGGGGGCTAGCAACTCACATTGTCTGGCTGGGGATGTGCGAGTGTGAGCAGCGTGGGGGCCTGCGAGACAGTGACGTTGGAGCCCGACGTCTGTATCCGCACCGGACCCTGGCGCACGGCTATCTGCTGCCCCTGCTGCAGCACTGCAGTCACCTGGCGGCAAACCATATATTATGTTACCATAGGAAAAACATCAGTTTACAGTTGTCCGGCGATGTGTATGTATGTAGTAGAAACTAGTGTAAAGACTAAAGTCAAAGCCTGTTAATTTGGTAACAGAGCATTCCCGAACTACCCACTATTACTGTAGTCCGAACAAGCACAAGCACTGATGCATTTGTAAATACGAGGTGGCCCGTGCGCAAATTGCGCATTTTATGATTCTGTATAAGTGAAACTCACCTACAGTACGGGAATGTTGAATATGAAGTGACAGAGATCTATTTTTGTTTACTATCGGCTTTTAAAATTCATCTGAAGGTAATCAATCAGCTGTTGAATTACAATTCACATTAGAGAACTTGCAATAAAAGTTAGTCAACATTTTAAAGCGCCCTCTAGAAATAAATCAAAGGCGAGTGGGGCGAAGCCCGAAACAATATGACCTTTTTAATTACGATTCGTCACTGCGGTATATCCTAAGCTTTAAAATGATACCTCAATCTTAAAAATCGGTTCAGTAGGTCGAGAGAAAAAGGGACGTAACAGACGAAACCCTTATAGAAATAAGAAGATAGATTAGTATAGAATGGTGAATAGAGATTATTTAGCTTTTAGGTAATAATCATAATGGTGGATTCTTATTTCGTAAAGAGCTGTATGAACAGCATAAACACTACTAATGTTTCTTTTAAATCCGTTCACAACTAAAAGCCGCTTAATATATAATATTCAGTGTAATGACCTTAACTGGAATTCTTCACCCACATTCAAAAGTGGTTTAAATAATAAAAATTTTAAAATATTAATTAATTGCAGGACGTAGAATACGAGAGTTGTGAATGATGGTGACGCTCCTGTTGTTGTGTTGGTATACCTGATTGAGGAGCGCTTGCTGCTGCGCCGCTGATCCGGTGACCTTGATGGCGCCGGCCGCCGACACTTGTGACCGGTCGATGGTCACGTTTGGCACCGACGTCCTCACTCCCCCCGGTGACGCAGTCACCACCTGTGCGGCACAACCAGAGTGTTATGTGTTTAATCCATTTGGAGATGCAGCTAAGAACAATAACATACCGAGAAATTTTCCAATGAAATATGGGGGTTCTTTGTTTTCTTCTACGATGAAATCCTTTTTTGCACCCTATGTCCCCATTCCTTCGCATAATATATTATTATTCTGGTTTACGAACTAGTGATAAAAGACATTTTTTAACTTGCTCAAACTAAATTAAAAAAAAAAAATCAAATGAGTCCAAGGCATGTCTTGTTTCAATTACTAATGTCAGAGTATTTCCTATCAGGGAAATTTGTCATACCTGGTTCGTCAAAAATGTTAGAAAAACATTTGGTTAACAAATAGGATCCTCCTGTATAACAATCACAATGTGTCTGTTAAAAACAATGAATTGGTAATTAATTGTCAGCCATCCATGCAAAAGAAAAGAAATAGAGGTGGGTCCGTACAATGAGGTTTTCAATGTTAATTATTGTTTTGGCTGTCTGGCTGTACCTGTATGGTCTGCTTGACGTTCTGCTGAGGTATGACGCGGGTCTGGGAGGTGCCGGCTTGGTTCTTGGTGATGACGGTGTGGGAGATCACCTGACCAGATGACCCCTGGCTCACCACCGTCTGTCCCCCGGCCGCTGAGACCTGACCACCACAAACAAACGTTAAGTATTGTACAATAATAGTAGTGTATATGCAATAACTGTATTACGAAGGCCATTAATGATATGCAAGTTAAAACATGAGTGAAGTGAGTATTCTATATTTCTCACAAGTGGCGTAAAGGCTGAATACAATCATTGCATTCACTACTTTAATTATGACCCACGACCAACTTAAATTTTATAACATACTGTAATAAACACATAAAATTTACAAGTTAAACCGGCCACCCATCCAAAACGTAGCACACATATGTCACTGGACTAAATCTTTGTTCTAATCCATATGACCACACTCTTTTGAGATTAGATGCATAAAGCATAAAAAATCTGAATCGTAATGGAACAATCTTTCGATGTGTGAATTGAGCAATTTCTATTAATACTACTTTTGCCAAATTCTAAGCTCTCATTGGTCTAGAACCTGTATTTTAATCTGAAACCTTAACGTTACAACCTATTTAAGCAACAAGTTTGACAACCGAATATGGTAATAGTTTGAATAACACACTAAAGAGCCAGATGTCAAAAAATCAGGCTACACTGTCGTTAAAAACCACCAATAAGTTATCTTCCTTTCTATAGCCAAGAAATATCCCACCTACTGATCAATCCAAAGGGACTGGGATATATAAACTGAACTGTGACAGCTGGTTTGTATACAGGGTGAACAACTTATCTGTGCCACCATTGGCATATCCTAAACTATGAGATTTAGAGAAAACTTAAAATGGGGAACCTCAACTATTTTTTTTAAGGAAATAAAAAATATGAATTCCATTTTCTTCTAAATGGCCGCCATTTTCCAATATGGCGGCCATAACAACTTTAAAATTTCTTATGGGACACCCTAAATTTTATGGTGTTTTTGAAATTTACATGTAATTTTTAAACATTTTTATTCTTTGACATTTTTCTCTCAAGCTAACGGTTAGGAAGCTACAGGTAATTATTAAAGTTTTTATTTTCAGTTCCATAAGAACAACATGGGGAAAACTTTATCTGTCCATAACTCCGAAACCATTCAGTAAAATAAAAAATACTCAAGAATAAAAATGTCTTAAAATTATGTTTTAATGCCATTTTTTTCATAATAACATCAATTTTTATTAACTTTTATTTTTTGACCGCCATATTTGAAATAAGTTAATTTATGCCTAAATGGTAATTTTTATGTGTAAAATATTCTTCAAACATAATTTTAAGACATTTTTATTCTTGAGTATTTTTTATTTTACTGAATGGTTTCAGAGTTATGGACAGATAGTTTTCCCCATGTTGTTCTTATGGAACTAAAAGTTAACTTAAATTACCTGTAGCTCCCTAACCGTTAGGTTTAGAGAAAAATGTCAAAGAATAAAAATATTTAAAAATTACATGTAAATTTAAAAAACACCATAAAATGTAGGATGTCCCATAGGAAATGTTAAAGTTGGCCGCCATATTGGAATATGGCGGCTATTTAGAAGAAAATGGAATTCATATTTTTTACTGCCTTAAAAAAATAGGTGATGTTCCCCATTTAAAGTTTTCTTTAAATCTCATAGTTTAGGATATGTCAATGGTGACACAGTTAAGTTGTTCACCCTGTATAGGACAAACATTACTTTCATTCAAAACCCGTTTCAAGGAACACCTTCCAAAAAGAACTTCTCAAAAATACAATTCATCATTTTTGACGAACATTTTAACAATAATCATTCACATAGGGGATTTGAACAAAACTTGGAGGTGTTACATTTTCATAAATATAGAGACAAATATTTGGACACGGTGGAAGAGTACGAAATTTACAAGGCCGGCAGGAAACACCCCCAGCACATTTTAAATGAGAAATCCTCCTTTAAATGGGATATATTGTATGAAACTGCTGTCAACATAGAACGAATGATATAAAGGTACAAAGCAGCTGATAAGAACAACGAAAGGGGAAGGAGGGGAGGGGAAGAACATCCACTCATTGTTGTCAGTCCGGACCCACATCCCGTACTCGCTGCAATGTAAATTTTCAATTAACTTTTTTGGCCATATGTAGTGTATGTTCGTTGTTTTGTGTTCAATGTTTGTTTTGTTTAACTATTTGACGACCTTTTTGGAGTGAAATTTCAAGTTTTTAGGCTTGAAAATTGTCAGAAAACATCACAATTAATGGAAATTATTTTATTTGTAAAATCAAACACAAAAGTTAAGTATCAAAAACATCTCAAAATTGCATCTAATAATCAACAAACAAATAAACAGCTGTTATATAAAAATAATACTAAATTCATATTTGAACATTACAACAGATAAATAGATATCTTCAACATACCCCCGTAATGTTCATAATATAAAATTGATGTAAATTACGACATTCCAATAAGCTTTTCATTCTAACTTGTTTGGTAGAAGACAGTCCTTTTGTCAGGATGTCATCAGCTGCTTGTGCTTCTGAGGGAATGTAAGCCACACTCAACTTCTTCTCAGATATCAGCTGTTGAACATAATTGTATCTTGTCTCTATATGTTTTGAACGCTTGTGAAACCTAGGGTTGTTAATTAGTCTCATTGCACTTTGATTGTCAACATATGATGTTGGTATAGACTTTAGTTTAACAGCTCCAATTTCTTTAACACATTTGTGTAGCTTACTCTTCCGTATGATTGGGCCATCAAACCATTTTACACCACTTATGGAACGTCTTGTTACCTTGCCTCCATAATCGATTTCAGGACGCTGTGTATACGCTTTTGCTACCAAACTAGCTTTGTAGCAAACGATTTCGTTTTCAGAGTTGATCTTTAGCACAAATACCCCACGATTGTCTAACACTTTTCCTTCTGGGGGCAGGTCTACTAATTTATATGTTTTATTCTTACCTAAGGGCTTTATTTTATCATCCATCACTGTTTTACAGTCGCTCGCCTTCTCACATGTAACTGCTTCATAGTAACTTTGGGGAATACTGATACTCACCGGTTTAGGGTTTAAAATGTCTTTGTCCTCATTGATACACATTGCAGAATCATCTCTGAATCTAGATGGCACTTTAATTTCTTCACGTCTCCTTAAGTCGTAAGTTTCAATTCCTACTGTTTCATTCTGAGCCACTTCTCCGGATTCATCTGTATTGGAAGCTTTATCCTCATTATTTACCTGGACAATTTGTTCATCGCTCATTGTTTCTCTAGCTGTGTCTTCTTCATCATGTTCAGGAGCTTGATCTTCATTATTTATCTGGACAACTTGTTCATCACTCTCTGTTTCTCTAGCTGTGTCTTCTTCAAGAAAATTTTTATTTTTATCTTCATCATTTTGTTTCTCATCCATTAATTTTTCTGCATATTCTTCTTCATGTTCTTGCCAATCTTCATCTTGATGAAGATTGAAATATTGTATCTCAGATTCCTTTGGTCTTATTACTTTGACGGCCAAATGATACAATTCATCTACTGTCTTAGATGTAGCTATGGCAATAGTCATCCCATTTTGCTTGAAAAACCATGACTTACCATTATTTCTTACTGTCTGATATATGCCCTTTTCGGCTGCCTTTCTCACTGAAAATAAGTTACAAGAAGCATCGGGACAGTACCACACATTTTCAAAATATCTATAAGACCATTCATTCCCATTAAAAACCATGACATTTATCCTCCCACAACCCAAAGCTTGAATATGAACACCCTGACGTGCACTGTCCATAGTTTTAGGCTTGTCAAAAGGGGTATAGTTAGCAAACCATTCCCTATGATTGGTTATGTGGTGTGAAGCACCACTATCAACAATCCAATCATCACAATCATTTAGATCAAAATAATTTTTCATTTCTATTTTTAGTTTCGTTATCATAGCTAAATGCTTATTTTCAGTTGGGCAGTTGTTAGCTTTATGGCCTTTTGAGTGACATTTAAAACATACCACACCAATCCTACAGTTTTTAGAAAAGTGGCCAACTCTTCCACATGAAAAACATCTTTTCTCATTATTTTTACTATAGTCTGGTTTCTTTGAAGGTTTATTTTTATCATACTTCTTACTTTTATCACTCACCTTCATGTTGGAAACCATAGCAACTGCTGTACTTACGTCATCCCTGTCTTTCAACCGCAACTCGTAGTTCAAACACTTCTTTTGCAGTGCGTCCCAGGTTTTCGTCTCGTTAGGTAGGTCATGCCAAGTTACATAGATGTAATCGAAGTCTTTTGGTAAGGTTTGTAGTAGTCTGGCGCAAAGATCTCCTTCGTTGATTGGTTTGTCTAGCATTGTCAACTGGGTTTGTACTTCGTCAAATTTGGCCAGATGCCCCTGTATCCCCAGTAAAGGCTCCCAAGTGATGTTGTGGAATTTATTCCTCAAGATATCTATAGTTTCTGTAGATTTTACATCGTAAATCTGGCTAAGTTTTCTCCACATCTCTTGTGCCGTTGTGCATCCACTTACTCGAAGTAGGGGGTTTGTATCCAGTGACAAAATAATTCTCTTCCTTGCTTTTGCATCTGCCTTAGTCCATTTTCCTAATGTCTCTTCGTATTTTGGTGAATCTACTATTGGCTTGGAGAATTTACCGTCTATAACGTCGAAAAGCCCATCACAGTCTAGTACTACTTTCATTACAATTTTCCATGTAGGAAAATTTTCAACTCCTCTTAACTTTTCAATTTGTTTTTCCTCTGACATTTTTACAAAATAAATAATTTCCCGTCTCAAATTAACCACGTCTATCTGCTACCATGTCAGAAAATACATCACAATTAATGGAAATTATTTTATTTGTAAAATCAAACACAAAAGTTAAGTATCAAAAACATCTCAAAATTGCATCTAATAATCAACAAACAAATAAACAGCTGTTATATAAAAATAATACTAAATTCATATTTGAACATTACAACAGATAAATAGATATCTTCAACAAAAATGACTCTCTGAATGTCGAAACCGGTGGCTACTGCAGCGACATATAGATTGCGGACAATAAATAAGGTATTGTAACCTCTTGTAACAATTTTCAAAAGTAATCCGGAGGCAAATAACTAAAATAAACAAGTTTGAATTTGGTTCAATAATGTACCTCTTTATGATGAATGGCCTTAGATAAAATTAATTATAATACCAATACCACTATGCGTAGTGCCAGTGACAATTATTACAACTAGTATACGTGTTGCTCGAAATCGAGCAATTTATTAAAATACATTACTCTACAGTTAGCTCAGTTAGCAGTTAAACACAGTTAGCTCTAAATCAATGACATCTGACTAATCCAATAATGTGAATATCTTTAATCGCCAATAACTACACGTATTTACAGCTGATTATTAACAGATGTTTCAAATGCTTTATTCAGTCCCCAATGTTATTTAAATGGGAAATTTTGAGATTTCAATGTTGGATAGCGCCTTTATTTTCAGTCCGATTCTCATCAATTTTTGGCGGAAACAACTACAGACCAAGCCCTATCCAACGACACCAAAAACTTGAAAATCGGTTGAAAATTGTAGGAGGAGTTCTCAGGACAAAAAAACCCTTAGCGTATTAAATAAGTATAGATTTTTAGAGAAAGCTTAGCATGGTAAAAAGCTGAGGGAACATTTAACAAATTTTGAGATTTTGTTTTTTTTCTTTATGTTGATTGTAAAGAGGAATCAAATAATGAACGTATGTGTTATTATCGGGAGAAAAGGTTTAAACAGTTCTGGGTTTCCTTAGACACACCATCAATGATTCTGCTGGGCAAATTGTGATAGCAAATTTATGAGTAGGTATTGGTACTTAGTTTCATTGCATTGATTTATTTATTTTGACTTATACAAGTTTTATGAAAATTAGATTGTTTAGATGTACTGGATTACATTTTTTTAAGACATGTCATGTTTCTTGATTAGTAATCCTCCTGTGTTATACTCATCATGTAACAAAATAACAAAATCTAAACTAGTTTTGTAAACTTCCACATTTTCTTGGAATAACTCATATAGACAATAGACAATAATTCTTTATATACATTATTCACTGAGAACAGTAAATGTGTCACTAAAACTAATAAAAAAGATATTAAATTGTAGTTTTAAAAATCATGCCTCGAGTTTTGAAAACTCGTCCACTGTGTAGAAGGGGCGCTGATGTAGCATGCGATGATGTTGTTTCTGAACTTCTTTTCGCAGTCGACATTTCTCACCTCTTCCTGCAAGATGTTCAGGAATTTCGCTCCCAAATATGTCGGTTGTTTTTCATAGAGTGTGAGACGATGGATTGGAAGGACTAAGTTGTTGGCTCTTCTAGTGTTATAATTGTGCAAGTCAGTTCCTCTCAGCAGGTTTTGTCTTTTAGAATGTAAGGCAGTTTTCTAGGATGAAAAGCCTCACTACAGTTAGCACATTTAGTTGTTTAAAAGCAGTACAGCATGATTTTCTAGGTCCAAGGCCCGCTAGAATGTGAAATTCTTTTTTTTTTGCAGAACTAGGATCCTCTTTGTATTTGTTATGGACGAATTACCCCATACCGCTATCCCATATCGGACATATGCCTCAAACAGAGCAAAGTAGGCTGCTTTTGTAATTTCAACACTATGTATGTGTTTTAGCCTTCGTAGCACATACATAGCCGAGCTGTGTTTACTGCACAGCTTGTCTAGGTGGTCTGACCAGGTAAGTTTATCATATCTTAACTTAGTAATAAGTTTAATATCTTACTTGTGACACTTGCATCACATCTGCCAGTCCTGCAATTTCCTCTCTTTTCTTGTAAATGGTAAGCTATTGGATTTTCTTCCCATTAAGTACCAGACTATTAGCGTGACAATATTGTTGTGCCCTTCCCAAAGCATGTAAGATTGTATTTCTAGATCAGTAGCCTTTTTAACAGCCTTTTTAATTAACAGAGCGGTATCATCTGCATACATTATTGTACTACAGTAGCCTTCATGTAGCGAGGAAGGTTACTTTTGTGAAAATTAAGTAAAAGACAGGCCCAAGAACCTGTTAGTTGGTCTTGGGGAACTCCTGATTTGATTTTTGCTGGTTTGGATATTGTTTCTACAAAAACATCTCTTTTTAGGTCCTAGACCTCTACTGAATGGGATTTGTTTGTTTAGTAACTTTTGAACCATTCTCCAGAATTACCCCTAAATCCCATGTTCATTCGTTTTTTAAGAAGCAAGCCATGACTGATCGGAAGCTTTGCTATAATTAAGGAAAACTGCGGTGGTTGTGTCCCCTTCTTCAATGAATTTTATGGGGTTTTCTACAATGGTTATGATAGCAGTATTTGTTGATTTATTTGCTGTGAAACCATGCTGTTCTTCTGTCAGTAGCTGATGTCGTGAGAGATGCTACAGTAGCCTTCCCTGAACAATCTTTTCAATTATTTTTGAGAAGGTAGAGAGGAGTGATATTGGTCTATAGTTTTTGTGTTTCAGTTGGGCCACTTTGTTAAAATTTTGGATACACTTTGACGGTTTTGAGATTATCTGCAAATTTTCCTTGTGCAAATGACTTGATAATAATATTTGTTAGAGGAGAGGATGTATCAATTTGCTTTTACAATACTTAACAACCTTAGATGGAACACCAACGACCTTCTCGTACGTCATGTCTGGCTTCTGCAAATTTTGCTTTACAATTGGATATCTGAGCTAAGATGTTGGTTGCAACATTGATCAAGTAACAGTTAAAGACATCAGCCACTTTTTGAGGGTCACCTGTAACTTTGTTTTCTATCTTTAGCTGAATAGGCTCATACTTAAGATGTTTTTTTTTTAGAATTGATGACATCCTCAGTGGCTTTTGATTTTTTGTCGGCTCTGTTTACGAAGTTAGAATTTTGTGACTTTCTAATATTTTTAAGGTGGAATTCATATTTTTTCTTTTTCATAGCTGCATTTGCTTTGTTTTCCCTTCTTTCATTCAAAACATACATTTCATGTGCTCTTAGATCATAATCTTGTTTTATTTTAATGATTTGGTTGGTGGGCAGAGTTTTCTTCTTTGTTTTGGGCCGGGATTTCTTTATTTGACATGTGAAGGTTATAAGTTACAGAGCTGATGAAGTTGTTATAGGCATTTTCTAAATAGATTGGTTCATCTATATCTTCCCATGTCTCTTTACTAAGCAGGTGTTTTAGTGTTCGGAGGTTCTCATTGCAGAAATTGCGTCTCATCGAAGAAGGATGTACAGCCTCATTTTTTGTGGCCAGTACTAAGCAGATCTGTCCTGTGTGATCTGAAATGAAGGTGTTAAGGACTGTGTCACTTTAACTTCACTTGAGTGCATGTTTGTGCAGACTAGGTCTATAGAACTGGTGCTATGTGTTGAAATTCTGGTGGATGGCAAGTCCAATCTCCAGATGTCATGAGCTGCTAAGAGCTCTTTTAACTCTGTGTCCTTTTTCTTGTGCATAACTCTGTCGACGTTAATGTCTCCCATTATAATTACACTGCTGTTCCATGTTGGTATATTTTAAAGCAGGTCACTAAGGGGCTCAAGGGCAATTTCAAAGGTGTGGTCCGGTCTGTATATTCCAAATAGGTAGACACGGTTTTTGTGTTATCTTGACAGTTGACAGCTCACATTCAAGTTCCTTACTGTAACTAGCACCATTAACTGAAGTTGTCTCGTTTTCAAGATTTTTCTTGACATAAACTGCAAATCCTCCAGAATATGGTTTTTTTCTACAAAAATAATCAATCAGAGTGTATCCAGTTATTATTGTGTTTACTCGGTTAGGTTCTGACAGGCCATGTTCAGTTAAGATGACGACATCTGGGTTGTTGATCTTTAAGGAATCATTTGATATATCTTGTTTATTAGATAGGCGATCAACATTTTGGTGCCTAAATGGTAATTTTTATGTGTAAAATATTCTTCAAACATAATTTTAAGACATTTTTATTCTTGAGTATTTTTTATTTTACTGAATGGTTTCAGAGTTATGGACAGATAGTTTTCCCCATGTTGTTCTTATGGAACTAAAAGTTAACTTAAATTACCTGTAGCTCCCTAACCGTTAGGTTTAGAGAAAAATGTCAAAGAATAAAAATATTTAAAAATTACATGTAAATTTAAAAAACACCATAAAATGTAGGATGTCCCATAGGAAATGTTAAAGTTGGCCGCCATATTGGAATATGGCGGCTATTTAGAAGAAAATGGAATTCATATTTTTTACTGCCTTAAAAAAATAGGTGATGTTCCCCATTTAAAGTTTTCTTTAAATCTCATAGTTTAGGATATGTCAATGGTGACACAGTTAAGTTGTTCACCCTGTATAGGACAAACATTACTTTCATTCAAAACCCGTTTCAAGGAACACCTTCCAAAAAGAACTTCTCAAAAATACAATTCATCATTTTTGACGAACATTTTAACAATAATCATTCACATAGGGGATTTGAACAAAACTTGGAGGTGTTACATTTTCATAAATATAGAGACAAATATTTGGACACGGTGGAAGAGTACGAAATTTACAAGGCCGGCAGGAAACACCCCCAGCACATTTTAAATGAGAAATCCTCCTTTAAATGGGATATATTGTATGAAACTGCTGTCAACATAGAACGAATGATATAAAGGTACAAAGCAGCTGATAAGAACAACGAAAGGGGAAGGAGGGGAGGGGAAGAACATCCACTCATTGTTGTCAGTCCGGACCCACATCCCGTACTCGCTGCAATGTAAATTTTCAATTAACTTTTTTGGCCATATGTAGTGTATGTTCGTTGTTTTGTGTTCAATGTTTGTTTTGTTTAACTATTTGACGACCTTTTTGGAGTGAAATTTCAAGTTTTTAGGCTTGAAAATTGTCAGAAAACATCACAATTAATGGAAATTATTTTATTTGTAAAATCAAACACAAAAGTTAAGTATCAAAAACATCTCAAAATTGCATCTAATAATCAACAAACAAATAAACAGCTGTTATATAAAAATAATACTAAATTCATATTTGAACATTACAACAGATAAATAGATATCTTCAACATACCCCCGTAATGTTCATAATATAAAATTGATGTAAATTACGACATTCCAATAAGCTTTTCATTCTAACTTGTTTGGTAGAAGACAGTCCTTTTGACAGGATGTCATCAGCTGCTTGTGCTTCTGAGGGAATGTAAGCCACACTCAACTTCTTCTCAGATATCAGCTGTTGAACATAATTGTATCTTGTCTCTATATGTTTTGAACGCTTGTGAAACCTAGGGTTGTTAATTAGTCTCATTGCACTTTGATTGTCAACATATGATGTTGGTATAGACTTTAGTTTAACAGCTCCAATTTCTTTAACACATTTGTGTAGCTTACTCTTCCGTATGATTGGGCCATCAAACCATTTTACACCACTTATGGAACGTCTTGTTACCTTGCCTCCATAATCGATTTCAGGACGCTGTGTATACGCTTTTGCTACCAAACTAGCTTTGTAGCAAACGATTTCGTTTTCAGAGTTGATCTTTAGCACAAATACCCCACGATTGTCTAACACTTTTCCTTCTGGGGGCAGGTCTACTAATTTATATGTTTTATTCTTACCTAAGGGCTTTATTTTATCATCCATCACTGTTTTACAGTCGCTCGCCTTCTCACATGTAACTGCTTCATAGTAACTTTGGGGAATACTGATACTCACCGGTTTAGGGTTTAAAATGTCTTTGTCCTCATTGATACACATTGCAGAATCATCTCTGAATCTAGATGGCACTTTAATTTCTTCACGTCTCCTTAAGTCGTAAGTTTCAATTCCTACTGTTTCATTCTGAGCCACTTCTCCGGATTCATCTGTATTGGAAGCTTTATCCTCATTATTTACCTGGACAATTTGTTCATCGCTCATTGTTTCTCTAGCTGTGTCTTCTTCATCATGTTCAGGAGCTTGATCTTCATTATTTATCTGGACAACTTGTTCATCACTCTCTGTTTCTCTAGCTGTGTCTTCTTCAAGAAAATTTTTATTTTTATCTTCATCATTTTGTTTCTCATCCATTAATTTTTCTGCATATTCTTCTTCATGTTCTTGCCAATCTTCATCTTGATGAAGATTGAAATATTGTATCTCAGATTCCTTTGGTCTTATTACTTTGACGGCCAAATGATACAATTCATCTACTGTCTTAGATGTAGCTATGGCAATAGTCATCCCATTTTGCTTGAAAAACCATGACTTACCATTATTTCTTACTGTCTGATATATGCCCTTTTCGGCTGCCTTTCTCACTGAAAATAAGTTACAAGAAGCATCGGGACAGTACCACACATTTTCAAAATATCTATAAGACCATTCATTCCCATTAAAAACCATGACATTTATCCTCCCACAACCCAAAGCTTGAATATGAACACCCTGACGTGCACTGTCCATAGTTTTAGGCTTGTCAAAAGGGGTATAGTTAGCAAACCATTCCCTATGATTGGTTATGTGGTGTGAAGCACCACTATCAACAATCCAATCATCACAATCATTTAGATCAAAATAATTTTTCATTTCTATTTTTAGTTTCGTTATCATAGCTAAATGCTTATTTTCAGTTGGGCAGTTGTTAGCTTTATGGCCTTTTGAGTGACATTTAAAACATACCACACCAATCCTACAGTTTTTAGAAAAGTGGCCAACTCTTCCACATGAAAAACATCTTTTCTCATTATTTTTACTATAGTCTGGTTTCTTTGAAGGTTTATTTTTATCATACTTCTTACTTTTATCACTCACCTTCATGTTGGAAACCATAGCAACTGCTGTACTTACGTCATCCCTGTCTTTCAACCGCAACTCGTAGTTCAAACACTTCTTTTGCAGTGCGTCCCAGGTTTTCGTCTCGTTAGGTAGGTCATGCCAAGTTACATAGATGTAATCGAAGTCTTTTGGTAAGGTTTGTAGTAGTCTGGCGCAAAGATCTCCTTCGTTGATTGGTTTGTCTAGCATTGTCAACTGGGTTTGTACTTCGTCAAATTTGGCCAGATGCCCCTGTATCCCCAGTAAAGGCTCCCAAGTGATGTTGTGGAATTTATTCCTCAAGATATCTATAGTTTCTGTAGATTTTACATCGTAAATCTGGCTAAGTTTTCTCCACATCTCTTGTGCCGTTGTGCATCCACTTACTCGAAGTAGGGGGTTTGTATCCTGTGACAAAATAATTCTCTTCCTTGCTTTTGCATCTGCCTTAGTCCATTTTCCTAATGTCTCTTCGTATTTTGGTGAATCTACTATTGGCTTGGAGAATTTACCGTCTATAACGTCGAAAAGCCCATCACAGTCTAGTACTACTTTCATTACAATTTTCCATGTAGGAAAATTTTCAACTCCTCTTAACTTTTCAATTTGTTTTTCCTCTGACATTTTTACAAAATAAATAATTTCCCGTCTCAAATTAACCACGTCTATCTGCTACCATGTCAGAAAATACATCACAATTAATGGAAATTATTTTATTTGTAAAATCAAACACAAAAGTTAAGTATCAAAAACATCTCAAAATTGCATCTAATAATCAACAAACAAATAAACAGCTGTTATATAAAAATAATACTAAATTCATATTTGAACATTACAACAGATAAATAGATATCTTCAACAAAAATGACTCTCTGAATGTCGAAACCGGTGGCTACTGCAGCGACATATAGATTGCGGACGATAAATAAGGTATTGTAACCTCTTGTAACAATTTTCAAAAGTAATCCGGAGGCAAATAACTAAAATAAACAAGTTTGAATTTGGTTCAATAATGTACCTCTTTATGATGAATGGCCTTAGATAAAATTAATTATAATACCAATACCACTATGCGTAGTGCCAGTGACAATTATTACAACTAGTATACGTGTTGCTCGAAATCGAGCAATTTATTAAAATACAGTACTCTACAGTTAGCTCAGTTAGCAGTTAAACACAGTTAGCTCTAAATCAATGACATCTGACTAATCCAATAATGTGAATATCTTTAATCGCCAATAACTACACGTATTTACAGCTGATTATTAACAGATGTTTCAAATGCTTTATTCAGTCCCCAATGTTATTTAAATGGGAAATTTTGAGATTTCAATGTTGGATAGCGCCTTTATTTTCAGTCCGATTCTCATCAATTTTTGGCGGAAACAACTACAGACCAAGCCCTATCCAACGACACCAAAAACTTGAAAATCGGTTGAAAATTGTAGGAGGAGTTCTCAGGACAAAAAAACCCTTAGCGTATTAAATAAGTATAGATTTTTAGAGAAAGCTTAGCATGGTAAAAAGCTGAGGGAACATTTAACAAATTTTGAGATTTTGTTTTTTTTCTTTATGTTGATTGTAAAGAGGAATCAAATAATGAACGTATGTGTTATTATCGGGAGAAAAGGTTTAAACAGTTCTGGGTTTCCTTAGACACACCATCAATGATTCTGCTGGGCAAATTGTGATAGCAAATTTATGAGTAGGTATTGGTACTTAGTTTCATTGCATTGATTTATTTATTTTGACTTATACAAGTTTTATGAAAATTAGATTGTTTAGATGTACTGGATTACATTTTTTTAAGACATGTCATGTTTCTTGATTAGTAATCCTCCTGTGTTATACTCATCATGTAACAAAATAACAAAATCTAAACTAGTTTTGTAAACTTCCACATTTTCTTGGAATAACTCATATAGACAATAGACAATAATTCTTTATATACATTATTCACTGAGAACAGTAAATGTGTCACTAAAACTAATAAAAAAGATATTAAATTGTAGTTTTAAAAATCATGCCTCGAGTTTTGAAAACTCGTCCACTGTGTAGAAGGGGCGCTGATGTAGCATGCGATGATGTTGTTTCTGAACTTCTTTTCGCAGTCGACATTTCTCACCTCTTCCTGCAAGATGTTCAGGAATTTCGCTCCCAAATATGTCGGTTGTTTTTCATAGAGTGTGAGACGATGGATTGGAAGGACTAAGTTGTTGGCTCTTCTAGTGTTATAATTGTGCAAGTCAGTTCCTCTCAGCAGGTTTTGTCTTTTAGAATGTAAGGCAGTTTTCTAGGATGAAAAGCCTCACTACAGTTAGCACATTTAGTTGTTTAAAAGCAGTACAGCATGATTTTCTAGGTCCAAGGCCCGCTAGAATGTGAAATTCTTTTTTTTTTGCAGAACTAGGATCCTCTTTGTGTTTGTTATGGACGAATTACCCCATACCGCTATCCCATATCGGACATATGCCTCAAACAGAGCAAAGTAGGCTGCTTTTGTAATTTCAACACTATGTATGTGTTTTAGCCTTCGTAGCACATACATAGCCGAGCTGTGTTTACTGCACAGCTTGTCTAGGTGGTCTGACCAGGTAAGTTTATCATATCTTAACTTAGTAATAAGTTTAATATCTTACTTGTGACACTTGCATCACATCTGCCAGTCCTGCAATTTCCTCTCTTTTCTTGTAAATGGTAAGCTATTGGATTTTCTTCCCATTAAGTACCAGACTATTAGCGTGACAATATTGTTGTGCCCTTCCCAAAGCATGTAAGATTGTATTTCTAGATCAGTAGCCTTTTTAACAGCCTTTTTAATTAACAGAGCGGTATCATCTGCATACATTATTGTACTACAGTAGCCTTCATGTAGCGAGGAAGGTTACTTTTGTGAAAATTAAGTAAAAGACAGGCCCAAGAACCTGTTAGTTGGTCTTGGGGAACTCCTGATTTGATTTTTGCTGGTTTGGATATTGTTTCTACAAAAACATCTCTTTTTAGGTCCTAGACCTCTACTGAATGGGATTTGTTTGTTTAGTAACTTTTGAACCATTCTCCAGAATTACCCCTAAATCCCATGTTCATTCGTTTTTTAAGAAGCAAGCCATGACTGATCGGAAGCTTTGCTATAATTAAGGAAAACTGCGGTGGTTGTGTCCCCTTCTTCAATGAATTTTATGGGGTTTTCTACAATGGTTATGATAGCAGTATTTGTTGATTTATTTGCTGTGAAACCATGCTGTTCTTCTGTCAGTAGCTGATGTCGTGAGAGATGCTACAGTAGCCTTCCCTGAACAATCTTTTCAATTATTTTTGAGAAGGTAGAGAGGAGTGATATTGGTCTATAGTTTTTGTGTTTCAGTTGGGCCACTTTGTTAAAATTTTGGATACACTTTGACGGTTTTGAGATTATCTGCAAATTTTCCTTGTGCAAATGACTTGATAATAATATTTGTTAGAGGAGAGGATGTATCAATTTGCTTTTACAATACTTAACAACCTTAGATGGAACACCAACGACCTTCTCGTACGTCATGTCTGGCTTCTGCAAATTTTGCTTTACAATTGGATATCTGAGCTAAGATGTTGGTTGCAACATTGATCAAGTAACAGTTAAAGACATCAGCCACTTTTTGAGGGTCACCTGTAACTTTGTTTTCTATCTTTAGCTGAATAGGCTCATACTTAAGATGTTTTTTTTTTAGAATTGATGACATCCTCAGTGGCTTTTGATTTTTTGTCGGCTCTGTTTACGAAGTTAGAATTTTGTGACTTTCTAATATTTTTAAGGTGGAATTCATATTTTTTCTTTTTCATAGCTGCATTTGCTTTGTTTTCCCTTCTTTCATTCAAAACATACATTTCATGTGCTCTTAGATCATAATCTTGTTTTATTTTAATGATTTGGTTGGTGGGCAGAGTTTTCTTCTTTGTTTTGGGCCGGGATTTCTTTATTTGACATGTGAAGGTTATAAGTTACAGAGCTGATGAAGTTGTTATAGGCATTTTCTAAATAGATTGGTTCATCTATATCTTCCCATGTCTCTTTACTAAGCAGGTGTTTTAGTGTTCGGAGGTTCTCATTGCAGAAATTGCGTCTCATCGAAGAAGGATGTACAGCCTCATTTTTTGTGGCCAGTACTAAGCAGATCTGTCCTGTGTGATCTGAAATGAAGGTGTTAAGGACTGTGTCACTTTAACTTCACTTGAGTGCATGTTTGTGCAGACTAGGTCTATAGAACTGGTGCTATGTGTTGAAATTCTGGTGGATGGCAAGTCCAATCTCCAGATGTCATGAGCTGCTAAGAGCTCTTTTAACTCTGTGTCCTTTTTCTTGTGCATAACTCTGTCGACGTTAATGTCTCCCATTATAATTACACTGCTGTTCCATGTTGGTATATTTTAAAGCAGGTCACTAAGGGGCTCAAGGGCAATTTCAAAGGTGTGGTCCGGTCTGTATATTCCAAATAGGTAGACACGGTTTTTGTGTTATCTTGACAGTTGACAGCTCACATTCAAGTTCCTTACTGTAACTAGCACCATTAACTGAAGTTGTCTCGTTTTCAAGATTTTTCTTGACATAAACTGCAAATCCTCCAGAATATGGTTTTTTTCTACAAAAATAATCAATCAGAGTGTATCCAGTTATTATTGTGTTTACTCGGTTAGGTTCTGACAGGCCATGTTCAGTTAAGATGACGACATCTGGGTTGTTGATCTTTAAGGAATCATTTGATATATCTTGTTTATTAGATAGGCGATCAACATTTTGGTGAAAAATGCTTAATTAATTTCTGTTGCAGTTTTGAATTTATTATTATTATTGTTGCTTGACAACAATAGACAACATAATATATGGTCGGTCGATGAGCCAGTTCGTCAGGGCTGTCTTCAATTTCTTAACCTGCAGAATTTTCAGATCTTCTGGTAGGAGGTTAAAGAGCTTCCTCCCTATGTATGATGGTTTCCTCTCAGATGATGCAGTGTGGTGTAGAGGGAGGTGAAAGTTTGATGCGTGACGTTGGATATCATGGCCTTGTTGCAGCTATTCAATTGTGACAAACATTATTACTTCTTTTATGTATAGGCCGATGCCTGTTAGCACATTTGTAGTTATGAAGGAAATTTTGCAGCTCTCCCTTGAGCCAAGGCCGACCATAGTCCTGATTGCTCTTTTCTGGAGAAGAAGAGTTTGATTGAGGTTCCTTGCTGTTGTGCCTGTTGATGTTTCCGTTCTTCATATTTTCTTCATATTTCTCCATATGTCTCTTTGGCAGTTGCTGCATTAAAAATTGTGACAACTAATATTTCTACTCATAAAGAGATCACAAAAGTAACCTCAGCCCACTACATTATGTGACCTTAGGTCACCCACCGTAACAACACTCACATTAACGAGGTGCTGGGGATGGACGTGCTTGATGACCTGCTGAATCTGCTGCATTGTCATGGTCGTCGGCACCGACTTGGGTGACTGGACGATCAGCTGCGCCGGCACACCCTTGTTGGTCACCTAAAACATTCACGGATGGTATCATGAAAAAAAAAAAAATATATATATATGTGTATGAAAAAATGAGTACAAAACTAGTTGTAGCACTTTTACTTCTAGTGAAAAACTATTTGATTTATCTTATAAGCCTACTCTAAAACAAGCACTGTTTGCATGGAAAACATTTTTCTGCCCCAAGAATTTACATTTTTTTTTTTTTTTTTTTTTTTTTTGAACATACAAAATCGCTTACAATTAGAAATAGTTGACTTAGCTTTAGTACTGTTTGAGAAAAAATTGTATTCTAGTGTAATAGTTAATTCACCCTTTTATTCAGTCCAAGAATTCTTTGAAGCTAGGGAACTGAAATGTGATGGAGGAATGTGATTTACTTAGGCTGTGTACATGTATTCTTAATTGAATGTTTTATTTATTTAAGTGTAATAATTCAATGTCTGTGATGATAGGTTAGGGACTTTAAAATGTCTACACATATCAATGCTGGCTATTTCAATTTTAATTTTTACTGTTACATGTATGTACAATTGAGTTTACAAATTTTGATTACAACTTAAAACAAAACTTTCAACCCGAGTTATGTTGATTTTTTTTATCACTCTGTATATGTGAGATGGAAAGCGAAAAGGGACCTCTTGTTGGCAATTTCCGATTTTGAGTTATTGATATTTTTATTATCACCGTAAAATTCCTAACGGTTTGGTGCAAATTTCATGTCTCTACAATTTTTTTTTGTTTGAGTTATGGACGTTTGAACTTTCTCGAAGCGTGAAGGGCATTTTCAGGAAAACGCCCTTAAAAAGTTTAAATAAACTCAGAATCTATATTTTTTGTATTCAAGCGATGATGTTGGTATCAATGCAAAGCTTATAATGTCCTCTTTAGGAAGAACACTAGTAGTTTCCTTAACTAACGCTAGAATTTAGGCTAATACTGTGTTTATTGCAACATGTAGTACACAAGGGTATTTTCTGAAAAGGGACCTCTTGTCGGCCCAGTGTTATATCTCCATAATGACAAGAGATACCTTTTCAAGGCTAAACATTTACTGCTGCCACATTGTTGTTTAAATGTTTTATCCAATAATTAGTTTAATATAGTCAAAATAAACATCCTAATTAGAAAATAATATTGATAGTTTGAACGTAAACCATTGAAAAGCGAAGTGAGACCTATTGCTGAAAGATTTTGCTTTTGATCTGCTATTAAATTGAATACTCGTCATTAGATCAACTAATACCAATGACCAAATTGATAAGTTAACATTCGGGTTTTAAGCCGAACTGATAACACTTGAACAAAGACAGTGTCACAATACTCCAATCAGAGGCAGTAGCTGGAACAGCTGATGGTTGCAACCACGATACCCATTGCTACAAACCTTGTACTTTACAATAAAAATGCCCTGTTCATTATTTAACTATCCCGCTGATCATTGATAGAATATTGTTAGTTGATAATTACTGATTAATTAATTACAATAACGTAATAACTGTCTACTGTTTAAAGGACTGTATAGGAAAGTCAAAGTTTTGTAACCAAAACCTCGGTTATAGAAAAGGTACCTCTTGTCGGGTTCGTATTAAAATAATCAGACGATGTTCTGCTTTCACTAGAACTTCGTCCTAGTTCTCTAAGTGTCCGCTAGAATTCAGGAGAGACTCATTTTTGAACCAATGTTTCTTTACGAAGTGTGTTGTTGAAAAGGGCCCTCTTGTCGGCCATGTTATTTTCCCATAAGCGACAAGAGGTACCTTTTCTCAGGGCATGCAGTGACTAACAAAATGATTTATATCGACTTGTTTAAGCTTTGATTCGACTTTTTAAACGATATACGCCTTTTCTACACAAAATATAGATTAATAATCGATAAAAAACCGAAAATCGATGATTTGGACCGAAATTGCTGTATTTAGCTGTAATGAAAATTTTACTTTGCCGACAAGAGGTCCCTTTTTGCTTTCCACCTCACATATTATAATAAATTAAATAATATAATTTTTTTAATAACTTGTTGGTTGAACAACTGCTTTCTTCGTACAATGACACAAGTCCCATTTGAATTATGTAGGTTTAATCAACAATGAAAACAACTGATTTGTGATTATTATACTCTTAGTGCAACTTAGCGCTACTTTCACTATAATCACTACTAGTGAGTGACAATAATCATAACTATTAAAGTGTGGGAAAATCACCAGCTAATTTTCCCACTGTAGAGCGGGAAAACTTTATTCCCCAAACTCATAATTTAAATTGAAAACCGTACAGTGTGATGAAAAGAGAATAGTACTAGTATTTACGTTAACCATGCAAACAAATTGGAATAATTCAATCGTTACCTATTAAATTTATATGTTCTTAAAACTGTATAAAATCTAAATTGACTAGACAGCACTCACCATGACTGGGCCGAGGCCCACCTTCTGGCCCGTCAGTTTGCTGCGTTGCTGCGCTAACAGTTGGTTCTGCAGCGTCAGCTGTCGGATCTGCTGCGGAGTCGCCGTCGCCGTCTTAACTCCCTGCGGCAGAGCTGCCTTCACCTGATGCGGCAATTAATTACAAACAGCGTCACACATGCTAGTCATTACATGTCTATTTCAATACTGCCATAAATTTGCTTATTTACTGAGAGAGAAATAACAAAAAATAGAAACATTTTGTTTGAACGAAACTACGTTCACACGACCAATTAAAACAGGCATACATATGTTTATTTTTAATAAATAGGCCTAGGGTACTAACCAACTCTAAAAATTTCTAGTAACATTTTAGAACAACAAAAGTTTTACACCAGTCAAAATTACATTTCTCTTTTCCTGTAGCTCCCGGTATGTTGGCGTATTCTCTCTTTGTTCACTCTTAACAGTTTTAAGGTGTTTATTTGAAATTAAATATATATATATATTCACAATTTATTGTAAAATAAAACAAAGGTATTTCATGTAAATAAAAAATTAAATAATTTTAAGGTAAATAAGTTACACTGCTATGTATTACATTGTATGTAAAACAAAAGTCCACAAATTAAAATTACCTACTACAGTATCGAATACAGTTAAAAAAAAAAATAAGCTCCTCCCAAATAAATTTTGACACAAACATATAATTTTTTCTAAAAATTTTTGAAATCACATAGAATTTAAGCTTATTTATGGCAATCTGTTGCTATTATGACTACTTTACTATAGTTTGCTCACCATTGACAAGCTTCAAAACAATCTGTTAATGGTGTCCGTCATAATTTTAACTACATTTCATAAAAACAGCGACCACTTTCCGCAGTACGATCGTCATTGAGTGCCATTATTATATGCCATAATCAAATATACATCAAGAGTAATAACAATATTCAATAATTCCTCCAACTCCAAAAATCTTGCTAAGCCAAACAAGGACTGGTCCGAATTAGTTTGGTGCAGCGGAACTCAACTGTAGCAATACCTCTCCGATAAGAAAGTACTGGTGATATTGTCATATATTTTTGGCAGAGGTCAGTCTTTCTTCTTGCCTTTTCCCACACTTCTTTCTTTGTAATATTACCAATATTCCAAAAAAGTCATTTAATTTCTTATAGTGTTACATAAAATAAAAACAATATACAGTTTTATGATCTGAGCAAAAGTAAAATTGGCATTTTAAGCTAGGTAGCCATGGCAAATTATTTTATTTTAAATACTTAAATTAACATTTACATCAAATTATGCACCTTTAAGCAAATTTTATATATTTTTTATATATACCATATTATGCCAATAACATTAAATAAATAAATTTGTTATCTTTAGTGAAAAACAAACTAAAGTTGGTTCTTTCAGAATGTTCTTCTTTTGATAGACGATGACGATATACTCATTTTGACAATAAACTTGTTTTTTGGTTTTTTCCTTGAAGTTTTATTTCAGGAAGGACAGGAGAAGATCTCTGTTCTTCAAGTAACCAGTTCCTCCATAATTGTGTGCTACACATTGAATTTTCCACACTGATGTGTTGACTACTACAATAAATCATCTTCAGCAAATAAATGTAATGATTATTTTAACAGATGTAAAATGTAATTGGATGTATCTGATATTTTAAATAACAAAGAAAACATTCTCAGATAACCAAGTGAAAATATTGCATTAAAATCATTAAGTAAAAAAATAAAAAGTTATATTTTACATTCACAGCTTGTTTTATGAAATTTCCTATTCAATATTGCACAAGCAGTTATTTGTTATTTGTGTGTGTGTGTTTTTTTCTTTTTTTTTTCTTTTTTTTTAGCCTTATACAAGCTACTCACAAAAAAATAACAAAAAAGTATGTGTTTTTGCATAAGAGATAATGTACAGCTTGTATAAATGTACAGATGTATAAAGGGACTTGATCATAATGGTGTTTTGGTAAAAAATTATATTAAATTAATTAGAATTTAATGAAAAGTGAACATTAAATTAATTTAAATTAACGTAATAACCTCAAACATTTTCCTCCATATGAATGTCCTCATGAGACCAAAATATATTTTTAATCGTGTCTACAAAGAAGATTTTTTGTGGCTATGGGCGATTTCCATCTCTTCAACAATGATTTACAAGTTAGGCTGGTAAAAGTAATTGTAGGTTTAGAATTTTTTATGTGAACTACTCCTATAAATGGCTCCTATTTCATTCACATCATACATTTTTACGTGATTGACTTAATTTTGTGTTATTCTTCATTCTTCATACAAAAAGCTAAATTTCTTCGGATTTTTATGGAGTTGGTTGACAAATCCATTCTTTAAACTTGCAAATTAATTGTCAACAAAAAGCCTCTTGGATTGCTTCCAAAATAAAGAAACTACTCTCCATCTCTTGGGTTGTGTTCAAATTTTGATCTACATTCCAGACCAATGCTCCACTCTACACTTCTTTAGGAAATTAATAGTTAATAACCAGAATTTATCGGAACTTCGAAGAAATGAGGTCCAGTAAGATCACTGCTGTAAATTCCACCTCTCACACAAATAGACCAGTTTACATTTCCTTAAAAACTTAAGATTTTCCGCTACCGACAGATGGTTTTATTGAAATTTTTCATGGATAGGCTTCACATCAGAAGATGTAGTACACAGAGGCACTATCTCACATTATCAAAATATTTCATAGGGATTGCCAACACTTGTATAAATCATCTCTGTAGAGGCATTAAAGTAATATTAGCCTATGTAGTTTTAATTTCAATTTTAATTTTTGCATTGGGGTATTTTTGTACAGTACACTCTCGTTCATCGGAACTAATGTGGCGGACGGCCGGTTCGGATGTCAAAAAATTCCGATAAAGCGGAGTCCGTCGTGAGTCATCATTTCCGCCCGTACGGTGAACTATCGTGATTGTATTCACTCTTGTTTTTAAGATAACACAAGAGGTTTTATGAAAATAAGGCACTCAAACTTTAAACATGGTAACAATGAACTGATAGGAATCAAAACAACACAGGAAATAAAGATCCAAAATCTTTATTCTCATATTCCACTCATATTCCAGCAGTCAACTGACTCCCACGTACAGGAGCAGTCGCGACGTGAGACAGACTGAATGGCAGTTTGGGAAGCGGTTGTTCACTTCCTGCCCCCTTCCTCTTTCTATTTTTGTGCGAATACTCCACGGCCTCGTAAATCACATCGATGGGTACAGATGATGGAAAACGCCTGATGACGTTTGATGCAAAATGTGATACTTCACTGTTGTGCCGATAGAACGAATGGAAATTGAAGGCGCTAAAACGGAAAATTATTTATTTCGTAAGAAAAAAAAATAATATCCAGATTTTCAGTTCCGATGAAGCGGAGTTCCGATGTCGCCGAGTCTGATGAACGAGAGTGTACTGTATTGGCGTTTTCTAGTCTGATAATCGCTAGTTTATTCCTTTTAAACCTTTTCTTGATAGTCTATACTTAACACGTTGTGTACAGCACTCGTTGATCGGGCCCGGCATTCTGTGCTAGTAGGATGCATCTGGGTCCGTTTGGGCATGCTCGGCAATGCCTTTCATATATCTTCTTTTCTCCCCCGCAACTGGTTGTACACTTCCGTTGCAAAGGACCACGTGAGGGAAGAGGATCTAATGTTCTTGTTTTGTGTCAGTTTCCGTTTTCCGCCATTTTCTTCAGAGTAGTTTCATCACTATGTTTCAGTTCTATTTGTTTCCCAAAAATGAATTAAATATCGTAAAAAAATATTTTATTAGCTGAGAAACCATACCGGCAAAGCTCAGCCGCAGCGAACGTGTTAATGAAGTCTTCAACTTAATATTTTGTCAACAACCTGCATAATATTACATGACAACATTAGGATACTCTTCTGATCAAACTTCTGATGTTAGCCAACAGGGAACGATGTTCTGCTACCTGGCCAGTTTCTTCAAATATTCTTCAATTTTCGAATTTAATTAATAACACTTGCCGAAAAGGAGGTAGATTGTTACAAAATTTCTGAAAAACAATCACACTCGTAGTTGTTCCCAAAATCTTTTTGTAAATCTTTAAGAGCTATTCAACATAACCTTAAATGTACTAACAAAAATTTAATATCATATTGGATGTTTGCAACATTCAAATTAACAACTTCATTGTTACAACAATATTTATCAAAACAGAAATCTTTGACAGCGCCAATGACAACTGTCATATTGACCACACTGTAATGTAACACGATACGTCAGTTTTGATTCAAAATTAAAACCTGCCTGAGACTCATATTTTCTCAGAGGTTTCGCTTGGATGTTATTAAAAGGCACCTTCAAAATCTGGTTTTATTGTTTTGCATTTTGATTTTCCACTCTCTATTGAAGTTGGAGTTTGATTTCATAAACTCAATTCAAACAAACCAATTAATTTACAAATAATTAAAATCAAGTATGTACACAGAATTATTTCTCAGTCTGCTTTGGATCTGTTTTAATCACAAAAGAAGAAAAGGCCAGGGGAATCAATTATTTTTAGTAGTACTTCTCATTACTCAAGTATCACCCACCTGGTCTTAAATTACTGCAGGTAAATGCTGTTAAATAGAAATGGCCATCGCATTATTTTTTCAGGTTTAGAATTATGTTTTTTTCTTTCTTTTTTCTTGATAATCTGTTTCTTTAGAATAGCTAAGTCAAGAAATTGTGGAGCTAAAATATAGTTTTAAGTACACGGTTTTATTTCCCAGATAAAGATTTTTTTCCTTTATATTTAAATTTACAATGAACTTGCTCAATGAAACTTCAATAAAATGCTAGGTTTTAAAGGTCAATAAGTTTAAAGATTATTAAAACATCATCAGGATTAGTTAAGTGTTATTTGATAGATGACAATAGACGAAGTTCTTTATTCACACAATCATTAGGAATTGTATTGGCGTCGATGAATTTATATGCTAAACAATTGATGAAATGTTGATAAGGTTTAACTTTATAAAACAAAAAATCACAAATTTGGCTCACTTAACCTGTTTTAAAAGCCTGCAGTTAATTTTATTTTGACATGCTACATAGCCTTCGTTGATTATAAGCACTCTTTTCCAGTTCGCCAAAAACTTTTTGAAAAAGTTCACTTTTTATTTTTCATAAATTTAAAACACATTTCAGTTTAGTTACATTCTTTTACTCCTGTTCTTTCTTGCATGTTTCTGACCTCTTGATTTATCGTGTAATTAATGTAAGTCCACAATAGTAATTATTAGGAAATGATGGAGGAGAATTTCTTGTAAAAAAATTTCAGTTTTCATTTTGTTGTTCAAACTAAAATGTTGAATTTTATTTATGTTATTATACAAATTTCCACGTATTTCTCCCGTTCCAAACAAACACAGTCAATAAAAATGTAGAAAGTTCGTCTGTGAAGGTGAACCATGATTTGAGCTGACATTTACAAAAAGAGAAGTAAACTGATGTTTTGTTTTTTCCCTTGATCTAGTTCCTTTGTACAGTTCATAAGAGAAAGTGATTTTAAAATAGCTAAGCCAAAAAAAAATTGTAGAGCAAAAATGTAGCTTTCAGTACATGCAACATCAGAAAAAAAATCCCAAATTTGGCTCACTTAATTTATTTAAATAGTTTGCAGTTAATTTGATTTTGACATGATACAAACATTGATTATAAGCACTCTTTTCCAGTGCCCAAGTAGAACATTTTGAAAAAAGTTTGTTTTATTTTTGGTAAATTTAAAACACATTTCAGTCTAGTTACATTACTCCTGTTCTTTCTTGCACATTTCCATCCTCTTGATTGTGTCATGTAATTAATGTAAGTCCAAAAGAATAATTATTAGGAAATGATGAAGTTATTCTTCATTATTATTCTATATTATTATTCTTGTCGAGAAATTTCAGTTTCCATTTTGTTGTTTAAACTAAACTATTGAATTTTATTTAGGTTACTATAAAAATTTCAACATATTTCTCCTGTTGGAAAACAAACAGGCAATAAAAATGTAGGAGATTCTTCTGTGTAGGTGATCCATAGTTTCAGCTGACACGTACAAGAAGAGAAGTAAACTGATGTTTTTTCCTCTTGATGTCTGGTTCCTATATATAGCTCATAAGAGTGTGAGATTTTAAAAATAGCTAAGCCAACAAATTGAGGTTTAAAAATGTAGCTTTCAGTACATGTGACAACCAAAATATATCTTGCGGCAGTTTTAGGTCTATAAAAAATATTTTATCCATCCATTCTTTGAGTCACCATGAACAAAAATAACATATTGTGTTAATTTGGAAAAAGTTTGAATAAATATTCCATGTTGAAAGTATTTAAGAAATGATTTTGAGAAACCAGTTGAAAATCTTTGGAGTAGATCCAAGTGTTTTGCAGGCAGTCAAGTACAAAGTCTCCAAACACAATCTTCACATTATTTTGAAAGCTCCATCTTCTTAGAAACAGTTAAATGAATTTTAAATGTGTACGGTACAGTTTTTCTGGATACTTCTAGCATACCAAACACTTTTGGCAGTTTAAATAATTATTGTGATTAAATGTCCATCAAAGAAAACACACATTAAACTTTTAATATGTGATATTTCAATTAGAATGGCAAGATGTCCTCAATGTTAATCTTATTATAAATTGGAAGGTTAACATGTTACACTGTGATATTTTTCATGTGATTTTATGCAATCAAACGACAATGCCTTGAGGTTGTCACTTCATCTTTGATCCGTAGATTATTCAATGAAAATTCTTATTCTTGAATTTTCTATTGCATTAAATATTTTTGTACATTTTTCATACTCTTTTTTTATTTTTTCCATTTTCATACAGTTAAAGGAACAAATTTATTTTTAATCTGCTTATTAATTCTGTATTACAGTACCAGTAATTTGAAAAAAAAAAAAAATGTGATTATCTGCAAAAACTAAATTTTTGACGAGAAAGTTTTTAAAGATTTTATTTTATTACAGATTCAAACACTGATTAGGAAAATCCAAAAATACTATTATAAATTTCTTAGAAATCTGAAAATACACTGAATTAAAAATAGGAACCAAGCACTCAAAATTCAAAATATATAACAATAAAGTTTTAAACGTTGAGATGAAACTGTTTGCTTGTGATAAAATATGCTTGTGTTGAAAATCTCCAAAATCCATTTTCATTTCGTCACACAAAGTGCATTTCCAACTCCAACGTACATAGCTGAAAGCACTCAATGCTGTGCCTGTGGCCGTGAGCGGATGTTGTATCGTACCTGAGGGAGGGTGAGGGGCAGATGTTGTCCTGTGGCGGTCTTGACTAGCGCCGCCACTCCGCCGCCCTGCGCCTGTAGCCCCGCCTGGGCCAGTATCTGGGCGGGGGTGAGTGTCCCCGCCACCGCCTTGCCCCCCGCCACCGCCCCCGCCGCTGCCTGCCGCTTGATCAGTGCTGCCACCTCACTGTCGGTCACCCTGGTCACCGCACCAGCTCCCACCGCCCCCACCTGCTTGACCTGCAAACATCCACCTGGATGAGCTATCGCACAAACTTTATACACTCATATTTATACAGTTTAGGGATGTGTCGAATCCGAATCTCGAATCTCGAATCCACCGAATCTTAAGAAAAGATTCGGATTCGAGATTCGATGAACGAGATTCGAGAATCGAATCTCGGTCCGCCGACAGATTACGCCATCACGGCGCGGCGCCGAGCTGCCGACGCACTGTGTCTGAGTAATAATTTAGGGATGGACGGGACCCGAAATTTCGGGAAAATTTTCGGGAGCAAATTTGTCCTGATCATCGGGCGGGATTTTTTTTTCTCAGGAATTTATCGGGACGGGAACTGCTGAACAATAGTTGTTTACGTCCGGCCCGGCGATCGATCTCGCTAACGAGGGCAAAAGGGGCAAAAACACGGCGGCCCAAGACAATCTATTGTTCAGCTTATCTATTGTTGACGTCCGGCAGTAATTTATTCAAGAGGGGTGTTTTTTGCTCCTACTACAAAATGCTACTTCCTGAACCAATCGTCGTAGAAAACTAAGGAATGGCTCGTTTGATTCGTTTAATTATTACAAATTAAACAAAACATCAACCAAAGTTGTGTGACTTTCCAATCAAAGGGGAAGTGGCAAAGTATTGTCAAATAAATCAATCTTTAATTGAATTACTGTTTTATAATGTTAAAAGCATCTTATTATAATTTAATATAAATTTTAAATTAAAAACTTTAAATCTCACTAAATATATATTTTTTTAATTGAACATTACCTACAAATACATATATTATATTTTAAAGTTCATAACTTTAAATTTTCATTGTTTTTTATTGATTTTTTTTCATCATACACTCCTTTTTTATATAGCAAAAAATGGTTATGTAATCTAAAGTTATAAAGGTATATAACCTGTTTCATTAAGTGGGCATATCAAAATTGATTTTGAGAAAATAATTGTCTCCAACCTAAAAAGATATTACTCCCTTGTACTTTGGCTTTTAAATATTATTTCTTAATAATGACTCTTATTTATTAACTCTAAGAATAAGATTGACATTGACATTATAGAGAAAGAATAAATCTGTTAATTTAATCCTTGTTTCGGGACTCGAGATTCAAGATTCGATTTTTTAGGATTCGGATTCGGATTCGAGATTCGAAATTCCTGGATTCGACCATCACTGATACAGTTAATATACAAATTTTATAAATTATTTAATTTTGGACTTTAACAACAACATATTTTTATAGTGAAACAGATAATAATTTAACAGTCTAGATTACTCGACACCTACAGTTTTTAACAATGGCTACATGACTGACTTAGTACACCATTAGACACCATTTCGTCACAATAAATCAAGTTACAATTGATATTTTCAGGCATTCATTGCAGTCCATTGATAGTGAGTACATTTCTGCACAGATTGTCATTGAGGGCCCTTATCACACTGTTTGTACTCATCCTTCATTCATGTCTGCTTTAAAATATGCACTGGTAGCGTTGGCATCTTAAAAAGTTATTAAGTGATTTGAGTAAAAAGATGGTGTAATATCGACTTCAAGAAAGTCCAAATTCACCACATAATATCCAGTTCGTAAGACTTGACAAGAAAATTTTTTCAATCTAGGTAGATAATTAAGAGCAAACAGGATTGGAATTTTTTTCTTGACAAGAAAATTTTTCCTAGGTTTGAGACAGGAATGTTCTTTCTGCATTATTTTGATGGCTCTAAACTGTATGCTGTTCACATTAAATTACATGATAACAGTTGGGTTGTATTTAAAATGGAACAAAAGGTGACAGTAATTAGTTATTAGGCTTACTTTACCATCATTCTTGATTAAAGATTACAACTTCTACCATCTACTTTTGCAATTATTGGCAACCTAGGGTTTTTTATCTGTAAAATTAAAAACAAATGGAATTGCACAATAGTTTGACATTCATCTATGCATTTTTTAGAATTTTGTCTAAGAAATTATTTCTAAAGCACGTCTATATCCCCTACAATATACACTAAAGTCCCTTTAATCCAAACTAATCAGGGCCGAAACTTGTTCAATTCGGCAAAATTTTTGAATGGATGGATTTCATATTCATAAATAATCCAAGATATTGTTTCGTTTACTCCCGCTGGTAACTCCAACAGGGCATGTGATACTGCAACTCACTGACGGTCACACCACAAAAAAAGTTCCCTTGCCATGAGACCACAGAAAGGGTTCAATACAATGAAACTTGGTTAAACAGTGGAAATTATCCATAAATATTTTTAAAATCAACAATGTGCTTATCCACGATGATCAAACCACTGAAAAGCGACACAATAGTGACGGAACCACATCTAACAACAGTAAAAACCTATGTTATTTTTTGGACAAATTTTGTTTGGATTAGGCAAATTTTCAGATTAGCGGGACTCTAGTGTGGATGGTTGATCGGTGTCGCAGTACGGTACCTGGTGTATCCTGGGCTGGGAGGGCGCGGTGACGGGTGCAGCCGGCCGTGGCGCGCCACTCCCCGCAGCCCCGGCCGCCGGGCGACCTTGCAGCGCTGCCGCCCGCAGCTGCTGCTGCCTCAACAGCGCCTGCTTGTGATACAGCTGCAACTGCGCCTGGCTCAACGCCTGCTTGCCTGGTACCACTGTCACAGACACCAGGTCAACACCACACACTACACTATGCCACTACTGCGACTACACTCTCCGACACACTGTTATCAAGTAACATCAACAAAATTCTTCAACAAAAAGAGCAATAAGCACAACCATGACTGAATGAAAAATTACAATTTCAGTTAAAACTTATTTGCAGAGCTGGGCATCTGTCCAGTTGAAACAGTTACTGAGTTAAACATTTTGTTAAATCCCTTGTTGCTGTTCTTACACGTTCTTTTAATATTTATTTGACTATTCATTCTTATGAGTAAACTAATTCTTCTGTAGCCTATTATTAATTGAAATGATTGTGTAGAAAAGCACAATTTAGATTTTTTAAAGCAAACTGTTTTCATCGGAACTACATTTCTTCATCTCCCTTGGAAATTCATTGATGTTGTAAAAAATTCTTCTTTACTCTTTTGATGAGATTTTAGAAATTACACATTTGGTTCACCAGCAATTCTAAACAAGAATCAAGAGGATTTTTATTTTATTCTGTTAATACTCACAAACGGAGGTCCCTAATCTACTCGGTATTTAAATTTTGTCAATTTAGTGTTAGACATATTCTCTGACACTATTGTTTAAAATGCACTTATGAATAAAAATGTTTGATTTACTGAATCATCACCCGCTGTTGTCAAATTACAGCAGTCGTGAAATAATGTTAGAAATCAAAATAATCACACTTGTATTGTTTCTAATGAACATTAAATTTAAAAACAAATGAGAAGGGCAGATAAACATTGTTAGTCAATCTCTTCAAAGATTGTTATGTTAACATTTGACCTCTTTTTTATGATAAACATTAGTGCACCCAAACATTTTTTACAAAAAATCAAATTTTTGACCATGATTTTCTTGCTAATTTTTAATTTTTATGTTTTTTATGTATTGCTTCAGAAAATTAATTTTAGCTCGTAAAACATAAATATAATATATTTTTGGTGAAATAACATTTTAAATTCATCTTTCATTATCATTAAACAACTGTAATAATTACTAAAAAACGTAAGCACAAATAAAGTTATCAAGTTGGAATTAGGTTATGTGCATTAAAATGTATAATGAAGCCAATTGACCAATCTATTTATTATGGTATTTTATTATTTTCAAATACTGAGTGTTGAAGCGGTGCCACTGTAAATCTATTGCTCTATATATTTATGATTCATAAAACATTGTTTTACCTGTGAAATGTGTGTGCTTGGTGAGAAGACAGCTAAAAATTCAGCAAACGGTAGAATGGATAACTGTGATCCTTTTTGTGGAAAAATAACCGTCAATGCAGGTCAACTAGTAGGTAGTTAAGTAGGCAGACTAGAAGACTATTTTGTTACATTAAAAAATTTCAATTATCATTGTATGCAAGTTAATATATTAGGATAGGAGGATTTAAATTGACATGATACACTTTTAAACACTCAATAGGCTGGAATTAACAATGCATTAATGATTCTACTTTGATGGATAAAAAAAAATAAATGTGATCAATCTGATGATGATTGAAGCTGTGTTATTGACAAAGACCAGGTGATTTATTTGTCAGAAACATTAATTAATATCCCAATGAACAAAGCTAGCCGGGTTTAAAATCCATGGAATCTGTACGGTCATTCAAAAACCTATTCACTGATGTATATATCAAGGGTGTCCTTTAACCATTAGACCGAATTTTATGGGGCTGTTCAGGGGACAAATAGAAGCAAATAATTCAAGTAACATGTGTCCTATCTATGTTAAGTAGAAAAATTGTCACAAAATTTGATTATTTAAACAAGAATACCAAGATTATAAAGACTGAACGATAAACAACAGGGAAATCAGCTTTTTTATTTTAAAAGTTGACTTCCTAAAAGCATACTATTGTAAATAAAAATCCAATTTTTCTGCTGTTTATAGTCCAATCTAATATTTTTTGTTAAATAATAAAATTTTGCAACTTATTTTTAGGAAATACAGAGCAAAAGATTTTTTAAATTGTTTGGTTTTGAAATTTTTAAATGGCCACCATTTAAATTATAAAAGCTATAAATGTTAAAATAAACTTGCATTTGAGTTGAAATATCTTTAACGCTTGTGCCTAGTTTCCATTCCGCGCTTCAAATTTGGAGGATATCAAGCATTATTAATTAAGAATTATATACTGACAGACGGATGGAAAACTAATTGAGATAGACAACATGTTACATAGAATTATTTGCTTGTTTTTACCCTCTTAATAACCTGGTAAATTTGGGCTAATGGTTGCATGACATCATGTATAGTGTAGCCATAGGTATTAATTTTTCAAATATCCAGGCCTCATAAAACACTCAGACTATAAGATATTTCTACTAGTAGAGGTCTGCGGGTGGTGATTTTTCAAGTCGGGTCGGTTTCGGGTCGGGAAGTAGATTAACATCAATTTTCGGGTCGGGTCGGGTTTGAACATTGTAAGTTAAAGAAAAATTCGGGTCGGATTCGGGTTCGGGTGTGTGAGTTAAAAAAATCTCGGGTCGGGTTCGGGTAGCCTAGATGTATGTTAAAAAAAAAAACTCGGGTCGGGCTCGAATATTGTAAGTTGAATAAAACTTCGGGTAGGCTTCGCTATTATTTAAAAAAAAAATGTCTAGGCCTAAGTTATTTCATTTTAAAATAATTGTTGATGTGCCTACTAAGCTTAAGTATAGCATTACAAGGCAAAAACCTTCCAACTACAGTACACTCTCGTTCATCGGACTCGGCGACATCGGAACTCCGCTTCATCGGAACTGAAAATCTGGATATTATTAGTTTTTTCTTACGAAATAAATAATTTTTCCGTTTTAGCGCCTTCAATTTCCATTCGTTCTAACTGCACAACAGTGAAGTATCACATTTTGCGTCTAACGTCATCAGGCGTTTTCCATAATCTGTACCCATCGATGTGATTTACGAGGCCGTGGAGTATTCGCACAAAAATAGAAAGAGGAAGGGGGCAGGAAGTGAACATCCGTTTCGACCGCTTCCCAAACTTGTCATTCAGTCTGTCTCGCGTCGCAACTGCACCTGTGTTACGTGGAAGTCAGTTGACTGCTGGAATATGAGTGGAATATAAATATGGAATATAAGAATAACGATTTTGGATCTTTATTTCCTGCTTTGTTTTTATTCCTATAGGTTCATTTGTTACCATGTTCAAAGTTTGAGTGCCTTATTTTCATAAAATCTCTAGTGTTGCCTTAAAAACAAGAGTGAATACAATCACGATAGGTCACCGTACGGGCGGAAATGATGACTCACGACGGCCTATGCTTCATCGGAATTTTTTGACATCCGAACCGGCCGTCCGCCACATTAGTTCCAATGAATGAGAGTGTACTGTACTAAGTTAGGCCTAGGCCTAACAAAAGTTAAAAAACTATAATATATTTTATTCTAGTATAAAAAGTTAAAAAATTCTCCCGAGCCAATAACCTATCAAGCTAAGGGTTCCTTTAGTCCTAAGTTACTTTTCCCAATGTTAACTTTTTCAACAAACATGACAAATATACAAATTATATTGTACACTGTTGAAACTAAACAAAAACCACTTTTATAAATGTCAAAATACCCTAGATGCGAATTATCATACTGTAGCCTATTTTTCTGTAGGCCTAATAATACACAAAGTTATTTTATTATGAAAAGATTATGTGATTATACTCAAACTTGGCCTTTCAATCAATATTGCCATATCCTATTTTCAAAACAGACTTAAAATAATTGCATTTCATTTCTGTTGGATTACTTTCGGCAAATTTGTTTCTTTGCTTAAGTGATTCCAAATAGCAGATGTATGCCCATCCACGACATTTTACATTTCCCAAATCTTTGGTTTCACTAGTAGGAATGTTAGTGGATACACTGACATTAGCATTCTCTCAATTCCGTGGCTTTTTAATATTTATTTTTCATATCAGGAAAGATTCAACATCACTTAAGTAACACAAATGTCAATTGAATAAACAAGAACGAGAGGAAAACCATCTATCAAATCATCAATGCAGACGACGGATCGCACCCGCGCCATACCATACGACAAACATGGAGTACCGTAACTATAAAACTACATAGAGAATGAAGAAATCTGTCTATGAAGTATCCAACCATTGACTATGGATATCCAACTGTTACATTATCCAAGAAATTGTTTTCATTAGTTATCAAGAAATCTTAAATGTTTTGACAATTTGCAAGATGGAATGAGAAACAATTCGGCAATGAAACCAAAATACCGAATAGTCATATATTGATTATATTTCATAAAAATATATATACTGATGAATTTTGTATTGTAAAAATAATGTAAACACTAATCTGTAGAGATTATTTACTTTTAATTTTGCTCTTGCTATTTACCGGTTATCGTGTAAATAGTACCATTGACTTTACAAACAAAGACTTTGTATGTAAAGTCAATGATAGTACCAATGCCACTGCTACCTTGTTTACGGTTTGTACAGTTGGTGACGGTATTGGCTACGCCACAGTCTATCTTTCTGGCCTAAGAGTGCGAGTCAGTCACGACACTGAGCAGTTCCTTTAGGTTAGAGTGAGAAAAGTATGCTAGCGCTACTGGTGTCTAGGCTTGCAACAAATGATTTAATGCTGTTTAAACTATTTTTTGGGTATAAAATAGTACTGTACTAAAGGAATACAAATGTTCCTACATCAAATACGATCTTTCATGATCAAAATGTTATTTGTTTTAAATTGAACATGAAATATGGCGTATCAAATTATCAACAAAACAAAATTGTTTACGTTTCTAGGCACCAGAGACCGCTAGCTTCTTTCAGAAGCCACATTTTCATGTGCGAGTGTCGCGAATAATAAGCTAAGGTATTTCCAGTTCATCCACATCCACCTCAGTAATAATAACTGGCAGTTATGACCACTAGTCTAAAATAGTGTGTGGAACGATGCCCATTTATTCCGTGAACGTTGTAATTCACAAATTTTGGCTGTAAAATAGTTTTAAAAACCCGGGTTTGCTTTTAATGTCCTGTCGGGTACCTACAACCCGATTTAATTCGGCCATTAGGTACCCGACCGACCCGGCTTAAAATAAAAGCCCGCCCAAATAAAGACCATGACGTGTGAAACCCGCCCGACCACTCGGGTTCACGCTAATACCCGGAGTTACCCGAATTTTCGGGTACCCGCAGACCTCTATCTACTAGTCAGTTTCGCAACTCTTCCAATTCCCTTGCTCAGGTTGCTGAAGCAGTTCACCCACCTTTAGCGGCCACGGTGGTTGCTGCCCCCGCCTGGCTGACCACGGCCCCGCCAGCCTGGGCCACCACTGCGGTGGGGGCTCGCTGGGGGGAACCGACGGCAGGGCCAGGTGTAGAGACTCTGGCCACCACCTGGCCCCCGCCTGCCCCCGTTGCCACCACCAGGTCCTGTGGCAAAAACAAAATTTATGTATAAATCCGCAAAAGATTCAGGAGTAACGTTTTAAACACCTACTTTCATCAATGCAGCAGGGATCTGACCTTGGAAACACTGCCATTAAGCCAACAGCCACTTCCATAAACTAACAGTATGCCCATGGTTTCGCAAAGTCGATTAAACTACCAAAAGATACATAAATTTTTGGGTTTGGAGGGTGTAAATTTGACAAGTTCAAGAGCCATTAGGGCTTTCCGATCAAATTAGTACTTGTGATATACCCATTATAAGGTACATTCTATATTTTTTAAATCTTAATCTAAAAAATACATCTGTTCAACTAATTATTATTTTGAGTAAATCTGGAGCCTATGAGGTTAATACAGAAAATTTTTAAGCAAGTGGCATTCGAATATCTAGGGTTGGATGAGGATCATTACTATTTCTTACAATTTTTGGTGCAAATAATTACTGTACTAAATTTAAACACTCTAGCATAGAAATTTTTGAGTAAGAGATGAGTGAGCACATAAGACTTTATTTATTATTATTCACATTATATGCATTTTCAAGTCATAATGCTCTTAACAACAAGTTATTGGTCAATACTTATCATAAATACATGTGTAAGAGTAATGTGTCGGTACGAAAACTTCAAAGTCGGTACCGGTACCAGTTTTATAAAGGATCAGTTCTCAATACCGGTACCATCTGTACTATTAACAAGTATTCATTTTTTAATGAGTTTAATTTATGCAATATGAACAAATATTTTTATATTAAGGTGATGTTTTAAAACATTTTTTTTTATCGGTTTATTTTGAAGTTTAAAAAATGAAACAAAATAATGAGATACGTGAGATTATGATCTTTTCTAACCAAAAGTCGTACAACTTTGATCACAAGATATATCAATTTATAAAGATTTTATGAAAAAATTAACTATAATTTGTTTTTGTACCACAATAAGTACAGGAGATAGGAGATAAGGGTTTTAACTGTACTCATCAGTCAATTGCTACACTGGTTAGAATTGAGGATATTTTAAGTAAATATTAATGTCTTTATTTATAACACCCCATCACTACCCAATAGCTATAAATGAACAACATTGTACCTGGACTGAGAGCGGTGTTTGAACGAATGGTTTGGCTGTCGTGGGACTCTGCGAGGGGGAGCCTGCGATGATGGTTTTGTTAATGGCCGCTGCGGAACTTATGGCCGGGACACCCATCTGGTTACGCAGCAGGGCCAGCTGTTGCTGCTGCAAACAGAAGACATAGGTCAAACAAGTTAGAATAATACGAGATTGCCGATTGTATCCACTTCAATCCACCTGCATTAAATACTTTGTTAGTTAAAATCCATTTAATTACCATGAATTACTTTGTTAGTCTTTTTTTTTGTATCAACGCTTGTGGAATTTTGTTAAGAGACACAAACACTTTTAGGGCAAGCGGTCCAAACCCCTCAAAGTCAGTGGGCATCACGGGAATCAAAGCCGTGACCTCTTGAACTGTGAAGTCCAAGACGCTGTTAGGCTAGCAAGACACCTTACATAGATAGTAATGTGACATTAAGAGGAGAGTGGAACCCAGTGAAACAAAAAGGGAAAATCAGAGAAAGCTGTTAGTTAGAAAAATAAGCAATAAAATTTTAAATCTATTTGAAATTTGAAAAAGAGAACAATACTTTTAAGTTAACCTTTATCAACCCAACAGTAGGACCTCCAAAACCATTGGTGACCAACGTAGAACAGAGTGATTTGGAGACTGACTAATGTAAATAGTTTATAGTTTTCAAGTAAAGGAAATGTCCTCTGGAAATGAGCTTCTGGAATAGAAAATTGTTTTTGCTAACAAAGGATTCAACTGCTACCAAAACTATTCTTTAAGATCTGTCAACAAAGCCAATTTACTTGACTGTCAACCATGTTAATCAGCATAATACTGTAAAATATTACACAAGATTGCCAACTTTGAAATTTTATCACAAAACTTGAAGCGCCCCTAGTGGCTAAACGGATAACCTAATACAAAAAACAAATAGTAAATAAGTCTTAAAATTAATGCTTAGTTCGAATCTGTTATAAAAACAGGGTGTTATTATGATATTTCAGAGTTGGCTGCCACATTGGAAAATGGCGGCCAATTAAGCCATGAACAGTATGAATACTGTTCATGGTCTCTAAAAAGGAGATAAGTACCCCAATTAACCCTTTAGAGACCGTCCCGAATATACATGGCATGCTGCTTGGGACCGGGGTTATTTTGCCAGGTTTTGCTATGTTTCGGAAAAAATGCTATAACTTCACAAAATATCAACCTAGAGTGATGAAATTTGCATCATTTTTTTTCTTTTTTATCCCTTTTTATTTATGAATACTAAAAACTATTGAAAACAAAAATTTTTTACAGAGTGATACAACATATAATGTATACGTATAAAAAAATAAATATGTTTTTACTGTTTCCTGAAATAGATTTGACACCCAAAAAAATATTTGGGACCTGAAATCCTCATTTTTGTGTTAGCCATTTATTTATGTATAAGTAAACAAATAATTAGCCCAGTAAAAAATTTTTTGTAAGTATTATACACGTTTTATTAGAATATTACAGTTGCATGTAAACGTACCGATTTGTGACATATGACTTATTTTCCCTCTACAATTATTTTGAAACACTTAGTCATACATATTTCTACCACAAACATCCTATAAATGAAGTAAATTACCCTGAAAATATAGTAACAATTTATTTTATGTAATATAACACTCACCAAACGAGGATGCTGTGAAATCGTAGAAGCGTTTTCACTTGGCCTATCATTGATTTATAATATTCACAATCACAGTTCAAAAATTAGAATGAAATATTCATTGAAAACCACTTATAGGCCTAACCACAAACAATGAGAAAACATTAGTCTTCAAGTCAAACTCCAACACTGTTATATAATATTTACACTATTTACATATTTCCGAGGCTTAGGCATTAGGCCTACTGTTTTAGCAGGAATGGTAAGGATAGCACAACCCATGCAATCCTCTTTCACACTTCTTGCATGCTGTTCTTGATTTTTTTCATTTTTCCACCTTCTTGCAGACTTTTTTTGCTGCAAACTACACAGCATCTCTCCCTATTGAAAGGCAGTTTGAATAATCCTTCGCCTCTTACTGGAGGCGCATCTCCTCCGCCTTGTGGATCTTGTTGGTTTTGACCAAGCCATTCCTCTGCAATATTATCTATTATAGAAACTATAAACTGGTACCTGTTCATAGGTTTTTCTGTGGTGTTCAATTTGTACAATATGTAACAATTCAAAACCATGCGACCTAATATGTTCCAGACTACCTTCTTCCAATATTTGACTGTCCTTCGTTCGTCGAGATAAGAATACAACATCATATCAGATGTATCTATTCCCCCCATATAATCACTATACTGTCTAATTATCATGGGTTTTTTCATTACTTCGAGGTGCCCCCGTCTCAGTGACCTCCGTTTTTCAACATCCTTTGCCTCGGCTTTTGACGAAATGAGTACAACAGGGCCTCTTTGTGATTTTTTCATTTTGTAGGCTAGCAATAATAAATAATCTTTCCTAAAGTAATTCTTTTGACCTAAAGTAAATTTTTGTTTTACTTGAGGTGGAAGATGTTTACTTGTTCTTCTTATTGTACCGGTATAATAAGTTTTTTCCCCAAACAGAAAATTTACTAGAGGAACACTAGAAAAAAAAATTATCACATATTACGTGGTAGCCCTTTCTGAGGTAATTCCCCATTTCCATCAGTGTCTTCACAACAACATAACCTAACCCAAATTCCTTGATATCAGCTTTTTCTTACCTGTCTTGATTTTTTTCCCCTTATAGCAAGTGAACCCTAAACAGTAATTAGTCACGGAGTCGCATATCATCCAAAGTTTTACACCCCAGCAATGGTGATGCTTATTGGGGAGATATTGCATTATCTGTGTGTGATTTTTGGTCCCCACAAGGCTCTCATCGACAGAAAGAAATTCATTAGGAGTATAGTGAAACCTAAACACATTATTGGCATGGCTCATAATAGGCTCAAATTTGGCACAAGGGTCGTATCCAGGTTCATTTACCTTAGGAAGTGAGGCGTTGTCGACAAGGTGAAAGAATGAGTAAATACTCTCAAACCTGTTCCGAGAAAACATCTTATTGAACCAAGGTGTTGCTTGGCAACTTGTTGTGGACCAGTACGCTAGAGGTCTGCGGGTAGTGATTTTTCAAGTCGGGTCGGTTTCGGGTCGGGTAGTAGATTAACATCAATTTTCGGGTCGGGTCGGGTTTGAACATTATAAGTTAAAGAAAAATTCGGGTCGGGTTCGGGTTCGGGTGTGTGAGTTAAAAAAATCTCGGGTCGGGTTCGGGTAGCCTATGTATGTTAAAAAAAAACTCGGGTCGGGCTCGGGTATTGTAAGTTGAATAAAACTTCAGGTCGGCTTCCCTATTATTTGTAAAAAAAATGTCTAGGCCTAGGCCTAAGTTATTTCATTTTAAAATAATTGTTGATGTGCCTACTAAGCTTAAGTATAGTATTAATAAATACAAGGCAAAAACCTTCCACCTACTAAGTTAGGCCTAGGCCTAACAAAAGTTAAAAAACTATAATGTATTTTATTCTAGTATAAAAAGTTAAAAAATTCTCCCGAGCCAATAACCTATCAAGCTAAGGGTTCCTTTAGTCCTAAGTTACTTTACCCAATGTTAACTTATTCAACAAACATGACAAATTTACAAATTATATTGTACACTGTTGAAACTAAACAAAAACCACTTTTATAAATGTCAAAATACCCTAGATGCGAATTATCATACCTAGACTATTTTTCTGTAGGCCTAATACAAGTTATTTTATTATGAAAAGATTATGTGATTATACTCAAACTTGGCCTTTCAATCAATATTGCCATATCCTATTTTCAAAACAGACTTAAAATAATTGTATTTCATTTCTGTTGGATTACTTTCGGCAAATTTGTTTCTTTGCTTGAGTGATTCCAAATAGCAGATGAATGCCCATCCACGACATTTTACACTTCCCAAATCTTTGGTTTCACTAGTAGGACTGTTAATGGATACACTGACATTAGAATTCTCTCAATTCCGTGGCTTTTTAATATTTATTTTTCATATCAGAAAAAATTCAACATCACTCAAGTAACACAAATGTGAATTAATTGAATAAACAAGAACGAGAGGAAAACCATCCATCAAATCATCAATGCAGACGACGGATCGCGCCATACCATACAACAAACATGGAGTACCGTTACTATTAAACTACATAGAGAATGAAGAAATCTGTCTATGAAGTATCCAACCATTGACTATGGATAGCCAACTGTTACATTATCCAAGAAATTGTTTTCATTGGTTATCAAGAAATCTTAAATGTTTTGACAATTTGCAAGATGGAATGAGAAATAATTCGGCAATAAAACCAATTATACCGAATAGTCATATATTGATTATATTTCGTAAAAATATATACACTGATGAATTTTGTATTGTAAAAATAATGTAAACACTAATCTGTAGAGATTATTTACTTTTGATTTTGCTCTTGCTGTTTACCGGTTATCGTGTAAATAGTACCATTGACTTTACAAACAAAGACTTTATATGTAAAGTCAATGATAGTACCAATGCCACTGCTACCTTGATTTCGGTTTGTACAGTTGGTGACGGTATTGGCTACGCCACAGTCTATCTTTCTTTTCTGGCCTAAGAGTGTGAGTCAGTCACGACACTGAGTAGTTCCTTTAGGTTAGAGTGAGAAAAGTATGCTAGCGCTACTGGTGTCTAGGCTTGCAACAAATGATTTAATGCTGTTTAAACTATTTTTGGGCATAAAATAGTACTGTACTAAAGGAATACAAATCTTCCTACGTCAAATACGATCTTTCATGATCAAAATGTTATTTGTTTTAAATTGAACATGAAATATGGCGTACCAAATTATCAACAAAACAAAATTGCTTACGTTTCTAGGCACCAGAGACCGCTAGCTTCTTTCAGAAGCCACATTTTCATGTGCGAGTGTTGCGAATAGTAAGCTAAGGTATTTCCAGTTCATCCACATCCACCTCAGTAATAATGACTGGCAGTTATGACCACTAGTCTAAAATAGCTTGTGGAACGATGCCCATTTATTCCGTGAACGTTGTAATTCACAAATTTTGGCTGTAAAATAGTTTTAAAAACCCGGGTTTGCTTTTAATGACCTGTCGGGTACCTACAACCTGATTTAATTCGGGCATTAGGTACCCGCCCGACTCGGCTTAAAATAAAAGCCCGCCCGAATAAAGACCGTGACGTGTCAAACCCGCCCGACCACTCGGGTTCACGCTAATACCCGGAGTTACCCGAATTTTCGGGTACCCGCAGACCTCTACAGTACGTTTTTATCATAGGTTTTCTAATCAGGCCCATGTTCAAAATAACAGCCAAAAATGCTCGCATTTCTTTTACAGTAACGTCTTTCCATTTCCTAAACTTATTTCCTAACGACAAATTATGCAAGTTCCTTTCCAAGTAATCTTTGGAAAATCGATTTGTTTCTTTGACAAGTAAACTTACAAAGACCCCTGTAAAAAAAAGATTGAAGTAGGCTATTGGGTGAGAGTTAGTTGGCGGACAACGCTTTGGACCAGGCAACTCATTGAAACTAAATGTTTGCTCAGAATCTAAGGGAAGGTAATTTAGGTCATTTTCATCATCAATTTCCTCCCATGGACTATCTTCATCTACTTCAATGGGGGGCAGTTCATCATTACCTACATTTTCACCTCTAGGCCTACCTCTACTTCCTCTAGGCCGACCTACACCCCTTCCCCTCCGCCTAGAAGGTCTGCCTCTACCTCTTCCCCTACTACCACGGGGCCTGCCCCTATTTACTGGTATTTCCTCAAAGATATAGTAAGGATCATCTGGATCATCTACAGTGTCACTGATATGTCCTGTGGGGATTGCCTCAGCTTCAGAAACATTCATTTCTGGAGACATAGGCCTAGGTGAGAGGTTAGGCCTCTAGGCTGTTCACTAACCTCATTGAAGTTACTTTGTAACCTATTCCTACCTTTTCGGAATAACCTGAAAGGTCCTCTAGGCGTACTTTCCTCATCTGGGTTATAGTCTGGGTCTTCGTCAGTGCAGGGTTGCCACAGAATTTTTGAGGCCATTTTTCCTGACTTTTCCTGACTTTTACTGACCAATCTGAGAGATTTTTCCTGACTTTTTTGAACCGCGGGAAAAAGACTCGTTTTTTGTTTTTAGTGAACTAGTATACGTGTTGCTTGAAATCGAGCAATTTATTTTAATACAGTAAAAATGTTACTTTAGCTCTAAATCAATGACATCCGACCAATCCAATATTGTGAATATCTGTAATTACTAGAGGTGTGCGGATATCCGAAAATTCGGTTCGGTTTCGGATCGGATCGGATATCCGAATCCGATCCGAAGATTTTATTGATATCCGTATATTCGGGTCGGATATCCGACTTTTCCGGATAGACTGTATATCTGGTGTTAAAGACAAGATCAATGCACAAATATTGTTTTGCGCGATGGCTATTCTGCATAAAATGGTGACTATGCGAAGGAAGGTCCAAAGTGCTGAAGCAGACTAATAAGTCAGAAGTCAGATAATATAATAACGGGAAATAATCACAACACCCAGTGACCAAGATTAGGTGTTTAACATTCAACTGCACAATTGACAAAGTGTCAATTCTGAACCCTCTCGCTTGGAGCGCTAGCAGTATAGATACAAGTCTCGGCCAATCACAGCAACTCGAGACGCTCTAGTTTTTATTCCACCCGCCTGGATCGCTAGTGTCGTGGTGTTTTGAGGCTAGTTGTTGGGGGACAATTCATCATTCGTAGTTTCGTGACTCAATATAAGATTTGATCTAATGAAGATTACGATCGCGTTTGATTATGAACTTGTGAAGGCATTGGATGATTGGATCGCAATTCAACCGTACGTACGGTCTGTTGTCGTCTGTAATTATTTGCTCTTTGATGTTGATAGGTTATGTCTTTATACCTCTGATCGTGTTTTAAACTGATTTGAACATTTTTATTGTCTCTTAATTATTGATGTCTATATGGAAAATAAAAAGAAGAGAAAATGAGTGTTGTGTGGAAGTCTTTTGCCAAAACTGAAATTGACAGTTTGACAGAATGCTCTGTATGCAAGCTGAAGCTAGGTTATGTTTTCCTACCATCATTTTTGTTTAAAATAAAATGATATTTTGTTAAAAGTCCTACTTTGTCATATTGTACACTGGGATGTTTGCCTGGTGAGTAGTTTTGGCCTAGGCCTATGGCAACTCTAATTAAAGCTTAGGTTAGGGCTAGTTCAAAATAATGTTGAAATGTTCATTTAGGCCTAGGGCCAATTAATGTTTACGGTGATCATGACAAATTATAAATTTACTTTGTTTTAAAGCTAAAAAATAGTTGAATTGTTGTTAAATTAATTGATTTTAATATTCCTAAACTGTTTTTATAATCAAGGCCTAGATCTAACTTAAAAATTGTGGCTTCAAACCGGTAACCTGTTTGTCTTTCTGTTTACTGCGCAAAAATCTGAATCCGAAAACTATCCGATCCGATCCTGTTACTATCCGATCCGATCCTGTTACTATCCGATCCGAACCGATCCGAATCTTAACTATCCGAACCGAATCCGATCCGAAAAAAAATTTCACTATCCGCACACCTCTAGTAATTACCAATAACTACACGTATTTACAGCTGATTATTAACATATGTTTAAAATGCTTTATTCAATCAATCCCAATGTTATTTAAATGGGAAATTTTTAGATTTTAATGGTGGATAGAGCCTTTATTTTCAGTGCAATTCTAATCAGTTTCTGGCGGAAACAACTACAAACCAAGCCCTATCCAACGACACCAATAACTTGAAAATCGGTTGAAAATTGTAGGAGGAGTTCTCAAGACAAAAAAACCCTTAGCGTATATAATAAGTATAGATTTCATTTGGAATATTTTTTAATGCAATCTCCTCCATTCCTATAGTTGCCCATCACTCAAATTTTTATTGAAATACTCCTGTCACAGCGAAATATTAAAACATTTTTATTTACAATAGCATTAACTGAGCCTATTGAGATTTTTATTGGGAATTGTTAAAAATAAGCAATATACCAGGGGGGTTTTATTGGTTTCCCATAAAAATAACATAGAAAACTTGGTTTTTTAATTTTTTCCGTAACCAGTGAAGTAAATGATTCAAAATACTAAATTATTTGTTTTTTAAAGTTCTTTTGAATGGTCTCTTTGAAAATTGATGAATTAAAATTTTTGTGGCAAAAAATACCAAAACCCCCTATTTTCACCTTTTTTAAACCCTATAAAACCCTGTTCCGACTGTCCGATCAACCTGGTTTTCGAACCTAACCTGAAGAACGATGTCTTATACCTTACCAAACTTCATCGAAATAAAAGGTCTCTTTCAAAATTTATTGTGTAAACGGACACATATATATGAATTTGAACCAACGGTGTTTTTCGCTCCTATGGACCTTAAAACAAAAAAGTAATATGGTCCCGGCCTTAGGTCTTACCATGAGTATTATCGTAATAGCGTATTCCCTGTAGGGAATTTCGCTAATATTCCCTGTAGAGAAATTGCCTAAAAATAAAACAAGGTGTTATAATAATAATGTAAAAACAACATTATCACAATGAAAAACACAATAAAAATAAACTTTAACTACATTATTAATAGGTAATTAATGTAAAAAATTAATACATTTTACCCACTACCTACTTAGAAATTCTGATTTATGAGAGCGATCGAAAATCGAGACGGTTGGATTGTGCCACTGCAAATTTTCCTGACTTTTGGCACTTTTTCCCTATTTTTTCCTGACTTTCGGCATATTTTCAAACTTTTTCCTGACTTTTCCTGACCAAAACCCAAAAATCCTGACTATTCCTGACTTTTCCTGACTTTTAATGTCTGTGGCAACCCTGCAGTGTCATCCACATTTTCAGACGCAGAACTAAAATAATAATTGCCATCAATTTCGTAATCGTCGCTAAGGTTACCGTCGTCTTCCGGATCACTCAACTCAAGATCCAACAATCTATCCACTTCACTTGTCCTCGGTCACTCATTTCACATTTAGTAAAGCCACACTACATATAAATTACTGTAAACGTACTAAAAAATGTTTTCAAAAAGAAAAACGAACGTAAACAAACACGCAACCAAAACACGGCTCGTAACTAACTACGGAGTAGCACTAGTAGCAGACAGCTGTCTGGCGGTCAACAAGCACCCGATCAGCTGTTGCTTTGTTGTTGTTTCTAAGTGTAAATAAAACACTTTAGAAAATTTTTGTGACTAAAGGGATGTATTTTCATATATTTAGACGTTTTTAGGAAGATATAACGCATTGGTATGAAGTAATGAACAATTAATAATTTTAAAATAATAAATTTGCGTAACTTCCGATATATAGGCAGTTCGTCTTTTTAGCATAAAATACCAACTGCCGATATATCGGAAGTTGGTCTCCTAAGGGTTAAAGTTGTATACAACTACTCTAGTTTATGAGATATCAACGGTGGCCACATTTACACAAATTAGAAGAATTCACGACAACACTATACCTGGAACCATGGAAGTTTAAGTTTAATGAGTAATCTTGGCATATTTTTGTCACTTTTTCTACTCAACAGTGATTTATTTTTAGTAAAAACAATTTTATTTCTTTAAATATTATATGTAAGGATATATTTCCGCTCACCGCCTGCTGGGCGACCTGCTGTGCGACCAGCTGCTTCTCCTTGTTGATGCGGTCTGCGCGTCGCGTGGCTACCTCCACTGGTGACATTGGGCTGTCGTAATCGATGCCGCAGCCGGCCAGCACCTCCGCGTGCTTCGGGTTCTTCATGTCTGGCTTGTTGTTGAGCACGGGCTTCATCGTTGGTGTCCGCTTGTTTGAAACACTGCGGATCGACTCGAACTTGGCGTTCATCACCTGCGTGTACGACGTGTTGCCGTCCTGCGCGTACATCTGAGAAGTCTTCATCGGACGCGAGCATTTCGTCTGCGGCAAACATTTGGGTTTCGATAAGTAGACTGTAATTAGTGATCATAAATTCATTTGAAATACCAGTTAAACATAGTAGTAAAATACCATGGAGGTCACGAATTGTGGATAGTTATGAGCGATGGCTTGTGGATGCGATATTCACTGGTGGGGATTAACGTCCGCACTAGTGAATACTAGTTCATCCATAAGTACCATCCTCATAATTAGACCAATTCGTATATGGGAGGTTGAAATTGTGGTTCGGATCCCACGTTAAACTGTAGGTCCCTAGATACCATTGGCTGTTGGGCTATGAATTAACAGTCCTATCTAAGGAGAATGTCGGCCTTAGTCAGTAACAAGACTACAAGATCGCGCCACAATCATCCTACACTCATCCCTCATTCATACTTGGCTTTAAACTACCTATTGAGTTAGGTCGCCATTTCAATAAAGGTATTAAAGGTATTAAAGGTACCAAGAACATCTATTATGTCAAAGACTTAGGGATGGACGGGTCTCGAAATCACGAGAAATTTTCGAGAAATTTTTAATCTCGTTCACCAAGACGAGATTTTATTTTGATCGAGATTTTTCGAGAAGAGAAATAATTCGCGAATAACGATAAAAACGGGTATAAATAATCTACGAATTGCTAGGCCTATTTTACTATGAATTTAATACTGAAAAATAAATTATTTTGAAGCAATGTGTTTTATTTTTCCTATCATCCTCACAACTACAAACTTAATTTGCCATCATAAACTGTTAAACTACGGTTGGACTTCCAAGACTTGGACTGGACTGGAGACGTCTGCATCTGCAGCTGCAGAGCTGCATGGACTGTTAGTGGTACTGTAGTTAGTCAACATAGCTACTGATTTATAAAATAATTCATTTGTTTGATAAATCTTTAGAACATTGGAAAAACTTTATAAACAATAAACAATCATAATTTGACATTTAATTGCTTCAAGATGATTATATAAAACTAATTCAAATAATTTTTGGCAAATTAAGAAGCTGTTTTGACTTAACAGTAATACTAGTGACAATCAGATGAATGACAAGGTGGCCAATCAGATTTAATAATGGCTAACCTCAAATATCCCACGCAATACAATACAATTTAATTTCCTTTCACACTCTTTGCCGAGTTAAGCTATTTTAAGCCAAAAATGCTTAAAATCGGCTGATGGTTGATTCTATTTAAAGGTTTGGTTACTAAAAAAACTGAATAGGCCTATTAACAATAATTGTTGAATAGCAATAAATAGGTTGTGTTGAATATATAGAAAATCAATGGTCTTAAAAGAACCATAGAGGCTTCATGGCTATACTAATGCTTGCCTTCATTCAGTTAGGAGCAAAATAAAAACCTTACCACTAGCAGACGAAAAATCAAGAGAATTACGTGAGTTCCAAAACAGTGAAAGTTTAAAGTTATGTATACAGGACTTGAATAGTTTGGAGAAATGACAATGAATAGCAAACAAAATGAGAGAAGAAGATTTTCTTATGTACAAAGACAAAGAAGAAGAGAGTTGAAAATTAAAATTAAAATCCACCAATTACAAGGGATTTCTTGTTAGCCTCCCGGCCTCTAGTCTTGTGAATCAAAGTTAGTGAGCCTATGCCTATTACAAAAACTGTGAGTGAGGAAAATGTCTTATTTGGAAACATTTTATTAAAGTAAGTTAATAGTGAAAAGTGTGATACATGAAAGTGAAAAGTGAACAAAGTAACTGTAACAGAGGATTCTCTTTTTATGTTTTATTAAACGTTGCAGGTCAATAGGGTTTATGGTTATATCTTCTCAATCTTGTTATTGGGTACATTCCTTTATAGGCCTAGAACATTTGTTAAGAAAGCGACTTTTTTAACTTCAGTTTATTAACATAATCACCATTATACAAAGTAATATTTGTCCCTTCACATAAATCAGGATTTAACAATATTAAAAAATCTGATTAAAATCTAGAACGCACATGTCTCGTAATATACGAGAAGGAAAATCTCGTCTCGATCTCGTCTCGAAATTTTATGAGAATTAAAAATTCTCGTCTCGAACTAAAAATCCAATCTCGTCCATCCCTACAAAGACTGTAACAATTTTGCCATGTGTTCACAATCACTAGGAGCTAACCATAAACTATTTCAACTTATTGCATTAAAGTAACATTTTAACTAAAAAATTAAGTTTCCAAAAATAAATTGGAAACAATTTTAGTAGGTTTTTTATCAATTAGTTGACTTTCTGTTTATGCATTGTGTTTTTTCTCCTCTTATAATAGAAGAAAAACTCAATTACCACTTTTGTAGGCTACTTAAACTTTATTTTAACCTTACCTGAGGTAGTTTGTAAATTCCTTTAGTCTTTTTAGGTTTCTTTGAGCTCATGTCCATGATCATCTTGCCTTCCTCTCTAGGAATGATGACATTCTCATACCTAAGATAAAAATAATATTAAAAAATAATAACTGCAAAAAGAGATTAAACTAGCTAAGGCAATTAATCTCAATTCCATCAATTCACTGTCATTCGTTCAAACTTATAAAATGCTAGTCGTTAAGCTGTGACCTTATCTGTTGTACCTGTTTTTGCACTGGCGCGGGGACCGGTAGATGTGGGAGACCATGTTGACCATGTCTGCTACCATCTCCCAGTTGGGGGTGTGTCCGGGGCAGATCACCACCAGGTTCAAGGTCAGCTCCTGGATGTTCTGCACCGCCTACAAACACAAACATCTCACTCAGTCCACAGCTGCTTGCGATATCAAATGCTTAGTGCTTCAATATCTACTAATCACATTGTAGCCGTTTATCTCTTCATATGCGATATTAGTTTGATGCCACAAGTTTTCACACATACAATGTTTGCAAGTGTTTTTTATCTGTTCCACTTCGTCACATTTTCTATTCGGCATCCAATAACGACATACGATAGAATACACCGGAATGGAAAAATGGAATACTTTGAACAAAAGAATGATCCACCATTTTGTCATACTCTATGGAGGGAGCTAAAAATTATTAGAAAGTCTAAAACCAAATAAAAAAAAGAATCTACAGGAGTTTAAATGGTAACCCTAAATTTTATTACACATCCATAAAGACAAAATTAAATAAAGAAAAAAAACTATTTTAACTGGACGGAGACCAAGAAAAATGTATTAATTGACAACATTTTTTTATATTTTATTTTCCAACTATTAACAAATGTTATATTTAAAAAAAAAATTGGAAATGAAGGTACTCTTCTTAAAAATTCTATGCCAGAGGTAACATACAATTGTGTAATGGAATGTGAATAGTTCGAACCTACAGGTACCAGAAAATCTATCAAAATAATAAGCATAATTAACAATGTGTTTAATGTGTTGGTGACCAAATGGAAGATTTTACTTAGAATGATTCTGAATTTGAATAATTTCAGTTCTACTAATAGAAAATTAGTTGTATAAGCTTGCATAACAACTTAAATATACCATATAGATCTCAGCTAATTATTCAAGTGTTTGTCACATAGATGATCACCTGCAGTATCGCCCAGTCCTCGTATATCATCCACTCAGGCCCCAGGTCGGGTTCAGGCTTGGCGGGGGTTGGCGTGCGCTGTACCAGGGGCCCCGTCGTGCCTGGGGGCAGGCTGAAGCTGGGCCTGGCCCCGCCACGGTACTTGTGCAGCCGCAGGTCATGTCTCATCTTGACCAGCGCAGGTGACGGCCGGTCGAACAGCGACCGCGGTGCGTGCATCAGTGAAATCTCCTCACGCTGGTGACGCGCCGCCTTGATGGGGTTACGACCTGCAACACAAACGCTTCCATTAGTTTTACGACATTTTTTTAAAACAGTCTATAGTCTAACCCCAAAAAGAAGCAAATTCAGTTCTGGAGAAGTTTGACATGCACACACTGTAAATACTTAGAAATAATTTTAAGCACATCTTGTTCTTTGATATAAAGTTCAATTTGAAATATGGTTTGGTTACTGCAGAAAGATTGTTATTAGGTTGTTGGTAAATTTTTATTTATTTATAGGCATTGAACACTCTTTGGTTTTTTAAGGGCTCATTCACGGTACACACAGGCTGGTGTATTACACTGATTTAAATCTTTGGGAGGAGTGGTGTGTTAAGATGTCAAAAAAATCAAAATATTTTAGGTATTGCAGATCACTCATTTTGGATTAAAAATATAAAGGTTGCTAAAATAAACATTACAGTCACTGGAGACGAAAAATGGTCAACATAAATTACACATCACAAGGCCTACTAACAGTTAAGATTTAAATCCAAACAAAAGTGATTAAAACTATAATTTTAAGTATAATGAACATGAATGTTTTAAGTATAGTAACATTACTATGATATTTAAGTATTAAACCGTTAAAGGAAACTCATTCCAATGGGGACATATTTAAACATTCCTCCTTAATGTAGCAAAACTCTCATTCTACGACTCTGTCTTGTTTACAATTATGTATCGACAGCACAAAAATACCTTCACTGGTAGACTCCACTCTGGTGCGTTTCCTGTCTTTCTTGGCGTAAATGGGAGGCAGCTGAGCTTCCGACATCGTGGTAGGCTCGTACAAGAAACACATAGTGTAGTCGATGTACACATCGCTGTCGTCAACGGGCGGAGTGGGGGGACACCACATCTTGATAGACAAATAAAAGTTTTAGTTAAATACAAGCTTAGGGTCAATAATACTTGTAAAAATTACATTTTCATCATACTGCATGCAAAACAGTAGCCTGTTTCCAGCCTGTTATAAGTCCGCAAAGTCAGCATTTGTCGTCGTCCTAAAAAAGTGCACACGGTAAAACATCTGTTCATTTTTTCAGTGAGCTAACCTCAAAAGTGGTTTTAATCCAAGACAATTAAGGGCAAAGTAAACAAAAATTGACTTGTAGACAACATTAATGTAAGATTTTGACAATTCATTAATTTGACCTAAATATCAGGTGTTTAGTTTTAGAACATTATAATTAATATGGAAGTCAAATATTGAACATTATCGCCTGATAAAATTGTAAGTAATTCATTTTTAGTTTTTTTTATGTTTGCAGTATGATGAAAAACTTTGTTTACCACTTGGACCGAAAGTGTATTTCTGTGCTTAATCGCATTTAAAAGCTCGGCTATAAAATGCAGCATAAAAAAAGATTTTACACAGAAAAAGCTAATTTCTGTCCTAGTGATGAAAACTACTATTAATTTTTACCAAGACGTGCAATCAACATCTTATCTTACCAAGTGGATCTTACCTAACCAAACATGTGAAAAGCTCAAGTAAAAACATAAACATTTATTTGTGTAGAATGTGTATTATTTAAAATGGGGGTTAATTTGGATTTTGGTATTTTGATTTGACTACACGTGTTCAAAGAATCCAAACTGGCTAAATAGGACCATACCGTTTATATATGAAAATATACCAAAAATATTTGTTTTTTTTTTACTTTGGCTTGGCTTAACTGTAATGTACCATTTTCTCATTTAATAATTTTTTACTTATGTAAGGATTTTTATATTTACATTTGGAATGGACCTCAATATGACACAAAAAAATATTTTTTTGAAATATTATATTCAAAATGGCAGCTTCACTTAACCAGTTACAGATTTTTGTAACACGCATAGTAAGAATCATAAAGCAGGTTAGGGATAGCGAATCACGACAAATTTTGTTTATGATATATTATAAACATGCCATTTTGTTTTAAAAAGCAAGAGGATCATACTTATAATTCAATTAACTCCACTACACTACAATAATTTTCTGTTTAATTTTACCCTATTTTCTCTTCACACATAAAAAAGGAAAAATTAAATTACAATGACATTTTACTAACTAAAAGTCAGAAATATTAACATTTTTACCACCTTACCTCATCAGGTCGGGAGGAAGAACAGGACGAGGAAGGAGGTAGAGGAGGAGGAGTTTTGGGCCGGACGAAAGGATCAGATTTATTTATCTTGTCAGGTTTTTTCTGGTATTTCTTATATTTCTTCTGAGAAGACAATGATTTGAACACAGATGAAAAATGTAGCAATGACCAACAATCTTTAAGATAATTAAAATTGCAAAATTATGTAATCTTACATAAAATAACTACAGTTATTAATTGTATACTTAAGTTTTACTATGAGCTGAAATTTTGGTTATTTATTTATAAAATAAATATAATAAATGGTTTGATAAAAAATTTCTGCTTTTAGTTTTGCCTATGGTAAAAAAAATGGATTGTGATATAGGCAAAATACAAATTTAGTACCAAAATTTGTGATATAGATTTAAATTTTGATACAGGCAAATTAGCAAATTTAGTACCAAAATCAAACAAATGTTCGGTAGTAATAGTAATAGTTGTTAAAGAAGATCCTTACATAAAAATGTGTAACCATCAGTTTACCTATAGTTTTAAATAAAGTATGTAAATTCTCTCCGAAATTCTGTTTTGAACCTTGTATTCCTTTATTTTAATAGTGCACGGCCCTTAACTTTTTGCAATAAGATAAATTCTTGGCCAATGTTCACCAACTTATTGAGTAAATTGATTTTTGTAAATTAAGTTCTAAATTATTGTTTTTTATTATATGAACGGTGTTTTTTTTTTTTTTTTTTCAAGTTTGTTAGTTAGGTTAACTGCATTTGCTTTTGTTCCCATCTTAATTAACAAACCTAAATTACAAAAAAGACAGATTGTATAAATATTAGTTTTATTAGACAAAATAAAAATAACAATGAAAAGTCATAAAAAATATATTACATAAAGTTTTTCACTGTAGATAGGATGATGTACTTACAGGCATTTGCTCCCTTCCATTCTGCGATAGCCAGATCTGAGAAACAATACACAGTTTTGAATATTTTGTTCATATTGAAAACAGTATAGATAGAGTCAATAGAGTCTATTATGTTTAACTAGACGTAATATGCAGGGTGTTTCAGAACTCCTTTCCAATATTTTAGGGCATTGTTCCTGGGTTAAAAACATATCTAAGTATCATATTTAAACTGTCAGGAAGTCTCAAGTTACTCACACAGCCGCCATTTTGTTTTTTACACATAATAATTTTTATTTTTGTAACAGATGGTTGTATTCAGATCATATTTGGTATAAATCTTTATCATACCAATGTACATTTCCAAGAAAAAAGTAATTTTTTCCATTGTATATTTTCAAAATGGCGGCCATTTTAAATTTTCAAACTCAAATATCTCAAAATCGGTAAGTTTTATAAAAATTTTACATGACACAAAAAAGTTGCCAAATTAAATTAACCAATGGTGCCAAGTTTGTATGGATCTGACAACAAATAACGGAGTTATTGCGACTTTTCTTGATAAAAACATTGATTTTGCTGTTAAAATGGCCTTATTTGCATTAAATTCAATGCAAAATCCATGTTTTTATGAAGAAAAATCGCAATAACTCCGTTATTTGTCGTCAGATCCTTACAAACTTGGCACCATTGGTTAGGGAATTCAATTTGGCAACTTTTTTGTGTCTTGTAAAATGTTTATAAAATTTGCCGATTTTGAGATATTTGAGTTTGAAAATTTAAAATGGCCGCCATTTTGAAAGTATACAATGGAAAAAATTTATCTTTTTTCTTGAAAATGTACATTGGTATGATAAAGATTTATACCAAATATGATCTGAATACAACCATCCGTTACAGAAATAAAAATTATTATGTATAAAAAACAAAATGGCGGCTGTGTGAGTAACTTAAGACTTCCGGACAGTTTAAATATGATATTTAGATATAACACAGGAACAATGCCCTAAAATATTGGTAGGGAGTTCTGAAACACCCTGTATAAATACTTCCGGCCCAACAGACCTGCGTACTCAGGGAACTTCCATGTGTGCAGCAGCAAGAGGAAAATACTTAACAATCGCTTTGTGCTTAATTATTTGGCAAGCAAAAGATCTTAAAAAATATTAACTGTAAACATTTCAGATCAACTCATCTAAAACTTTGCCAGCGGCGGTTTATTTCTAGTCCTAAAATAAAAATTACCTAATTAAATAAAATTTTAAAAAAATACAGCTGATACCTGTGTTTTGCAGCTAAATTTTTAGTTGAGGAAAAATGTATATTTAATGGCAAATTACTCGTTTCAAAGTACAGTACTATTAACAACACTCTCACCACTACCTGTGATATCAAAACAAAATTTTACAACATTCAGTAAAGCCGTTATCCATGAAAAGTGTACGTAGTAAGACCCATAAGCTTTAAAAACAGACAGAAATATCAGGGTGTCTACCAAATTTCAAAAATTAAACTCCTGATTTTTTCCCAACTTTTTCAGATCACTTTTTCTGAAAATGCCTGACAAAAAAATCCAGCCTCACAACCTTTATTACTTCAAAATCTCTAAAAAATTGTAAATACAGTAAAATTTTATATTTTTTGCTATGACTTGAGTTAAAAAAAAAAAAAAAAAAAAAAAAAACTATATTTCAGACTTTTTCCGACCGGTAGACACTGTGAATATAGAGGACAAGAATTTTGGATTCTGTTAAACTCAGAAATAATTAAAAACATCACAAGTACAGCAAATCTACTAAGGTTAAACCAATAAAGTGTATCTCTAATATTTTATTATTTTAATGCCATTTAGGACCAGTCCTATTTCAGGGAATTTTGTTATTAAATACAAATAATAAAATTGTTGGTACAATCGAACCACAATGTACATTTTTTGCAATGATTTTTTTTTAATTTCGTGTTGTGCACTATAATAGTTCCAACAGACCACTGCTATTTTATGCTAAAACTTGTACAATTAATTTCTTTATTTGATTTTCTATTCACTTTTTTGTACTTGACTGAAACAATAACATTTCAGGCTTTACTTTTACCGTTACGAATGTATTTATTCATACCATATTCAAAAAGTAACAACATCAATATTACCTAATGAACTTTTCTACTCTTATGTTGATGTCCAGTCAAAAGATTTCAATATTTATTTACATTATGAATATTAGTATTTAGTTTGATATCCATTTATTTTATACTGTAATAATTTTATTAAGAAATTTTAGCCTTTTTCAGCGTACACAGTTTGAATTTTGATAATGTGTAATTTGTTGTTTTTTCTCCTTTTTAATTTAAAATAGTTTGGACCTTTCCATATTTGTAATTAGTATTATTTATATTGAATCCATCAGTATTTTTTACTATGCACATACATATATTTTTTATATAATTTTTAAAAAATTATTCTTCCCCTTTTTGTTTATATACACGTAGTCTAGGATTTGTTTTTAATATATTTCATGATACAATACATACATACCTTTTCATACAAATAAAACAGTACCTACAATGTTTTTCATTTGAGTGTAAAAATCTATAATTTTAAAATTTAACAGTTGGTTTGAATGGACTACTGAATTTGGAAAAATTTTATTCTAATTTCAGTCAAATGTTGGGCGCCCTGATTGAAAAATTGGATTCAACCAAAGAATGTGTTTTGGGAACACTGAGGTTTCAATATTTCACCACTGAGTGGCTCTCAAGCTTGACGAAAAATGATTTTGTAAAGCCTTGCAACTACCAGTTTGGTGGTCTAAACGGACCACCTTGCCTTTTGAAAGAGACTCTTTTTGTGGTCTAATCGGACCTACATGGCAACTAACGTGTTAAATTTTACCGCAAGAGTTTATTATCAGGGTGTCCATAGAGAATTTGTCATTAATTTTCTTGACTTTCATTGACCAACCATCAATTTCCCTGACTCGCAAACTTTAGTTGAAAATTATAACAAAAATAAATAAATGCTGCCCAGGCAAGTTAAATCACAGATAATACTGAAATATGTATTAAAGATTACAACTAAGCAATCAATTTTTCAAAAGAATGGTATTTAAAATAAGTTTTTGGATTCAAATTTCTTGCATCTGGTGTACTTGTATCTGACTCAATACAGAATGTTCATGTTCTCATGATGTTAAAACAGACACATTTTTCTTAGAAAAAAAAGAAGATATTTGCTGGCCGGGAATTTTTAGCTTGCGTGCATGTTTAAGTCATTTAAAAAATGATATTACGCTTACTTACTCATGTTACTGGGTTTGAATGACTAAAGGCACACTTTACAATTACCCAAAATTGCATTACTAACTACGAAGTCTAACCAAGCAAATACATAAATACATGAAATATTCTGTTATAAGGCCACAGTTTCTTAAATTCACTCTGTTTAGCTGCTATTTTACAGCTAACAAATAATCAACATAAAAGAATAAAAAATAAAAAAATATAATAATTTAAAATATTTAAGCCAAAATGTACGACAATAAATGTAATTGTCGTACATTTTTTAAAAATCCCACAAAAAGCTACAATAGTCAAACTAGGCCAACTAAAGCTATGAAAAGTCCCCTCTAATCAATCATTGGGGCGGATTCATATACTTTTCAGACTTTTTGCCAATTTCCCTGACCAGAATGTTGTTCCCTGACTTTCCATAATGTGGACTGACACCCTGATTACTCTTTGAACATTAGCAGATGAAGCAATAAAATGGGTACACCAATCAATACTGCACGTAAAAATCAGTTTTCTATCATAACACGGACACGCCCACCATGAGTTGAAAAGAAGTCTTAAAAATAAGCATAGTTTGATGTGTATATCAAATTAATGGTGTCTCTGAACAGATTACAATGCTGCAAACAGAACCTAAAATCTCTATACAGTAGAACCTCGATAGTTTCACACTTTGTGGACTTAGAACAAGTCGAACTATCGAAATGTCGAACTAAGGGGGTATATGGGAAATTTTAATGTCGGGAGCATAAAAATCACAAATTGAATTTAAGAAACACTAAATATTAATGAAAACATAACTTAATTGAACTATAATATAGCCAAAATTAAAATCATTCACCATTTTGTTTACATTTTCACCTTTGTCAGTCCCCAACACTGACATTACCAGTCGTTAATGACATGCTAAGTTGTCAGTGCCGAACTGTAAGAAAAGTCGAACTATTGAGATTCTACTGTATATAAAAGAAAGTTCTTTTTAGTTACACTACTTGTATCTCGAAAATGGCTAAATTGATTTGAATGAAAATTGCTGGGGTGGTAGCTCAGAACCAGGAAAAACATATAGGATACTGTTAATCCAGATTCCTCCATAGGGCTCCGCCCCACACGTGTCCACAGTTACCATTTTATTCTTATGAAAGAAAATTTTTTATTGAACATAATGATTACATTAAGGAATATCAATTCCTTAATAGCTCTTTTCATGTAAAGTATTGAGGGAAGATTGGAAGTAAAGGATATTATAGACTTGCGGCGAGTGAGCGGAGCGAACAAGCTCCCTGAAGGGCAAAAAACTTCTTCATTTGGCATTGCAAAGCATGCCGAGTAAGCTAGTTTATAGTAAAGCCACAATTGGCAGGCAATGAAACTTATAATTAAATTATATAAACATAATTTAAATTACAATGACATCTTTAAAATGAATTTTGAGGTCTGGCGTGTGGAATTTTGGTCAAAATTAAGAGGTGTTTAAAACTATGTATGATTTGACAAAGGTCAATGAAATTTTAACCAAAACATCTTCTAATGGATGTCCCCAAGTGGTATCTTGGAGAAAACTTCATTGGCCGTGACCATAGAATAACTTATTTAAAAAGTCTTTTGAATATGCACAAATTCAACCTTAATAGGTTGATTACCTTGGAAGTTATAGAATTTTAAGTTTTTTTCATATGATTTTAATGGAAAGTTTGATTGCTTGCCAGGCTTGGTCATCCACTTGAGTTCCAATTTACAGCATTGTACTTTTGTGAAACCTGCAATTTTATGTACATAATCAACCTATGCTTACACTTATTATGTTCTCCCGATTCCTTGTGAGCTGTGTCCCTGTTGTGACAGAAAACTGACAGTCCCTTCAAAATATATTTTAAGATGCACTATTGATGTACCAAGTTTTATTGCTTTTCTGTACTAACTGTCAAAAATATTAAAAGCACGTTGTACTTTTTATAATCCCTGTATAGATGTTATTATTTTTAGCCAGCAGTTAAAAAAGATATGTCTTTACTAGGTTCAATAATACAATGTATTTCATGTACTTGTTAAGGGTAGACCAATTGAATTCTGTGGTCTATAGGATTGGGCCAGTCTGGAACCCCCCTGCGTTTTTTTAACAGCTGCAGATAACGTGATTATCTTTTGGGGAAGTATTAGAAACTTTTGATGTTTCGAATTTTCGATCCCCTCCCGCAAAATCAGGGTTCTGGGGGGTAAGTCAAATTTTTTAAATAGTAAACCGCCTATTATTTTTTATAAATTTTTAACTGTATATTAATTCTAAGACAATTTTATTCTTTGATATTTTTTCCAAACGCAACGGTAGGGAGCTAATTGGGACGTATTTTTAGTCCTTTAAAAATAACATTGGGCAAATTTCCATTGCCTGTATCCAAAAACATCCAGTAAAATAAAAAATACTAGAGAATAAACATGTCTTAAAATGACATTTAAAGAACATTTCACCATAACATCAAATTAAAAAAAAAAAATTTAAAGTCAGCCATATAAAAAATTATTGTATTTAGGAGTAAATGTTAATTTTTAAAAACAAAAGTTTCTTAAAAGTTCATTTTAATTTTTTTTCATGAGTATTTTAATTTTATTGGATGGTTTCGGAGGTATAGGCAATGAGAGTTTACCCAATGTTATTTTTATCAAACGAAAATTAACTACAAATTCCCCTAGCTCCCTAACCATTAGATTGGTATAAAAATGTCTAAGATTAAAAAGATTTTAAAATTATGTATAAAATTAAAAACTGACACAAAAATCGGGGTTTATTATTCTAAATTTTTTTACTTACCCTTTAAAACCTCAACTGTGGGGGAGGGGGTTGAAATTTTGAAACATCAAAAGTTCCCTCTTTTGATCACTAGGACTTTACAGAAGATAATCTCATTTTCTACAGCTGTTAAAAAATAGAAGGGGATTCCAGACCTTTGCTGAACCCTGCAAAGGAATTACTCTATGAGATTGTCAGTACAAAATATCAAATTATTGTGAAACGTGTACTGTAAAGCCGTTTTTACTGTAATGTACCTAATCATGACAGTAAAATCATGTTATTGCCAGACATGTTTGCCGAACAATGTTTTGTCAAATTTATGATTGTTTGCTGGTATTTTTGTAGAATGTAAATCATATGGTCGGTCAGTAATAGTTCATTAGACTGTTGACTTTTATGTACACAGCGAATTTCTGGCCAGTGTGGACACGGCTTAACCATTTGGCCATAACTATTAGGGTGCCTTACTTCACACACTGTTAAGATTTGAAAACCTTTCATGCAAAAAATAATGGCTAAGAGTGAGTGCCACTTTTCCAAATTCTTTATGTTTCAAAGTACACTATACCACTTAGTTAATTCCATAGGTCAAAAAAATTTATGATCAATTTTTAAAGAAATTGATATTTACTTAAATTTAACAACTAACATTTGGGTCAATCCATTAGACGTAATCCAGGGTATGTTGCTTGATTATTTTGAAATAAAATGAAACTTTACAGGTTGTTCCCCTTATATCTCAAGGCTTTAAATCCATATAAAACAATTTTTTTTCTTTGGTGGTTTACCTTTGGCGGCCATTTTTGATTGGCTGCGCGCGTCCATTTCTGTGATTGCAAGCGTTTACAAGAATATTCATAACTAATTAAGTATTTGTCTTAGAAAGATGAAACAAAAACCATTTTGTTTATAATTTTACAATGTAAAAAAAGGTTCAGCAGATTATTTACCTAGCTCTAGTATTTCTCTATGAAAATCATCAGACAAATACAATAACAAAATCGGCTAAATTTCACTTTTTGTAATTTTTTTAAAGTATAAGGTAATATACAATGTGATTTTTTTTATTTTTTATTTAAAGATATGTGTTGATAGTATTACCATAAATAATACAAATTGTGATCACTAACCATTCAACTTTTATAAATTAAAAAAAAAATGTATTTTTGGAAAATTAGGCGATTTTGGATTTAAATAACTTATATGTGGTTGGTGATAGAAATCTGAAATTTATACAAAATGCAGGTCTAATGTATATGTTACAATAAAATAAAAAAACATTCAGTAATAAATTTAGTGATTAGTTTCCTATTATGGCCTTAAGACCTTACCAGAAACTTATCTTGTTATCAGTTTCTAAGGAAGAGCCTTTTGGCTGATAGGGTAGACAAAACAGGAGAAAGGATTCAGCTAGCTTACCTGAGAAGATTGTGTTCAGGCAGCATATAGAGACACATAAAAATGTGTATTTTTATGTGTATCTATATGCTGCCTGAACACAATCTTCTCAGGTAAGCTAGCTGAATCCTTTCTCCTGTTTTGTCTACCCTTATCTTGTTATCAGCAACTGTTGAAAAACAACAGGAAGGACTTCTTGAATTCATGGTTTGTACATAACAAAGACAATAAATCAATTCTTTTTTTTTTCTGTGTTTGTCCTACTGTACCTTACATTAGGGTGAAGAGGGAGCATAAAATGGTATATCTTTACACCTTCACTTTAAAATTATGAAAAAAGCTTGGTAGAAAGTAAATAATTTTAGCTACAATGTTGGGTGACACAATCAATTTTTGATTGATTTCACCTGTTTTAAATGCAAAAAATACAGGAAATGTAAGTGCACTGTTCAGACAAAAATTATAAGCTTCAAAATTCACTTGTGCTCATGAACATGTGAACTGTGTTCAGGCTGATAACACTTGCCCCTTTATCTTGTTTGCCTCTAAGATATTTTGTTATAAAATACTCATATATTCTTCAGTGAATAGAATTAAAATCGAGGCCTAGATTTTTGCAAGCAAAGAGGTGGAATATCTAAGATTCCTCTCTCTCTCTCTCTCTCTCTCTCTCTCTCTCTCTTACCATGACAAGGAATTGAACAAGATGAGAAGATCAAAAATGGACTTTTGGTGTTAATCATTTTTCAATCCCTAAAAAGAGAATAATGACACACAACTCACCTCTATTAATCTTTAACTCTCATGACTTCAGATGGCTATTTTCAATAATTATCTTTCCAACCATACAAAACAAAGCCCTCTATGCTAGTAATAATAACTGCTCGACTTGACACCTTACATCGTAGGAAACCACACCTTATGATTAACTTAACAGCTAAGTGGGGGAGAGGGTGTTCGGATGGGAGATGGGCCTTGCTGTCTCGATCTTGGCTCTCTGTGCGATGCTAGTGTCGGCATGACAAGATCGGGCAGTGTTTTGGTCCCTTTGCCACACCCCGTACTGCTTTGCTTAGCAACAGGCTCACCACTCATCGGCAAACTCATCTATGACTTCTTTGAAAACTACATTCCGATTTGTTAATGTATCAAAAGAACTCCTCGTTCAACAAAGTGCAACCTGATTGTGCACAATAGGATCGAGAAAATATGAGTTTTAAATCTTAAAAGTTCCTGTCTCCCTGGTTTGCCATAAATGAGTTTATGAAATGCCTTTTACTAAGCAAATAGTGTCATACTATATACATTGGCAGGGTGATCCACACTTAAGTACAAATTCAATCAGAAATATAAATTGCAATTTTTTAGTACACTGAAGGTATTATCTGCTTGACTGACACATGATTGATCATGCTATTTTCTAAACACATGATTTGCTAGATTTAACATAATTCAAACATAATGTGTTTTTCAACATTTTCAAGAGTCAAACATGATAAAATTAGTTTATGTAAACAATTTCAGAATTTACTTATGGCTCTGGTATAAATGCATGGACTCCTGATCACCCTATGTCACATTGTATATGGTATGGAACCGTGTTCATACACGACAAAACATAGCACAAAGAGCAAAGTTTCGGACGCAAAACAGAGCCCTCTCTGGTCAATACCAGGCAATAACACACACAGATCGAGGCAAGAAGTAACTTTATTCCCTCCGCAACTTACAGTTCTGACGCATAACCGACAACGGTCTATATAAAAATTAAGATTAGATCTGGTGACAACATGTCACAATAGATATATACAAACGATTACAACATGGCTGCAAGTACAGTAACATTGTTATAATCCACGACATAAATACTTGTAGAAAACGATAACGACAGGTTTAAAAAATAAACAAAATTTACAAAACTTTGCACGATTGCTTCACCTATAAATATCTCAAGACTATACAAGCTATATACAAAGAAAGTGAGTATATACATGAGAGAAGATTATCTTTTGCCAAAAGTATTCTTTTGACATGGATTACTATTTATTTTTACAAATCATAATTGGTTCGCCACAAAGATATTCTGTTAATATATGAAATTAATCGTGTAACAACAATTATAGGAATTATACAATTTACATTGAATAAATGAATAATAAGTAAATAACCACTTTAACATCTAATAGGAAAAACATCACAGGTTTTATATTATTATTTAACTTCTTTGGATTTTTTCTTAATGAAGCTAATAGAAAAATAGGACAGAGAATTCATATTTTCTTTCTTGCAAACCTATGTCAACCATTCCTCAAGTAAATTTATTTTACTAAAGAAGGGAGATTATTATATTTTTAACTTGTTAAATTTCATCAAAAATATATTTTTAATATTTAACAATTAGCAGAAAACATTACTTTGTTATCGTCTCAGAAGAAACCCAATCAAGATGCCAAAATTCCAGGACCACAATCCAGTTTAAAATTGTAATAAATTTCCAAGCCTAATATAAATGATAAAGCCTAATTTGTATAAAGTGTGATATTGATAAAAGATAAATTAATAAAAAACTAAGAAAAAATCATCCTTTAGAGTACCATTTAAAAGACACCAAGACAAAAACTTGTGGGTATATTACTTTGGTGAAGATAGCTTATGTTTAATATATTGTTCAAAACAATTATTTTATTTTAAATCATAATATAAATAGGATGTATATTTTAAATCATTGACTCATAATCATGATTATACTCGTGAATATTAAAAATTTGATTAATTAAACAAAATAAAAAAACTGGTTATTTTGTTAAAATATTTTCTAAAATTATCTTACAAGATTAACTGATTTTAAACAACATTCAATTAATATTGTCGTATTAAAATATGTATAATGATTTATATATAATATTAAAAGGCATAATGATTACAATAAAGCACTAACACCATGGATATAAACCAAGCAGAATAACTTATAATCAAATATAAAAATTATAGAACAGTAAATAAATGTACTAAATGTTTATGAGCAGGGATTGTCAGCTTCCAAGTTTACATTCTCTACTTCAAAAACTCAAAGTTATCTTTACTTTATTAAAAATTAATTTTATAGTTAGGACTTTTTTTTATTTTCTGTAAAAAAGTATAACAAAGATGCAGGATTGATCATCATCAGCATTGTAGACTTATTATGGTAGGTCTACAATGACTACTATGAAATCGCTTTCCATCGGCAAAAAAAAAGAAAATGCATAGACAATTGGATAAATTACATATTATTTACTGTACAAAAATACTAGGAGGGGGAGGAAAACCCTTGTGATAACATAGTATTTAATGGTCTGCAAAAGGAGAACCAAGACTAGCCAAACAACAGCAAATTCACTGATGGAATTTTGCTGTTGTTAGCGTTTCTGACGAGATCACAAAACCGGTCCATTCCCCGTCCCTTCTATGCTCGCACGCTTGGCTCGGTTAAGTCTCGCCACCTTTCTGCCTACCAAGCACGGATCGGAGACATGATTGTTTAGATCTTTTAAATCCCAAGAGGTTTTGCCAAGGATGGGGTTGGAAGAAGCACGTCTGGTCCTTATAACCAGGTTAGGATTAGAGTAGGGAGCAGGAACTGATGGTACAGTGGAGGAAGACGAATTTGTCTCGGAATTTTGAATTTTCTTTTCTTTTTTTATCTCTACGACCGGTTGTGAGGACGATTTGGGAGGCTTCTCTTTTGTTTTGGGAGGTGCATTGGTAGGAAGAATAGGGCTTTCATCCAGGGTCCAAAGGTCTATTTGGACCGTGGCCCGGGATCGAGTGCGAGGTTGAGGTGTTTGTGAGTTATTAGTGACCTGGTTCTGTGCGTCCTCTCGAGAGTAGGTTAGCAGTTCCTCCGAGGCTTCTGCTGCATTGCGTTCTTCTTCTTCTTCCTGAAGGCGCAAGGCAGCCAACCGTTCCTCCTCCCACTCTCTCTTCTGTTGCTCTATCTCAGCCTCAGCTGCTGCCAACTGTTCAGATGAAAATGCCGCCTCTGTCTCCTCGATGAATTTCATGGCATACCGCTCTATTCCGCTTAGCTGAAAAAAGGAACCCTAAATGTTATGGAGATGCTTCATGTAGCCTATGAGTTGAGAGTTAAAACAACTGCAAAATATATTATTAGCATTTATGATGGTTTTGTAAGGTAATTATAAAAATGATAATAAAATAAGGTGATAATATTTTAGAAAAAGTACAAAGAACCCATTAGAGAGATTACTGAAAAAGTTGTGGCCAAAAAATGAAAAGTAGAAAAAAAAAATCATTCACATTGTTCTTAGATGTATTAGGCATTCACATTGTTCTTAGATGTATTCACATTGTGTTGGATTAGATGTATTTGTACACAACAAAATATATCTGAAAATAGGACAACAAACTAAGTGAGCAGTATACAAAATATTTTAAATTTTAAAATGCTAAGTTAACTGAGAACAATTTTTTCATTTATTAAAAAAAATTGTTGTTTCATTTATTTCATTTATTGTAGCTTATTTATTGTTAGACTGGTCCATTTTGGCATTTGGCATCAGATGTGCAGTCTATTGTCCAAGTGATAAGGTTAAAAACAACAAAATTCTAAAATCTTGCTAACAATCACGTTATTATCTGAATTATTACATAAAATCATTATAAGAAAAATAAGTGACTTTTCTGTGACTTCCGTGAACACTAACTAAAATTTGTAACTTTTGGTAATTCAGTGACCAGTAGACACTCTGAAATGTGTTTAATGGACGATAATATCGATAGAATATTTAAGCCTAATATGTAAAAATTGGACTGCGATAGTGAACGAATCCATCTAATGACCGTAACTTCCATTCCTTGAAAAACACCAAAAATAAAGATCACGATCGAAAACAGTACAGAAGAAC